>JAIUSX010000023.1:0-549846 GCA_026573805.1 Hesperophylax magnus | reverse complement strand
ATGCATTGGAATTAGTTTTATTTCCCAAAGTACCTATTCTGAAAAAAAAATAATAACTTTTTACTACACAATACATAAATAAAAATATGAATTATTAATTTTTATAGTAAATTATCGTTTATAATAAATATAAGCTTATAAATCAAAAATTGTATTTTTTTCTTCTCACCTAATAGATAGGATATAATTTTATGAGATAACATTTTTTCTTTGAAATACGGGATATCTTTCGTGTATTTCCCATCTTTGAAAAAACAATATTTATTAACTCATAAACTTTACACGCGTAAAAATTATCTTTATAAATTCAAATATTTGCACGTAATCGCACGTCTGTAGATCATAGAACGATGAACGACACGTCTGCCCCCAAAGCCCTCGAGTTGGCGAATGAACTTTTCAAAGAAAGATAGTTTAATCTTCAAGTCGGAGCGAGCGCGCTATAATAAATATGATTTAAAAGCAATAGGCGTAAGCGACAGTTGTGAAAATGTTTAATAAATCACGGCGTATTTCAAAAATAGCAAAAATCACTTTTGGGGTCTATTGAGTAGCATTAAAAGAAGCATTGTGATTTTTTTCATACATATAACTTGTAAAATAACAGAAATAAACGTGTTAATAATATTTTTCGGAGCATACTTTGCGATTTATTTCTATCGAGGGAATTTCAAATAATTACCGTTTCGGCTTTTGGAACAAATAGATACTATCTTAAAGAATAACATATATTTTTTTAAGAGCTTAAAAACTTCAAAATTTTAAGGAAAGTATGTCGGAAATTGGATGAAATTCGAATAGTGGGCCCTTAAATAGTAAATACAAGCCTCCTTGGTCTGTCTTGGGTAGGTTGGGTCTCCGGAATATTCACAATGTAATTGGGGATAGAGCAATAAAACACCAAGAGTCCTTTAAAGTTTCTTCTGCGTTATCAATTCAAGTTCCTTCCCTTCAAAACTCAACATATGGTCCTACGAGTCGGAAGATTTAACGCGAGTGATTAAATTAATAAAAATGAACCAGCACTGAAGAAGGAACATCCAACCAACATGCAGCTTCCAGCATCCAGCAAGCAGCAGAAGACATCAGCAATAAAAATGGGCGAGTGACCATTCCATATACCTTACCTACCTTACAATTAAAATCCTTAAAATTAGAAGCAAAATTAATGACATCAATATTGTGCTTACTCATAAAAAAATTGTTGCAAGCCGGTATGATCAAGTCTAACAAAAAATAATTCGACATTGCAGTTATGTAGGTAATAAGATTATTGCGAAAAAACTACAGTAATATTATTAGTTCCGAGATTAAAATAATGTTTATTTGAATTACCCGCGAAGCCGGTAAGGCAGTTTTTTAAAAGAAATACCCTATGGGCGAACTAATCAAACCGCTTAGTCATTGTCACTGTGCATAACTGTCAAATTGTAACGGGTTTGAAAGTCAATAACGATCGTTTTTTGGGAGGTTATCAGTGTTTTTTTTTTTTTTTTTTTTTAAGTGTATTTATAGTGAATGTGATAATTGGATAACTCAGTGAACTGTAAGTAAACGCCTGATTGAATCAAAATGGATTTAAAATCGCTGATCGCTCAACGGGGAATTTGTAAAGGGAAAATAACTAGATTCAATGATTTTTTAGCCAAAGATTCTTCGATGCAAAGCGAACTAGAATTGCGTATAAAGCGTTTCGAACCTTTGCTAGATGACTTTGAAGGAATTCAGGATAAAATAGAAGCACTATCTCCCGAAGATGACCAAAATGACCGGGCGAACTTTGAAAACGATTATTTTAATACATTGGCCAACGCGAAAGACAGATTATATAAAAAAGAATCATCAATCCGGACAAATAATAATATTAAGTTACCGATAATCGAATTGCCGAAATTTAAAGGGGATTATTGTGAGTGGATGGAGTTTCGAGACGCGTTTATATCTTTAGTGGACAGCAATACTAACTTAGATGCCATCCAGAAATTTTATTACTTGAAGAGTTGTCTCAGAGGAGAACCATTTAAGCTAATCACTGCATTACCTATGCATATGGACAATTATGTTACAGCTTGGGAAATGCTCACAGACAGATACGAAAACTCAAAAATAATTATAAATAATCATGTAAACGCGTTGTTTAAATTACCGGACGTAAAGACAGAAAATCACGTAGCAATAAGAAGCTTATTGAACGAGGCGCAATTGCATTTAAAATCGCTAAATAATTTAAATATAGCTACTAAAAATTGGGATGTAATTTTAATTTATTTATTATCAAATAAACTAGACTCAAACACAAGAGCTCATTGGGAACAATACCAAACAAAAAATAATCTGCCTACCTACGAAGAATTTATTAAATGTTTGTATGCAAGGGCCCAAGTACTAGAAGCATCGGCGAATAATGATAAAAAATTTAATCCGGGAAAAGCGAATCCGCATAATTATAAAAAAGAAACTATGGTGTCACTATCCGCACAAAAATTAAAATGTTTACATTGCAACGATAATCATAAGATTTATTATTGCCGCAAATTTTTGGAATTAAAGCCGAAAGAACGAATTGATAAAATACGTAAATTAGGCGCTTGTTTAAAATGTTTAAACCTCGGTCATAAATTAAAGGATTGCAAATCTAAATTCAATTGCCGTAAATGCGATGGTGAAAATCACAATACACTACTTCATTTTAAGAAGGATGAAGATTCAAAACACGAAAGGGCATCAACATCTTCCACTACGGAAGCGCCTTTAGTATCAAATCATGCCGCGAAGGTAGAACCAAATTTCGTGTTATTGTCCACTGCCATCATCAACATAAAAAACAATGCCGGAAAGTCAATTCAAGCCAGAGTTTTACTAGATTCTGGGGCGCAATCGAACTTTATAAGTGAGAAATTTGCAAATAAATTAAAATTGAAAGCGAAAAGGGCCAATATTCCAGTCACGGGAATTCACAATAAGGTTTTAAATATAAAATCTAAAGTTGAATTAAATATAACTTCAAACTATTCCGAATACGAAAAGAAGATAGAATGCCTGATAATATCTGAAGTGACCAGTAATCTGCCGCAAATTTCCTTTCAGAAAAAAGACACTGGGATCCCCAGCGGTCTTCAATTAGCTGATCCAAACTTCAACATTACCAGCCCGATAGATATGCTGTTGGGAGCGGAGGTATTTTGGGAAGTCTTGCATGCCGATCGAATGAGAATTGGAGAAGCAGGACTCACACTACAAAGGACCGAATTAGGGTGGCTTGTATCCGGACCTATCGCCACTCCGAAACCAAAAAGGCCAGTAAATTACTGTCATTTATCTTTAAATTTATTACATAAGCAATTAGAAAGCTTTTGGAAAATAGAGGAGCTAGCTCCTGTAAAACATAGAAGCCATGAAGAAAGAGCATGTGAAGAGAGCTTCTTACACACGCATCAAAGAGATGAGAAAGGACGTTTTGCGGTAAGATTGCCGCTGCGACCTAATATTAATCAAATGGGTGAAACCCTAAAGGTGGCTGAAAAAAGATTCTATAATATGGAGAAGAAATTCCTTGCCAATAAAGACCTGATGCTAGATTATAAAAATTTCATGAAAGAGTATCAGGAATTGGGGCATATGACGCTGTGCGAAGCACCGCCAAAAGATAAAATTTGTTATTATTTGCCACACCATGCAGTGATAAAGGAGTCTAGCACGACAACCAAAACCAGGGTCGTGTTTGACGGATCAGCCAAGTCATCAACTGGTATATCATTAAACGACGCCCTCATGGTAGGACCAGTTTTGCAAAAGGAGTTATGTGCACAACTATTGTTTTTCAGAAAGCACCAGTATGCATTAACTGCCGACATCGAGAAGATGTATCGCCAAATATTGGTGCAGCCGGAGGATAGAGATTACCAGCGCATAGTCTGGAGGGACTCTCCGGAAAAGGAAATCCAGCACTATCAACTCAATACTGTCACCTACGGTTTGGGACCATCATCCTTTCTGGCTACCAGATGCTTGGAGCAGTTAGGAACAGAAAATCAGGAAGCATACAAAAAGGTCAGTCGAATCCTAAAATACAACTTTTATATGGATGATCTAATAACTGGCGACGAAAATGAGGCAGACTGTCTCACTATTAAACATCAGTTAAGCAGCATTTTGGCATCTGCTGGCATGAATTTACGAAAATGGAGATCAAATTTACCCTCTATAAGTTCGAAACCAGAGAGTGAAACAGATATGATTATTACTGATAACCCCAAGGAAAAGAAAATTTTAGGGTTGTCATGGAATAACCAGCAAGACTATTTTCAGTACATAGTAGAGCCCTTAGAAACGTGCGTTAAAAGCAAACGGCAAATGTTATCATGTATCGCTTCTACTTTCGACCCCCTGGGGCTAATAGCACCTGTAACTTTAATCGCAAAATTGATAATGCAAGGTTTGTGGCAAACTAAGATTCAGTGGGACGAAGATGTTCCATCTGACCAGATGAATGCATGGAATTCATATATAAATGAATTACCTCTTTTGAATAATTTAAAAATACCGAGAAAGGTAATTTGCAAACATCATGTTAAACTGCATCTGCATGGATTTTGTGATTCGTCAGAAAAGGCCTATGCAGCTTGTATATATATAGTGTCTACTGATGAATCGGGAAACACAACTTCTAATTTAGTCACATCAAAATCAAGGGTGGCACCGTTGAAGAACATATCGCTACCAAAACTGGAGCTTTGTGGTGCTGTGTTACTCACAAAGTTAGTTAATTATGTCAAAATAGCTATGAACTTAAATGAAATAGATACAACCTACTGGTGCGATTCCATGATAGCACTATTTTGGATTCGTGGACAGCCAGCAAGGTGGAACACATTTGTGGCGAATCGGGTATCTGAAATCCAGGAATCCAGTCAACCCGCACAATGGAGACACGTAAGATCGGAGGATAACGCGGCGGACGTTTTATCCAGAGGCGCTAAAGTGTCGCAACTACTAAAGTCTGACATTTGGTGGCATGGGCCCACCTGGTTGACGTCAGGCGATTACCCAAATACCAGCAGTGAAGTTACGCCGTTGGATCTGCCAGAAGAAAAATTAAAAATAACTTTAATTTCAGCAGTAAAACAGGATTGGGAAATATTTTCCAGATACTCTTGCTTAACCAAATTGCAAAGGGTGGCAGCCTATATGCTACGATTTATTTTTAATTGCAGAAATTCTTTATCAAGGCGTGACGGAGCGCTAACTGTTTACGAATTGGAAAATTCGCTTCACATTTTAATATCTCGCGCACAATGTTTTGCATTCCCGGAAGAAATGAGGGCTTTACAGGCCAAGGGTAGTGTAAGGAATAGTAGTAGGTTGAAGTCATTAAATCCTTATTTGTTTAAGGATTTAATCCGGGTGGGGGGTAGGTTATCCAACGGAAAAATGATATCGGAAAGTCAACAACACCCCATAGTATTACCTTCACATCATAAACTAAGTGAGCTTATTGTCAAGCACTACCATTATTTATATTTACATGCAGGGACGCAGGCATTGTTAGCGTTAATAAGAATGAAATACTGGCCAATTATGGGTAAAAACTTAATTAAAAAGATTCTGAAATACTGTGTTATATGTTTTAGATGTAACCCGAAAACAGAACAACAACTGATGGCAGACCTACCGGCCGAACGAATAACGGAATGTCGTCCATTTCAATTGTCCGGAGTGGATTACTGCGGCCCCATTATGATTAAATCAGGTGTTAGCCGTAAGACTCACAGCGTAAAATCTTATATATGTCTATTTATATGTATGGTTTCCAAAGCGATACATTTAGAAGTAGTAATGTCTTTGAGCACTGATAGCTTCCTAAATGCGTTTAAACGTTTCATTTCGCGAAGAGGGAAACCCAGTAAAATGTTCTCAGATAACGCCACTAATTTTAGGGGAGCAAATAATGAACTAAGGGAAATCTATGAATTTTTGGAAAATTCAAATGAAAAAATCGATAAATACTTAGCCAATTTATCTATTCAGTGGAAGTTCATACCAGCAAGGGCTCCGCACTTTGGTGGACTTTGGGAGGCAGGGGTCAAATCAGTAAAATATCATTTGAAAAGGGTTGCAAATACTTCACTATTAACATATGAGGAATTTAGCACAGTATTATGTCAAATTGAATCATGCTTGAATTCCCGTCCCCTCTGTCCGCTGTCCAATGACCCCAAAGACCTAAATCCCCTGTCACCTGGTCACTTTCTCATTGGAACGAGTTTAGCAGCAATCCCGGAGCAGAACTTGCAGAACGTGGCAGTCAATAGACTGAATCATTACCAAAAATTAAATCAACTAATACAATCCTTTTGGTCGAGGTGGCGCAAAGAATACTTGGCTGAGCTGCAGACCCGGACGAAATGGACTGGCAACTACCAAAGGCAGCTGCAACCAGGCCAGATGGTCATTCTGAAGGAAGATAACGAGCCTCCTTGCTTTTGGAGGCTAGGACGAGTGCACGCTGTACACCCGGGACCTGATGGAAGAGTACGAGTAGCTACCATCAACACAGCACAGGGAACAGTCCAGAGGGCAATATCAAAATTATGCCTACTGCCAATTGAGGACAACAAATGCGGAGACCACCTACCTAGGACGGACCAGGGAGAATAAGAAGCGACCCGGCAGCACCAATACACAGTGTGGCGCTAACGAACAGAAGAAATATCAGAAAAGCTGGGAAATTTAAAATCAGACTTTATGTGATAAACAATCAAAATAAAAAAAATAAAATGCAAAATGAATAAAGGTGGTGGAGGTCGTGACCTCTTGTGAAACTTTAGTGAGGCACTAGTCTAAGTGAAAGGTCAAGATGACAATTTAATCAAAGGAAAAGTGAAGAACACTGCAAGTGCCTGTTCAAAATATTATACAAAATTAGCAGTCCTGGAAGGAAGACCTGGCCCAACCATCATTGTATTGTGTTTGTCCTAAAATTAAATGTTTTATCATTATAAATAATTATTTATTTGATTCTTTATCTTAACTTCAGTTTAGAACTAGTAAAATATGAATTATTAGTTAATTTAATATGGTGTGAAGTGTTTAAAGTTATAAATATTGTCATTTATCGTTAGTACTAAAAGTAATTTTATTAGTATTGTTTTTTCTTAGTAATTTTATTTGTGTAAAAAAACTCTATTGCTAATCGTTTTTTGGCGGGATATATGTTTAAAATTGAATAATATAATTTGTTATCTAGGACTCACACCTCTTAAGTAGGTAAAAATTGCATTATAAATGCAGACAAGATAATTAGTTATAGAAATCATTCATAGATGTCGGTAGATCCAAGCTCCCAAACAGATTATAAAAAGGCTTGAATCTCATTATACTTCCTCTTTCTTCGCTAACTCTTAAATAGTAAATACAAGCCCTCCTTAGTCTTCTTGGGAAGTTTGGGTCTCCGGAATATTCACAATGTAATTGGGGATAGAGCAATAAAACACCAAGAGTCCTTTAAAGTTTCTTCTGCGTTATCAATTCAAGTTCCTTCCCTTCAAAACTCAACAGAAGCTAAACATTAAATATAAACAGTTGATAAAATTATTTGTAATGCGGACGGTCAAGTTCCCAAGTATCCAATTCATATTTTTTTTTCGGTTTTCAGATGAAATTAGTACAGCGAAATTACTTTCTTTTTAATAATTATAAGCAAATTGAAAATAAACCCCGAGTAAAAATAAATGCCGCTAACGGGAATTGAACCCGTAACTTCTGATGTCCGGTCAGGTCCTACGAACAACTGAGCTACTTCGGCTTATTTCCAACACGCCAAATAATTCAATATGTACTAGTACCTCAATCAACAATTACTGCTTATTATATTTCATAGCACAGTGGTTCAGAGCACCTGACCGGATATCAGAAGGTGAGGGTTCAATCCCCGTTGGCGGCATTAATTTTTACTCGCTAGATATTTTCAATTTGTATTGATATTTCAGGCGACTGATAATTGCTTATAATTATTTGTTATCCTTCATACTATGCATAAAACGTTGTCTTATAAACTTTAGTTTATCATTATTAAAAAATAATACTTTTTTATGATAAATTAATATTTGTAAAACAAGGTTTTTAATGCATTGCACAAAAGATGACAAATTATTATAAGTAATAATTAGTCGCCTGAAATATCAATACAAATATTTGAAATGATATTTCAGATTAACCGATTATTAACCTATATTTCAGATTAATCGGTTGTGCAATGTGCTATACATAAAAAAAATTGTCTTATAAACATTAGTTTATCATTAAAAAAAATAATAACAATATTTGACCATTCAAAATATTTCACCAACAAATGTAGATAACAGTAGCCATCTAGTGGGAAATTTAGCTAACAAAGCCTTTCCTACAAAAATAAAGTAGGTTGTTTACAGCTGAAAAAATATAATAAGCAGTAATTGTTTATTATTTTTATTTTTTTTTTATTTAAAAATATATTTCTTTTATATAAAAACATAAATATATTAAACTAAAAAAAACTAATTACAATAAAAATGTTTTCTTGTTAACGTAACTACCCAATTCAATATTTGTACTAGTACATTACTGAAGTACTGGTACATATTGAATTATTTGGCGTGTTGGAAATAAGCCGAAGTAGCTCAGTGGTCCAGAGCACCTGACCGGACATCAGAAGGTGTGGGTTCAATTCCCGTCAGTGGCATTTATTTTTACTCGGGAGATAATTTCAAATTGTATTAATATTTCAGGCGACTAATTATTGCTCATAATAATTTACAGCGGAATATTTAAATCTGGAGAAAGTCACCATCAAAGCAGAAAAAGGGATTAAAAAATAAGAAGTAGGTGCCTTTTCGTGTACAAAAATTGTCATCGAACTCCCAGACACTAAAATGGAATGCTTGAAGCACAATGAAAGAATTCACCAAACGGCGGGTAAAATATAATACATCTATTTGAATCTAACTTCTGTGTTCTTAAATGAATGTATGAATGATGTAAAATCTTGAAAGAGGAATTTAACCCTCTTTCCAACTTCCGATCGAGCTGAAACTCGGCAGATAGATTCGTTGTCAGTCAAGCATATACACGAGGACATACGAATTTCTCCGAAATTGGATGATGTAACATCGGATAAATAAATGTCTGTCCTATCCAATTAGAAATGGCTAAGTTATCATTTATCTCTGTAAGTCTTTTATCCAGCGGGACTTGGAGGGTAGTGCAATACCAGTCTGACATATAACGTGATATGTAAAAAAGAAGGAAATAAGTTCAATGACAAATAAAAATAAATTGAGAAAAAAAAAACAAATCGTATTAGGTAGGTACCTAATGATAACATAAAACAGCATTAAATGAATTAAATAAATTTATTTATTTATTTATTCAAACGCCATAAAATGGATTTTACAATAAAGTGATAATCGAATTACATAGCGTACAGTGGTAAACAGGATAATGATAGCAATAAATTAAAGAACAACCAATCAGTTATTAAAATAATTCATAAGAAATATATTTTAGTTTTTTTTTTATTATTTATTATTTTTTTTTATTGGTTTTCAAGCTACAATCCCGTTAAACTGCAATAAAGCAGTTTGTCAACAGGATGTTAATGATCAATTACATACGTACACATAATATTATTACTATAACTATACAATTAACACACCTAAATTAATATGAACTATCTCTATTTAGTAACCATTGTTTCAGCATATATCTCAATCTATTTGTAGAATCGAATTTGATATAAACATATTTCTCAATCAAAGTTGTAACAATAGTAGAACTAATTTATACTAGGTTTGTATAAGACCTGTCATCAGTCGAATTATGACGTTCAGTAGTGAGTTTATTGTTACCCACAAAATTAGTACTTGGAATAACTGAGTAGGCATCACAACTTGGCATTAACAATTCAGGGCTGTTAGCGATTCAATGATACTTATGGATATTAAATAATATTTTTTAATTAAATAATACATATGTTAGCTAACACTATAGATATCTGATCTAAAGTTAAATTAAATTAAATAATCGTCCATCAGGTAGGTCGCCGCATCGTCTGCATCCATCGCTCATGAAGTGGAGAACTGAGTCACTACGGTCACTTAGTGTATCCGTAAATAATTTCATTGTTAAATAAAATATCTTGTAATAATACAGCTACTCGGCAGATAGAATCGTTGTCGATGACAATGCATTATTTTGGTGGTGCTAATATGCGCACACACAAATTTCTCTAAAATTTTAGGTCACTTTTTTATTTAAAATTATTTATTCCAGAGGAAGTTATTAGGGAAAATTATTCCATGTTATGTTTTGTGTCATTATATTTGTATATACAAGATAGCGCAAGATGAATATCATAATAAGCGCCCTTGAGGTGATTTCGAACAAAAACGGCGATACACAAATCATCCTAATACAATTATTAATATTTAATTATAATGTGTTTCCTCACTCCTACACCCTCCACACGGCATCACCAGAGATCACAAGCCCTAAAGGAAATTATTTTCTCCAGGGCCTGCCTCGTGGAGTAAATGTAAAAAAAAACAGTCCGGAAATTGGTCAAATAAGCAGTATATGTTCCCGTTCTTCAAGTGTGTACCGCTCCATGCTTGTTGTCAACAAATTCTACAACAAATGTCAAACCATAATGACATTTGACGCCATTTGAAAAAAATTATCGCACTTTCACATTACAGCATTACTTTTGCTCTTGTAAAAGCATACAATATATTTTTTTATTAAATTAATTTTGTACCCCGATTATGCTTGGCCTAAGCAAAATTAAAATTATGGCTTTTCGATACAGCAGTTGAAACTTTTTTTATTTAATTTGTATCAATTTTCGTTTCTCATAAAATATTCACCATATATTACACTAAACACTTGTAACTTCATTATACCCACTCGAGCGAACATGTCGAATAATTCGACGTTTTTTTTTCTTCTAATATTGAGCATGTCGAATTATTCGACGTTTATTACGTACCACTCGTAAAAATTGAATATAATATTATTTAAACCAGTCCCTGACCAATAATTTATTCCGTTGTAAAGCTGGTAAAATTGGCTTCTTCTGTGGCAACACCGATTATCAATAGATGCTTCTGGAATAAATATTTGGCGGTTTTAATTTGACAGTTGTTCCCAAAAATTTTACTTTTAGAGGCAAAAGTGTTTTCAGTGATTGGTTATATTTACACATCTTTTAAAATGCCGTAAGTAATTGTGTTTTTTGCGTTTTAACGCCATAATATATATTAGTGTAATCGTGATTCAATTATTAATGTGTTTTCAACTCCTTTGATTAAAAAAACGGGTTTTTTTTAGCATATTTTCGATACGAAACTATAATTTCTGGCGGGGTTAGGTTTTTTAAGTTATTAATTTGCAATTCAATTCCTAATTACTCCACTTGTGTATATGAAATAGTGTTTATCATTAGAATGATTCATTACCAAGAGATAATTATAAATTTTATTTAGGTGTGGTCATTTTTTCTCCAGATATTTGTAATTTTATAACTCAGTAGAAATGTCGAAAAAATCGGAAAAATATTAGATGAAATTTAATGTAAAGTTACCATCACACAATGAATATGGGATTATTTCGTTTCGTTTTGTAATTAATTAATTTATTTACTTATTTCAAATTTCTACAGAGCCAATAATCCACAAGAAAATGTTCCACAATCCATGTATAAATATCTATTTTTTATATGATAAGATATATAAAAATCTATGATTTGATTCAAAATATAAAATCTACATGAAATATTTTTAATTAGAAGTGTACCGATGCAGAGAGGCAGAGGAAAAGGCAGAGGGAGGGGGGCTGTACGAGCTGGACGTGGAAGTCAACGTGGAGCAGCTCTGGCAGCTCGGTCTGGAGTGTTAGTATTTTTTAATGTTTTTAAAGAAGGTTTTTTTTGCTGTGGATAAGGGGTAGAGCTCATCATATATTTTAATTTATTTTAACAGTGACCCTGCTCTGGTTATGGTGCGGGAAGATCGCGTCAGGGCCCTAAAGGACGTTAGGGCCCTGCCTGCTTCTTTCCAACTGGAGTTGGAAAACCGTAAATTTAAGAAGCAGGCGGTGCGGATTTTGCTCCCCACCGCGCCTGCAAGAAAAGCTAAACGAAAGTAAGTTATCGTCTTTAGATGCATTACACAATATTATTTTTTTTCCCTGAGAGCTTTCCGCCACCGTGAGAGTTGGTTGGATCAGTGCTCTGTGCATTATGCACATGCAGTAAAATCAGCGCTATTCCAATTCTTATTGTTTTTTATTTACTGTTTCACGTGTGAATGACAACGATTCATATGATTTATGTATATGTTTTCAGAATTCCATCTCCGGAGAGAGTAGCGTGTCCCTTTTCACAGGGCAAGCCTTCAACGCTGCCATCGCCTATTCCCCCACCGTGGTTATCCAACGAGCAAGCTGGCACAACGACGACCCAAGCAACGGCTCCCGCTGTTCCAACGCGGGCGACTTCTCCAGAGCCGTTACCTGGGACATCGCGGGATGGGGAACGCCAGTGGGGCGATCTCTCTCTGGAGCATGGCTACCATAGAGAGCTGTGGGTGGAAGTGCCGTTCTGCCAGGAAGTGTCTGCGTTTGGAAACGGTGAGTTTTTTTTAATACATCTTACCAGAGGCGTTCCGTAATTGAAATATAGACATATTAAATCAATTTATGTTTTGTACATTTCAGAGCCAGGCATGGATGGAACGGGGACTGGTGACGTTCAAGCTGCAGCTCTCTATTATGATGAGTCGGCACTTGAAAACCGTAAGTTATAAAACTAACTAACTAACTAACCTTCACGCCATTTCTCTACACGGGTAGGCAGAGGATGGACCGCCATACAACTTGGTTTTGGCACACACACTCTCTTCTTCATTCAAACTCATCCGTTCCTCCCCTTGTGCTATTCTGACATAGCCCGCCTCAAATATTCAATTTATATTGGTTTTTCTCATAATTTAAGTAAATCAATACATAGTTTTATTGTGCCTCGCTCTAGAGCGATACTCTCAGTATCGCGCTGGTGAGAGCCCACTATTCAGAATTGAACATTGCTTGAAAATCGTGGAATGGGGAACGCTAGTGGGGCGATCACTCTCTGGAGCATGGCTACCATAGAGAGCTGTGGGTGGACGTGCCGTTCTGCCAGGAAGTGTCTGTGTTTAGAAACAGTGAGATTATTGTTTTAAAACGTCATATCAGAGGCGTTCCGTAATTGAAATAAAGACACATTAAATCAATTTGTGTTATATACATTTCAGACCCAGGCATGGACAGAGCGGGTGAATTTGAAGCTGCATCTCTTCATCATGATCAGTCGGCATTTGAAGACCGTAAGTTATAAAACTAACTAACAACGCCATTTCGCTACATGGGTAGGCATAGGATGGACCGCCATACAACTCGGTCTTGGCACACACACTCTTTTCTTCATTCAAACTCATTTATACCTGCCCTTGTGTTATTCTGACATTGCGCGCCTCAAGTATTTGATTAACTTGATCGAGCCAAGAGTTCATTATCTTAAAGCGTTGTACCAAAGGGAGTAAGTACTAGTGTAATGAAGTAAGTAGAAATGTTAACTTAATTTGTGTTTTCTGTTGTTTTAGAAACGGATCTGGACGAAGGGAGCGACGTCGACGAGGATAACTTATGCATGCCACCAAAACCTTATCATCGTATGAACAATGCACTTAACCCCGGTATGGCCGTAGACCTAAGACAAGACCAGGTAGATAGAGAGGCAATGCGTTCGATTCTGCCATCTGATAGTTACTCTTTCGATTGGTCCAGCGATATCTCACATTTTAATGGGATAAGGGAGATATTCACAGGTACGCCGGGACCAACTTTCAATACCGACGAAATGGGCAAACCTGTGGATGCCTTTCTTAAAATCTTCGATGCCGATTTCGTTGAACTGATCGTAAGAGAGACTAACAGGTATGCAGAACAACACATTGCGCTAACCCAATTCAAGCGCTATGCGCGTATCAATAGATGGGCTCCCACGAATAAAGAGGAAATGTACGTATTCTTGGCACTTCTAATGCATCAAGGTATTTGTCCCCTTCCCGTTGAAAAAGACTTCTTCTTTTCAATTGACGTCACCGCCATGCCTTATTTCAGCAAAACCATGGGCTATAATCGTTTTCTTCTAATAAAAAAATTCCTTCACTTCACCAACAATGAAACTCTTTCTTCTGATGTACCGTTATCTGTGCGAAGGTTACAAAAGATTCAGCCCGTCTTGGACCACCTCTCCCATAAGTTTGAGAGTTTATACCTGCCCGAGCAAGACATCTCTCTAGATGAATCCTTACTCCGCTATAAAGGCCGTTTGGGATTCGTCCAGATGATCAAATCTAATGCGGCAGGCTCGGGTATAAAGTCTTACGAGCTTTGTGAGTCCAAGTCTGGCTATCTTTGGAAATTCCAAATTTATACGGGGAAGACCATTTCCAGTCAGACTGAATCGACACATCCAGACCAGGAAGACATGACGGAAGACGACATAACGGAAGACATGACACAGGCCAACTTTTCTGGTGCTCACAATATCTGCCCAGTTGGGGCCACTGCAAAGATAGTATACGATTTGGCCAGCCCTCTGTTTAACAAAGGGTACACGCTAATAATGGACAATTTTTACAATAGTCCATTATTAGCGCGATGCCTCAAAAGAAGTGGGATGGATTGCATGGGCACATTGCGGTTGAACCGAGAATTTGTGCCCAGTATATTTAAGTCCAATCTCAAATCAAAACTGAGGGAAGGTGAGCTCGTATACTCGAACTGCGGGGACCTCAATGTTATGGTTTGGTTGGACAAAAGCTTGGTAAGTATGTTGTCCACCTACCATAAAGCAGAAATCGGGGCAGTTGAAAAGTTTGGGGCTTGGAAATACAAACCCCAAATTGTACTAGACTATAACAAGGTAATGGGGGGAGTTGACAGAAAGGATCAGCTTTTGGCAGGCTACCCCGTTGAACGACAGCGAAACCTGGTCTGGTACAAGAAGCTTTTCAGGAGACTACTAAGTGTTTCGGTGCAGAATGCGTATATATTGTACAGTTCAAAGCTCCGCAAGGAAAATAAATGCATTTTGTATCGAACATTTAGGAGTGAGGTTGCGAGGAATCTCCTTCAGCTGTTCTGTCACAGGGAAATTAACCCGACTCCGACTGTGATCATTGGCCAAATAGCTCAAGGAAAGATTCTGCGTACTGTCCTGGAAGGCAACCACTTCTCGGTCCATAGCGGGCGAACGTTGAATTGTGTGTGGTGTTCAATTAAAAAAATTACCAAACGAACTACAAAAAAATGTGACGTGTGTGATGTGGGATTATGCAATGATTGTATGGTCCCATATCACACCACCCCACTCTCCATATTGAATAACTGAAGGTTTTTTTATTTTATTTTTCTTTTCTTGTTTTTAGTTGTGAAATTATAATTTATAAATTTAATGAACTTTCTTTGGACATCAATAACGATGGCCTGGATGACAGGACCAAGTCATTTCTTTTTACATCTCATAAAAATGTTATAACGACAAAGGACCCAAAGGTACGAGTTCTATCTGATAAGGTTTGGTGGACATTTAATATGTATATTTCAATTCTGATCATTAAAATATACATATTAAAAAATGCATAGGTATTCTCATTCTTTCCTGCTATTGTACACATTAAATAACTTGTTTTATCAACATGATTTGTTTTTGAGGTGTTATGCCGTCTCGCTGTACCTTTTGTATCTGTAACGTTTTGGGCAGCGTTAGTTATAGAAGGAGGTAGCGCGACACGGCATAACACCCCAAAAACAAATCATGTTAATACTTTGGCCATGAAAATCTCAAATCACACTAGTTTTATTTTTATGTCTTAATTATATATTTTGTTAATTTTTCTGTAAAGAGGCTTTTTTAGATCTAGTCACTTAACAAGACTAAGACATTTCAAGCAATGTTTAAATCTGAATGGTGGTCTCTCACCAGAGCGATACTAAGAGTATCACTCTAGAGCGAGGCAAAATGAAACTATGTATTGATTTACTGAGAAAAACCAACATAAATTGAATAAATTTTTATTATGACGAAGTGTGTTAACAATTTTTAAATAAATATGCTGCTCTACCATTGTAATTATACAACTGTAATTTTAATTTAATGAATGTAAAAGCCCATTAGGGCGTAAATAAATAAATAAATCAATTATTTGTTCCCTCAATTATTTTCCTCTCCACTATTTTTCTTTAGATTTCCAACTTTTAGATAAAAAAATATCACTAAGATTTTATTTGCCGATCGACGCTGATACAACAGGTTTGATATATAAGGTTTAATCATCACCATCATTTGAGCAATTATAATTTATCCGGTGTGTATCGACCTTAAACTAGCTGTCATCTCGTATTTTCCCAAACAAAATGGCAGAATTCCACAGGATTTTATCAAATTACAAAGTATATCCTGAAAGATTGGCAAAGCTTATTGCTATGATATGGGCTTTTTTTTAACCTTTGTTTCTTGTTCTATCACGAAACACAAAAACATGGATAAAAATCTCCAGTTCAAAGTCACAATTATTTAAAAAGCAGCACTCTGATTTTGACATCGTGAAATAGGCTATCTGTATAAAACGATCAAATGATTTAAATAAAGCAAGTAGGGCAGTTATTCTTATTGGTAATTGTAAACAGTTAATGTATCTTCCTAATGTAGTACCACTTCTTTGTGGTAAATGTATAAAATATCATAATTTAGTTCATTCAAATTTAACAGGTTCACGTACCAAATAACACAAAATAATTTTCACGCATTATTTTTATCTTGATGTCAGCATATAAAAAAATGATTTTCTAATGTATATTTGGATCTGTGGTTGTAGAACAGGTCATAGAGAACATAAAACGTAGAAAATATTCAATGTGAATATTCAAAATATCCACTGGCGGCAATTTCAAATATACTCACGCACAAAATTCGCGCATTTACAAAGTTTACGATTTTTTTATAATTTTTCTATCAATTATACAAATACAAAATAATTAATAAAATATAGGTGAGTTTATTGGCTACATAGCAGTATATTTTTTTTTATATGTTTACATATACAAATATGGAGTAATGATTTTTTTAATGTGGTCGGAAATTTTTCCAAATTAACTTTCAAAGGTGGCGAGCAAGTGAAGCTATTTTTCATTATTCTCTCTGTCGCTCCAGTGGGTATGATTGCGCGCGGCAGCGAGGGCCCGGAATCTTGAATCAAACATAGATGCGCACGGCAGCCTCCGGGTTAATGCAGGCCTAAGTTAGGTCCAAAACAAACAAATCCCTTCGTAGATTCCATAAAAAAATTATAAAGACAACCAAATACCTGAAATGTTTTCGCAAATAGATGATGGATGAAAATGGATGGTCTATATATATTTCCGTACGCAACAAATTATCATTTTCTTCCGCACTTGTGCCTTAGGGTGGATCGCCATTGTATGGATTTATTTTTATAAATCAGGTTTCGCGGGGTGCGGAAAAGATGCTCTAGGTATAAGCAATTAAGCAAACAAAATATCAATTTAAAATTTTGATAACAAGTACTGCCCCAAAGCAGTTGAATTATTTAAAATCTGGTAAACAATTGTCCCTTTATAAAACAGTTTTGTGTCAATATTAATACTTTTTACTTTTATATTTCTTAATGAATAAAAATTAATATAAATAATAATATTAAAAAAGGTGATATATTTTACTGAGTCTGCTTTCGCGCCTCGCTTGCGCACCGCGCATTCCCGCGCGCAATGACGCGGGGCCGCCACAGTGTTTTGTTTCACACATGCTAGACGGAAAAAACTCTTTTATAATTTTAAAGTGTTTGGAACCCTCTTGTGGGGAGTATTTAATCTGAATGTATTGAAAATTTGAGTTGAAAGTGATTAATTTATTTTTTTTCTTAAAAAAAAAAATCTGAAAAAAATCTATTAAGTAATTAATACAATATTAATACCGTATTTGAGGTTTTTAAAGAAAACAAATTTTAACAGAAAAAAAATATGTGTATTTTGAGAATAATAAATAGGTAAAAGCACAGTCAGAAAACATAATACAAATCACGAAAAAATTGCGAAAGTATAAATAAATGATAAAAAATAACTAAAAAATAATCAAAACAATCATTATTACTAATCTAGGAAAACAATTTTAGTCATATTTAGCAACAGAACTTAATAAAAACAAGCATTAGTTGCAGAAAGTACAGTCAGAAAATAAAAATATCAAAAGTTATACAAGAACAGTAACGAAACAAAAATTATTACTTATCTAATAAAGTGCTATTTGAGTCATTTGCGGCGAGAGAAATCAACTGCACATAAACATCTATATATTTTTTAAGACAGAGTACAGGACCAATAGATTTGTGAGAAAGTGCTTAAACATAATGCTTATTGAAACTAGATGCTATCTGAGTTATGTTCAGAGGAGTCATCAGATGGCAAACATTGTGTTCTTGACTCGGAGTTGGGTGGAACAAGTAAATTTAACACTTCAGAGGGAAGTGAACTCGATTTATTTCTTGGATCCTCTCTAAAACTATTTATTATTGGATCTGATGTAATTAATAGCATGGTTAACATCTCTGTTTTTTGATGTTCGGTCGATTTTTCTGGTGTGCAATTGCCTAAATCTTCTACAGTCTTTATTTCGCAACTCTTCTGCCAGCTGCAAGAAGTTCGTGCATAGGTACAATGCACGAACTAATCACATCAAATTTTTTTTTTTTTTTTTTTTTTTTTAAATTTACTCCACACAGGAGGCCCTGAAGAAAATAATTTCCCTCAGGGCCTATGTCATCTTTGGGGATGCTGTGTGGAGGGTCTTTTTGTGGAGAGGAAGGAGTGAACATGGGTCTTGAAGAGTCCCATGTTGTAGGAGGGAGGAAACACAGAGGCCGGCAGTTCGTTCCACAGCCGAGCTGTTGAACTTAAGAACGAATCGTAGAAGCGACCCGTTCTCATGTGACAAGTGTCAACTGTGTACAAATGTTGGGCGCGCGTTTGGCGTGTATCCCGACTACGCACCGGCGCCGAAGGGATCAATGACGCTAGTTCCTCAGAGCATCTTCCATTGTAATACCGATAGAACAAGGACAGCATACCTACCCGACGTCTGTGCTCTAAAGATTGCAGTCCGTTTGTTAAGATTGGGGAATCTATCAAACGGACCGCCCGTTTCTGCACAGAGTCAAGGGTTTTTTTCAGGTATTTTGGGGCTCCAGACCAGAGATGGCTGCCAAATTCGACAGTAGGGCGCACTTGCGATTTGTACAGGGTGAGCAGTTGTGTACTATTAAAGTATCTGCGGGCCCTGTACAGTACGCCCAGCTTCTGAGAGGCCAACTTTACTCTGGCTTCGATGGAGCCCCCGTACCTGAGCTGGTCAGTTATAGTTACACCAAGCATATCAATGGAAGGCCTGTTCGGAAGATTGCTTCCGTTGAAGGAGACTAGATTATCATTTGGATCCCTTTTAGACGTAATCAGACAGGATTGGGTCTTTGAAACATTAAATTCGACGAGATTATTTTTACCCCAGGAGGAAATACTCTCGAGATAACCGTCCATTCTCTGCTTCAAAGCCCTCCGAGCCGTTGGAGTTTGTGTGCCCTTTGGGGGCTTGTCAAACAAAAAGCTATCATGAACTGTACTGTCATCCGCGTAACAATGAATCGGTGCACATGTCAAAAGGTCATTGATGTGCAACAAAAACAAAGTCGGAGACAGAACCGATCCCTGTGGGACGCCAGCATTTATGGAGTGCGAGGAAGAGGTGAAACCGTCAGCAACCGCCTGAATCGACCTATCCCTTAAAAAGTCAGCAATCCACGTACACAGGGATGCGGGAAGTCCGTAAGAATGCAATTTGTTGACAAGTCCTCGGTGCCAGACCCGGTCAAAGGCCTTGGATATGTCTAGTGCGACCGTTTGGGTCTCACCGTGACGTTCCAGGCACCGCCCCCAAACATGCGTCACATACGCGAGAAGATCACCGCACGAGCGGTTCCGCCGGAATCCGTATTGACGGTCGTTGATAATTTTGTTCTTCTCGAGGTATGTGAGCAGTTTGTCGTTGATCACACGTTCCATCACTTTGGACAGAACTGATGTGATCGCTATGGGGCGGTAGTTGGCCGGGTTGGAGCGGTCACCTTTCTTGGGAATAGGGTGAATTACCGCTTTTTTCCAACCAGAGGGCACAGTGCCACACTTCAGGGACATTTTGAAGAGCTTTGTCAAAACTGGAACTATTTCCGCAGCACACCTCTGCAATACCAAGGCAGGTATTCCATCAGGTCCACTAGCTTTGTTAACATCGAGCCCCCGTATGACGTGGAGTACATCCCGATGCCGGATCCTCAGCTTTTTCATATAGAAGCCGCAGTGAGGAACCGACGGCGGAACAGCACCCCCGTCGTCGAGGGTCGAGTTTTCCGCAAACATTAAATGAATGGTATAATAGTTTATGAACAGTTGGTGGCATACCAATCATATAGGTTAAGATATAACTCCTTAGTGTCATGCACATACTGTTCAAAATGTTCGATGTTAATGCTATACCCAGAAGCTATTTTACTTGGAGCTTAGGGCTTGGATTTTGTCGAATTACTAAATTCGGGTCATCATTCAGTTTTATTCATCGTCAATTTTAGGTGAGTCTCCCGTTCGTATATGAAGAGACGATTCGCACGTCCCTACGGCGAACTTCCTTTGTCGTTTCCCGACTTAGTGCGCGTAAAAGAGCACGACTGGTTACATTTGTAAGCCTTATCTCATTATTTTCCATGAAAAAAACAATGTCCACTGTTGTTTTGATTGTTATTGTTCCTGCCGCGTGACCTTGACCTCGGTCTGTTATTATAATTACGCATCGATGACGAAAGATGATGCCATTCGCGGCGGGAGCTCTGATTACGGTGATCTTGATAATTCTGCGTTGTTTTCAGTTTTTTTACTTCTTGAGTAAGTGTGACGATTTGTTCTTGAAGATTTTGATAAATTAATTGAATTTTTAAAAGGATGTGAACTTATTAATCATTAAAAAAATGAATAACTAAAAATTGTGACTAATACTGATGCATTCGCCATTTTTTTTTTAAATTTGTACATAAAAAAAATAAATTATTGGTGCATACAACAAACTATTATAAGATGATTTTTTTATTTATTTATTTTTTTATTTCATTTATTTAATATTTGAAAAAAAAATTTTTACATAGATAAGTATACAGGATATAAACAAAATATAAAACAATAAAAATTAAAGTAGCCTTTCCTCACCATAAAGAGACAATGCTCTTGTGTTTGGTGAGGGAATTCTAGTTTTTTGAGTCAACAATTTTTATTAATTGATAAATCAATTAACATAGTTTAATCATTTATGTTTCTTAAAATAATTCGTAAAATTAGTTTACACCACTTTTCATTTTTTAAATGTTTCTCTTCTATAGAAGACGGGTTTGAAATAGTGGTGAGCAACAATATGAAGAATATTCAGTGTTTGTAATCAATGATGATTAATTAAATATGATTAAAACAATAATACATGTAAATAAACAAATTTAAATTTATTAAGAAAGGGAGTAAATTAACAAATTTATTTTAATGCCCGTGGGGCTTTTACATACATGCATACAATTTTTTTAATAAAGAACTATAGAACATTTGGGGTTTTAATAATCTTATAATAATAATAACAAACTGACACAAATATTATAACAGAAAAGAAGTAAATTTGATTTTTAGAGGAAACAATTTTCTCAAAATCCGTTATTAATTGTAAATTGACAATGTAATGTGACAATTCGGGTAGTTTAAATAACTACACTAAATCAATGTAACTAAAAATATCAATTAGAATAATTAACTTATTTACGCGCCTTAAGAATGTATGCTGTATTCTTTAATTTTTGTGAATGCATTTGGTATAAAGGTGATCATTGTGAGGAATAATAATATCCAAGAATGCTTCTGACCAGCGTAATGTAAACGTTTTCTTTATATATATTTTTTTTTTATTGTTTTTGTTTAATTCGTAGAACTGCATTTAATTTTTTAACAGCTGTAACAATAACAAAAAACCAAAAAATACTTGCAGAACTTAATAATTACATTATTAAATTTGATTTTAATTAAATTAAAAAAAAGTTTTCTTTATAATTATTAGATCTTTGTAAGATGTCGAGATATATAAGTGCTTTATTTGTTCGTCTTCTTTTCCTCGAACACGACGCCCAGATCTTAGTGAGTGATACTTTTAAAAGATAAACTTTGTTATAAAATATAGTAACTATACCATTTATAAACAGTAAGCACAGAATCGGACTTACATGTGAACCTTGAAGTACTCCACTACATTTTTTCCATAGGAATGCTAATAGCTCATAAATGCACAAAATTATTTGCAAAGCAGATATGATATAAACATTACACCTTTAAATTTATACGACGAGAATGCCAATATTTTGATAAATCCCAACAAAACAAGAAACATTAATAAAATTATTCACGCAAAAGACTTCAACTATCTCAACCAAAAGTATGTTGACAAATTTTCGTCAAACAAATGGTTGAGTATTGGAGAGTTAAGCGCAGAAATAGAAGGATTTATGATTGCCATTCAGAATAAAGTCATTAATACTAAACATTATAGGAAGCATATAATTAAAGATACAAATCAAATTGAATATTTATGCAGAAAATGTTTGGCTTTTCCGGAAACTATAGAACATATAACATCGGGATGTTCTGTATTAGCACCGTCCGAGTATACATTTAGGCACAATCAAGTTTTAAAAATAATTCACAAAAGTTTGGTAATTAAAAATAACTTTGACTGCCGTACCATATTATAAATACGAACCAAATTCATTTTTAGAAAATGAATTTTATGAAATATATTATCATAAAACTATACTAACAGACCGAACGATTAGTCATAATAGACCCGATATAGTTTCACATGACAAAATTAAGAAAATAACTTATATCATTGATGAAGCTATTCCAAATTCTTGTAATATTCAAAAATCTGTTTCTGAAAAAATAAGAAAATACATATATTTAGGAAATGAAATTACAAGAATTTGGCATTCTCGGACTATAAAATTTTTACCATTTGTTATTTCGGCTACTACTGGCATTTTACTTAGCTTTCTCATTCAAAATATAGGCATATTAGATCTGTCAAATAATTTATACATAAAAATGCAAATATCAATCATTTTAAATTTATTTATTTATTGATACATTACTCTACAGTACTTTACATTTCAATTCAGCAACGTTGGCCTCACTGGGTTGTTCACCCGTGCTGAGGCCCCCTTTTAAAATATACGTATTTATACAATTAAACAAAAAACAACATTAAAATAAAGATAAATTTACATCAAAAATAAGGATTAGAAATCAAAATCCAATTCTCACACCAACATAAAAACATTAGAAGAGAATGGAAATCGGCATTTACAATGATCTATGTGCTTGTGCGTGCCGCTTGCCTTATACATTTTTTGTGTTGCGTGTATGTGTTTTATTCTCTTATGTTATAGAATTTTGGAAATATTGTCTTTTTTGTTCTTTAATCCATTTTTTTTATTTTGTGTTTGAATTTATTTTTATTTTCCTCAATTTTTGTTTCAAGTGGAAGACTGTTGAATGCTTTAATAGCGTGGTATTTATGGTGTCTTTGTCCAAAGGTAGTGTTTACCGTCGGAGTTTTTATGTTTTTTTATATGCTTTTCTGACCGGTCTATTAGTGATATTTTGTGTTTGTTGGGGATTGTTTTTTTGGTCGAAAATGCAGTTTAGTAGAGTTTTAACATATAATTGGCGTATATCAAGTATGTCACAGCTTTTAAATATTTGGTCTGTGTCGGTTAGTTTATGTTTTTTGAGTATTACCTTTAATATCGTTTTCTGTGCGATTTCTATTTGAGCGATAGCTGCTTTTGTTGCTCCTCCCCGAGCAATTATTCCATATTCTATTATTGATTGGCATAGTGCATAATATATTGTTTTCAATTGTTTTTATTTTATATATGTTTCTTATATTTAGGAAAATGTGTATTGTTCTGAGGAGTCTATTTGTAATTTGTTTGATGTGATGTGTCCATCTAAGATTATGGTCAATTACGATTCCTAGATTTTTTATTTTTTATTTCTTTTTATTTAGGAAGCAAACAGTCGTACAGTAAAAAATTATAACAATAAACATTCATATGTTCTAGACCAATTAAGTTCCATTAAATTAAATGTAGATTTAGTATTTTTTACCTACACAACATATTAAATGGCAAAAAATAAACATAATAAAGAAATACATAAAATTAAAAACAAAAAGAAAAAATACAACTTTCCGCATAGCTATACTATTCACTACGGGTGATAATAATGTACTTTTCACAACAACAAAAAATTGAATAAAATAAAAGTATTTTAATTTATTAATTTATTAAGCTGAATTTTATATGATATTAAGTTATGGTTGAAAATGTCTACATCTCGTAAGGCATTGTGAGTTTCACAGATACGTACTATTACAGAGTTTTGCGCGTATTTGGATTTACAATGTGGTATTCTAAATAAATCATTCGATCTGGTGTTTTGCTTGGGGCAACGAAATGCAATCCTTTCTAACAGATATGATGAATCAACTAGGCAGTTTACGATTTTGTGTAAGAATAATGCATCAGAGATATGTCTACGTTTATTTAAAGTGACAGGGGCAAATCGATGGTCACTAAAACGATACGATAGGTGTTTCATAAATTTGTTCTGAATATTTTCAATGCGATCAATATATGTTTGATATTGAGGATTCCAAATTACTGAGGCGAATTCTAATTGTGACCGTACATATGACATATATAACAGAATTAGGGTGTGTGCTACCGTAAAAGGCTTTGTAATTCAAATAATGAAACCCAATTGCTTATAAGCTTTATTTAGAATATTTTCAATATGATCCCTAAATAACATTCTAGAATCTAGTATTACTACAAGATCTCTTATTGTTTCTACTCGTTGTAGAGGTACATGGTTTAGTTTGTAAGTATAATAAATTGAATGTTTTTTTCGTGTAAAAGTAATAACATTACATTTATCTATGTTTAGATATAGTTGATTGTTTTTGCAATATTCCTCAATTTTACCAAGGTCTTCTTGTAATTGGTCGCAATCATCTATGGAGCTAATACATTTATATAATTTCATGTCATCAGCGTAAAATAGGAAACAAGAATTACTAATAACACGATTCATGTCGTTTATGTATAAAATAAACAAGAGAGGCCCTAGATGGGAGCCTTGCGGTACCCCTGAGGGAATAATTATAATTTGTGACATGTAACCTTTTAAAGCAACAGCTTGACTTCTATTTTTAACATATGAAGAGAACCATCTCAGAAGATTTCCACATATACCAATCTTCGAGAGCTTGTTTAACAGTATGTCGTGATTAACTTTGTCAAAAGCCTTAGAAAAATCTGTGTAGATGGAATCTACCTGTTTCCCATTATCCATAGAGTTAAGAACAAAATCAGTAAACTGTCCTAGGTTCGAATCAACAGATCTGCCTTGAAAAAAACCATGTTGATGCGGGCTAATAATAGTATTTTTGCATGAGTCAAAAAGTTGGTTATACACGATTTTTTCCAAGATTTTACTTAAAATACATAGTTTAGAGATAGGTCTATAATTTTCAATGTTGTGTTTGTCCCCTTTTTTAAAAACTGGTGAAACAAAAGCTTGTTTCCAAATGGTAGGAAATACACCTTCTTTAAAAGATTTTTGGAACAGTAGTGTTACAGGAGTAACTAGTGTTTCAGCACAATTAACAATAAAAATTGGGTGTAACTTATCACAACTGGCACTCTTTTTAGTGTCCACATTTTTGAGATGTTTTAACACTAATGGTGCAGTTATATCAATTGAATCAAAATTAATTGCATTTATGGTAACATCATTACTTGTATCAACAATATTTGTGGAAGTATTATTAGTAGTTTTATCGGGGATAAAGACAGATTGGAAGTAATCGTTAAAAAGATTGCAAATTCGTTGACCATCACTTGAGGAAATGTTTTTGTGATACACGTTATTAGGTACTTCAGAAGATGACTGTTTTGATTTCACGAAAGTCCAAAAATATTTCACATCTTTCCTTATATTTAACTCGGCTTTCTTTATATAATTAGTATAACACTCTTTTTCTGTTCTTTTTTGGCGAGTCCTGAGTAATGAGAAGGTATGATAATCTGAGGGGTGTGAATAATTTTTAAACTTTCGGTGATACTTTAGCTTTTCTTTGATGATTTTGATTTGGTAGGGAGTGTACCACGGGGGATATTTGGTAGACAGATAAATGGTTTTTGATGGTACGTAGTGATCAATAGCTTCATTAATAATTTCGTAGAATTTATCAGTTGCTTCTTCCATACCCCTTGAACTAAAAATATTCGACCAGTCAAATTGCTCCAAAAACTCGTTAATCTTGACGTAGTCAGCTGAATTAAATAATAAGACTTGTCGTGGTTGGTGTATTAAATAAGGTTCGTTTTTTAGTCTTATTTCTATTTTGAAAGATTTGTGATGCAAATCTTCAGTTAAAAGGGGTGGAATGCAAGGTTGTAATGAGCAGTTCATGTTGCTAATGGCTAGGTCAAGAACACGTTGATTTACATTTAAGATGTTATTATATTGAAAAAAGTCACAAAGAGATAAAAAGTCTATAACAGTAAAGCTGGCTTCGTCAACAGGTATTTGTGGTATCATCTGTCTTTCAGAATTTAGATTCCAGATAAGTCTAGAAATGTTATAATCACCTACCATTAGAAAGTCATCATCAGGATAGTTCAATCGGAGCTGACTAGCGGACTCAAAGTGAGCTTTAAGATTTCTAATATGATTCGTACCATGGGGATGGTAAGAGCAGCAAATGTTAATATTTTTATTAGAGGTAGTTGAAGTAATAGTTACCCATATATCTTCAGCCTCTAGTGTGGACCAGCTAGTTTGATGAGTAACATTATATTTGGACTGGACAGCAATGAGAACACCCCCTCCCAATATTTGACCTGTGAGATTATAGTTTCTGTCACGTCTAAAAACATTATATCTGTCGTCAAAAATCTCCGGATCACAAATATTATCGAGAAGCCAAGTTTCTGAAATACAGATAATATCAAAGTCATTGTTTAGAACAGCCCTTAGAAAATCATGCGTCTTTGTGCGCAAACCACGTACGTTTTGATAATATATAGTTAAGGAAGCCATATTGTATTACACAGATAAAATATCAGAAAAATACATTTTCCATAATAAAAATAATAATAATGGTATGATGTTATAATATAATAAAAATAATAAGTAAGTGTGTGAATTCGATTCATATAGATAAAAAGTGTTCGATGCAGATTCAATACCTCACGAGATGTATAGCATGCCATAATCTGATTGAAAGTAGTTTGTTTACTGACAGTTAGTATATAAAAAATGAAGTATAGTTTAAGTTTAAGTTCTGTGTGCGACTTAATAATATTAAATGCGAAACTAAATGAAAAGAAAAAAATACTTTGTTTAGATAATGTAAGTGAAATAAAATTAAAATGCGAAACTAAGTGAAAAGAAAAAAGATTTTGCTTGAATAATATAAGTGAAATTATTTCAGTATTTATAGAGAGTCATGCTATTTTGCTTATATCTGCTTCAGAGGAAATTCGAATGACAGGAGAGCTGTCACTTTTTCTCATAAATATATTGCAATTTTTTAGATACTTTATTTGTTCTGTTTTTTCTAGAGGGGGAAATCGCAGATGTTAGTGTTTATGCATTCGTGTATTTTTATGGTGTTTGTATTGTTTTTTGGCTGTCCTGTGTTGGTTATGCTGTACGTTGTGAATTTTTTTTCGATATGTTTAGTGTGAGTGTATTTGAGTCCAACCATTTTTTCACTTGCGTGATTCCTAGATTCGCTATGTTATAAACCTTATTCCAATCCTTAGATTTAAATAGTAAAACTGTGTCGTCTGCGTAACTAATTATTCCTCCATCTATTTCCATGCTGCAAAGTTCATTTATGTAAATTGTGAAAAGAACGGGCCCTAGTATGCTTCCTTGTGGAACTCCGTGTGTAATCGGCAGTGGTTTGCTAGTATAGTTATTAATTTTGACTTGTTGTGTTCTGTCGCTCATGTAACTTTTTAATAGTTGTAGTTCTTTGTCTTTGATACCCATATTTTCTAATTTTTTAAAAAGTGTTTTGTGGCATATTGAATCAAAGGCTTTAGCCAAATCTAGATATATCGCTATGCATTTAAACCCTTGATCTAAGTTGCTATGTATATAATCTATTGTACTTGCTAAAGCTTCTTTTGTGCTTCTTTTTTCTCTAAATCCGTATTGTTTGTCCGAGATTAATTTTTTTTCTTCCAGGTATTTTATTATTTGGTTTTTTAATAGTCTTTCGAAAATCTTTGATAGAGAGTTTAACAAAGTGATTGGTCTATAGTTAGTTATTTCCGTTTTATCTCCGGATTTATACATAGGGATTACCAGTCCTTTTTTAAGAGTATTAGGAAAGCAGGCATGTGTTATGCTAAGGTTGATTAGGTGTGTTATAGGTTTTAATATTCCATTTTTTATTATTTTAATGCAATCCGTTGTTATCTCTTCTAATCCAGGAGCAATCCGGTTTTTTAATGTATTTATTATTTGGTTAATTTCCATTTCCGAACTTGTTTTTAATATAAATCTGTGTTGTGTTGGTTGGGTATCGATGTTTGATCTGTTTGTTTGTGTTAGTGTGTTTCTGCTGTGTTTTTTACGATTCGCTAAAACTTTCCCTATAGTTGCAAAAAAGTTATTGACGTGGTTTGCCATCATTTCTATATTTGTTTTGATCTATTTTTTTCGAGTTAATATTTAGATGTTCGATAGTATTTTTTTGTTTGTATTTTTGTGTGTATGTAACTTCCTTTAATATTCTCCATATTTCCTTTGGGTAATTGTTTGCTTTTTTAAGTTTTTCTTTGTAGTACAACTCCTTAGCTACTCTAATAATTTTCGTGCATATGTTTCTATATCTTTTATAGTAATTAAGTTGTTTCATGTCATACGGTGTTTGTTTAATTTGTTTGTGAATTTTGTCTCGTTTACGAATACAGTTTAATATTCCTTGTGATATCCATAGTTTAATTTTTTTTGCTTTGGGTGTAAGTTTTACATGTTTTATTGTAGTGTAATTATTTATTTCTTGCGTTAGCGTATTTGTAAATGTATTCCAGGCTTCCTCGACATTATCTATTTGGTATATTGTATTCCAGTTTATTTTTTGGAGTTTTTCTTTTAAGATTGAGTAGTCAATTATTTTTTTTGTAATTATTTTATGTTGTTTCGAAGTAATGTTTTCGGTGTCTATGTAGTGATCAGTGATTGTGCTTTCAAGTACTACTGTTTTGGTTTTTAGTTTTGTCTTGATCATTATATGGTCTATGCAGCTTTAAGTGTTTTGTGTGACCCGTGTTGGGACATTTATTATTGGCTCCAGCCCGTGTTGTGCTAGTATTGCTAGGTATTCTATGTTTTGTGGGTGTCCGTTTTGTAGAGTGTTTATATTAAGGTCTCCTATGATGATGATATTTTTGTATTTGTTGAGATCATTTAATGTATTGTTAAGATCAGTTAAGAAATTTGTGATGTTGTTTTTGGATGGAGATCTGTACATAGCTAGGATACATGTTTCTTTTTCATATGTAATTTGTATGCAGTTGGAGTCTATGATGTTTATTTCTTGAATGGTTGTGTTATTTTTATCACTGATGTATATAACTATACCATCATTTTGGTTTTTGTGTATTTTTGTATCGTGTGTATTATAGTTTTTGATTGTTTTTGGTATGTAGTTGTCATTCAACCAGCATTCTGTCAGCACAATGACATCAAAATTATTATCAAGCTGTTGGAGGTATATAAAAAATTCATCAAAATTTTTATTGATCGATCTAATGTTTTGGTGTAATATTTTGATTTTATGTTTTTTTTTTGTGAAGTTGGTCCAGAGGTTAATATGATTTGTACTTTCACAGAAGTGTTGATTGTCCGAATCTATATATTCCATGTAATCTGCCATGTTGGTGTGTATTTGTGTAAGTATGTGATGTGAGGTTGTGTTAGATGTACAGTCGTGTTTATGTCAGTTTATTAGATATATCGTTTAGGTGTTTTATTTCCATAACCTTTGAGTCTTTGGATTTTCTGACGAGAATTTTTCCCGATTACAAGTAGGATTACGAAAGATTTTTAAAAAATATTTATCTTGAGGGATCAGTAGGATTTATAGGTTCTACCAAGCCGAACCCTCCGATATGAAAATATCTGGAGTCGGTGATTTATTTTCTCATTTGATCTCCGGCGAAGTTGACGTGTTGTTCTTGTATTGTTTTGTATTTATCATGCTTATATAATGCACTTGCAAAATGTGGATTGACTAGATGATCATTTATGGAAAAGTGTGTGGAAGGGTTTAGTTTTTCCTGTGGGGAAGATTTTACCCCGATATAAAGTCGGAAAATATGAGATTTTATTCCAGCATGCAAATCATCCACATATTATAATTATTTGAAATCTGAAGTACAGAAGTTCGTTTCAAAAGCATTTTTACTATAAAAAAAGTAACATTTTGTTCTTAAATAGCTACATAGTATTAATTAATTACAAAAACAAGCATCCTCTAAAGGTGGCAAGATAAAATAAAAACATTTTATATGTAAATAATAAAAAAAATGCATTGGGGGGTAAGAGTCTCGATATTCGCGCGACCAAAGAATCAGTAATAACTCTGCAACGGAAAGGGTTACGTGAGTTGTTTGTGCATCGTCATGTTGATCTTGAGGACTTCTAAAAATTAAGCTGAGCGGAAAACATTAATTGTGCTCAGTGACAAACGAAAATTGTTTCACGCAAAAAAGTAACGAAAGTGTAACTGAAACTTTGATAAGACTACACTATAAGCTTAGACCTTTTTTTTCAGAATGCATTTTTAAGTGTCTTATAAGGTTCGTCCTTTGCGCACAGGAATGACCGCATTCGGAACAACAGTATGGCTTTTCTCCAGTATGAGTTCGCACGTGACTCGTTAAGTTTACCTTTCGTGAACATGTAAAGCTGCACTTGGAACATGAAAACGGTTTCTCATCAGAATGGGACACTAAGTGACTTAATAGGTAGCGCTTTGCTGAACATGAAAAGCTGCAGCTTGAACATGAAAACGGTTTATTGCTAGAATGTGTGATCAAGTGATTTCTTAAGTTATACTTTCGTAAGCACACAAAAGGGCATTTAGAACATGCGAATGGTTTATCTCCAGAATGAATCTTCAAGTGAGCTCTTAAGTTTCCCTTTCGAGAGCATGTATAGTTGCACTTGGAACAAGAAAATGGTTTCTCTATAGAATGGGACACCAAGTGATTCGTTAAGTATTGTTTTGTTGGACATGAATAGCTATAGCTTGAACACGAGAACAAATTTTCTCTGATATGGACATTCATTATGTGATTTCTTAAGTTTCCCTTTTGCGAACATGAAAAGTTGCATTCAGAGCAAGTGAATGGTTTATATCCAGAATGTATACTTGAGTGTCTTGTTAAATTTGTTTTTTGCGAAAACGAAAAATTGCATTTGGAGCATGAGTATGGTTTTTCACCAGTATGAGTTCGTAAATGTGCTGTTAACGAGGAATTCACTGAACACGAATAATTACAGATTGAACATGAATATGTCTTTTCTCCAGTGTGAGTCCGCTGGTGTACTGTTAATGCTGAATTTTGGGCACACGAATAGCTGCATTTCAAACACGAGAAAGGTTTTTCACCAGTATGAGATCGCATATGAGTTTTTAAGTGACACTTAGAAATAAAATATTTGTTGCATTCAGTGCATGCTATGGATTTAGACTTGATTTGCCTTCCGTCTCTATTTCGTCGGCTTTGTTTACCATTGTTAATTCCCAAACATGAACCTGAAAAAGAAGAAAATTTAAGATAAAACTATCACGAAGCGATCAACGTTAGTTATAGGTTGTATTTATTACATTAAAAACGAATAAAAATGGATCCTTCAGGGGTATATTTGCTTGGCATATATTGGTTAATTTCTTTCAATATAAGTGGATAAAATATAATTCAAGAGAATAGCTTTAAAAAGTGTTGATCTATAAATATTTTTCGGCGTGCTTCAGCGTTATTTCAAGGTGTTGAAATCGAGCGAAAACAAGTAGGGATACAGGAATGGATAGTAAGTATTTTTTCTCATTTATAGGAAACGCATAAACTTCTTTTATACGCTTTGTTTTGTTAGGATATGGTTTTATTCAGAAGTGGCCAGATACTGGAGGTATTTTCAAGGATACTACGAGCAACGGCTTCATATTAAGTTATCCGTATCTCCGTTCTCCTCTTATCATAAAAATAAATGTATTACTAGGCTTGCGAACTCATCACAAGGGCAACTTTTTACAAGTTAGATCTTTGGACTTTCCGATACAATCGAAGTTTAATGCTTCTGACATAAGTCAGAAATTTAAATAAAAAAACTAATTGTTTTTACCGTTCGTTTTGTGAACATTTTCAGAGACTTTAAAGCATTCATCTTTAATGTCCGGCAGATCGAAATCTATTTCTGTGTATGAAATATCAACTCCGTCTTCTTGCCGAGTCTCCTGTTCTGTCTTAACGATTACTTTCCTGGCAGTCAGACGTTCCATTGTTCCCTTTGTCCTTAAAACAGAAAATGCTGTCAGTTTCTTGGAATACGTCAGTAATATGACAGTATGTTTTGAAAATCACTGGCTTTGGCGCATTTAAATTTAAATTTAAAGTGGAATAAGTTTAATTACTAAATTTACTCAAAAATCATAAGAGGGACATTAATATGATGTACTAAATTATTAAAATATTTACGTGAAACGCAGAGCAGTCAGAGCTAGTCCAAGTCACGTGATCTCATTAAAACGTCATATTATTTTACCGTAGATAAATCCAAAAAACTCCAGAGAAATCGTGGTTTTCGAGCTCCTTCCGTGGGAGTACTTAAGACGGGAAGTTTCATCTGCTAACCCGCTAAAATTATGAAAATCTATTAAAAATTACATTAATGAACAAGAAAACATTGGTGAACAAGTAAACATCAGTGAACAAGTAAACATTAATGAACAAGTAAACATTAATGAACATGATATATGTCCCTAGGTATATACATGACTTGAATTCATAGAAAGACCAAAGCGAACACGTGCTCCAGCATTTGTCTCTGTGATTTTACACGCAGATGGAGGCGGCAGTTCGAATTATTAGATCTTAAGTATTTACTGAATAGTTTTACCGGTCCCGCAATAAAAAAATAGAAAGCCTACTTGGAAATACACCCATTAGTCGGCAGATTTTGCTCTAGACCCTCATCAAGTCGTAATCCGAAATGGGTGTATTGTTAAACCGGCGACCCGGCAATAAAAACCTTCGCCCAAGGCTAGGCTATATTGTAATTGTTTGAAGGTCTTTTGTACAAATGTCATTTTAGCATCTTTTAAAATAATAATAACGACTACGGTGAGAATGTCGATGCCAGCGCCAAGGACTCAAACAACGTACCGAAGTGGTGTAAAGCGGAACCACTTTAGTTTCAGCACCCCACGACAGGCGCGCTACGGTCGCTGGATTGCGCAGCTGAAGACAGTCCCGAGTTAACAGTCAAGGGTACCCAGTCAGAGAGTGATCATCTCGGCCGCCCCTTGGGGCGGTCGCCAAGGAAGCTGCCCTCTCGGCAGTTCTCATCTCGCCTCAACAGCTGAAGACAGATTCCGCAACCAACAGTCCCGAGTCAAACAGTACACAGTACCCAGTCAGAGAGTCATCATATCGCCTCCCCTTGGAGCGGCGCCGAGGCAGCTGCTGACCAGGGAACTGCCCTAGCAGAAGTTACCGTCTCGCCTCCGCCGAGAAACTTCCTGCTCTCCCCCTTTGGAGCGGCACCGAGGCTCTTCCGACCAGGGAGCTGCCCTAGCAGAAGTTACCGTCTCGCCTCCGCCGAGAAACTTCCTGCTCTCCCCCTTTGGAGCGGCGCTGAGGATATCCCTACGAGGAAGCTGCCCTCTCAGGAGTCGCTGCCTGCCGACTCCGCCCTTCGAATCCAACCCAAGTTGCCGCTTTTGTGTGTCGGTGATAAGTGCGAACGTGGAGATCCGCGGCTCCAGATAAGAACTATAATTTACAACTAGTATTAAGCTAGATTAAGACTAACCCTTCTTTATACATTTTTATTAAATAAATTTTAAGAGTGTTTTGTAACTAAGTAACTTCTTTTTTTACTCGTTCCTCCTTATCTTTTACATGAATAATATTAATTATTAACTTCCCTTAAGTATAGTTATAACAAACAAGTAAACATTTATGAACAAGTAAACATCAGTGAACAAGTAAACATTAATGAACAAGTAAACATTAATGAACAAGTAAACATGAATAAACAAGTAAACATACAGAATTATTTTTATTATTGAATTATCTTTGAGTTAAAGACCTTTCTGTTTTAGAAATGATGGCTATGAATTTATTTATTTTAACGCCATAAAATGGCTTTTACAATAGAATGATACATCGAATTATAAACATACAGTGGTACACACGAGAATAATATTAATAAATTACAGAACAAGTAATGTGTTCACAAAATATTATTGCAATTGATACAATTGTTAATAGAAGTGCAATGAGACAATATATTATTTAAATAAATATCTACTAGTGGAATTATAATTGATTGTAGGTTTGTATAAGACCTGACATAAATCGAGGTATACGGTGTTTATGACAAAATATAGTACCCAATATAAAGAAAATTCTATTATGGTATAAAATGTTATAATAACTGAGAAACTTTTATTTGAACAGAAAATTATTATTTATAAAAATTGTTACAACTATACTTAAGGGAAGTTAATAATTAATACTATTCAAGCTAAAGAAAAGGAGGAACGAGAAAAAAAAGAAGTTACTTAGTTACAAAACACTCTTAAAAATTTATTTAATAAAAATGTATAAAGAAGGGTTAGTCTTAATCTAGTCGTAAATTATAGTTCTTATCTTGAAGCGCGGATCTCCACGTTCGCACTTATCACCGACATCACACAAGCGGCAACTTGGGTTGGATCCGAAGGGCGGAATTAGTTCAGCCTGGGCCAAGGCTCCGAAGTGCGGAGTCGGCAGGCAGCAACTCCTGAGAGGGCAGCTTCCTCGTAGGGATATCCTCAGCGCCGCTCCAAAGGGGGAGAGCAGGAAGTTTCACGGCGGAGGCGAGACGGTAACTTCTGCTAGGGCAGCTTCCTGGTCGGAAGAGCCTCGGTGCCGCTCCAAAGGGGGAGAGCAGGAAGTTTCTCGGCGGAGGCGAGACGGTAACTTCTGCTAGGGCAGCTTCCTGGTCGGAAGAGCCTCGGTGCCGCTCCAAAGGGGGAGAGCAGGAAGTTTCTCGGCGGAGGCGAGACGGTTACTTCTGCTAGGGCAGTTCCCTGGTCAGCAGCTGCCTCGGCGCCGTTCCAAGGGGGAGAGCAGGATGATGACTCCCAAGATGATGACTGTCGAGTGCGGAAATGTGAACTGTCGAGAACTAGGCGAGATCGTGACCACCGAGAGGGCAGCCTCCTGGGCGGAGGCGCCTCGGCGGCCGCCCCAAGGGGAGGCGAGATGATCACTCTCTGACTGGGTACTGGGTACTGTTTTGGTTGCGGAATCTGTTGAGCTGCGCAATCCGGCGACCGTAGCGCACCTGTCGTGGGGTGCTGGAACTAAAGTGGTTCCGCTTTACACCACTTCGGTACGTTGTTTGAGTCCGTGGCGCTGGCATCGACATTCTCACCGCTAGTTATTATTATTTTAAAAGATGTTAATATTTCATTTGTGCAAAAGACCTTCAAACAATTACAATATAGCCGAGCCTTGGGCGAAGGTTTTTTTTATTGCCGGGTCGCTGGCTTAACGTTCCCATTTCAGAATTACTACTTAATGAGGGTCTAGAGATAAATCTGCCGACTAATGGGTGTATTTCCAAGTTAGCTTTGTAATTTTTTATTGCGATTTCCGGCCACGCTATTGACTAAATATTTAGGTCTAATAATATCCGACTGCCGCCTCCGTCTGCGTGTAAAATCACAGAGACAGATGCAGGCGCACGTGTTTGCTTTGGCCTTTCTGTGAATTCAAGTCATGTATATACCTAGGGACATATCAAAATACTGTCACATTAATATTTTGTGACAAGTGCAGTTCTTGCCTATTTGGGTTATTTTGTCTATGGTGTTTTTTTTTTGAAGTTTGGGAATATTTTTTGAGGAAGAAAAGATAGTTTTGTTTATGGTCACTTCCTCACCGTCAGTAGAAGTGTGTCGTTCCGCTCATTTTTCGGACTCGAATCAGAGTCCGGACTCATTCTAAAGGACTCGATTCATTGGATTCGCTCCGACTCCTTCGAATCAAGGCGATCAAACCGCTCCGCCGCACGGTGGGCTGAAAATCGGCTCTCATAGACATAGAAACTTGAATCTTGAAGGGTATTTTTTTTGGCTAGAAATGGATTCTGCTGATCATTACTATGCTATAAAATGTCGTACGAAGCAATTGCGTGTACAAATGAAGGAGTTATAATTTTTTTAAGAAAAATTTGTATGGCGCTGACATTAAAAATGAGGCTATCTCTGGAATCATAAGGTTGGCCGTTCTATCCTTACACACAGATAATACTACTATTTATTTGTATTTTTTTGACATACTTCATATTGTGGCGCAAGGTGCGATTTTTTTTTTTTAAATCCTAAAGTGGAAAAAAATCTTTTTTTTGTTGATGATTCATTTTAATGCTTAAATGCTTTACATATGAGTATGCTTTGTCTAGTTTACAATATTTTATTTACACTCCAAGCCAAAAAACTGTGCACAGTGAGTTGAAAATCGCCTTTCATAGACATAGTGACTTGAATTTTCAAGTGTATTTTTTTTTGGCTAGAAATGGATTCTGCTGATCATTACTATGCTATAAAAATTTGTATGAAGCAATTGCGTGTACAAATGAAGGAGTCATCATTTTTTAAAGAAAAATTTGTATGGAACTGACATTAAAAATGAGTCTATCTCTGGAATCATAAGGTTGACCATTATATCCTTACACACAAATATACTACTATTTATTTGTATTTTTTTGACATACTTCGTATTGTGGCGAAACTTGTGATTTTTTTTTTAAATCCTCAAAGTTGAAAAAAAAACTTTTTTATGTTGAAGATTCATTTTAATGCTTAAATGCTCTACATATGAGTATGCTTTGTCTAGTTTACAATATTTTATTTACACTGCAAGCCCAAAAGCATTTAAGCATTAAAATGAATCATCAACATTAAAAAGGGTTTTTTCAACTTTGAGGATTTAAAAAAAAAAAATCGCACCTTGCGCCACAATATGAAGTATGTCAAAAAAATACAAATAAATAGTAGTATTATCTGTATGTAAGGATAGAACGGCCAACCTTATGATTCCAGAGATAGCCTCATTTTTAATGTCAGCGCCATACAAATTTTTCTTAAAAAAATTATAACTCCTTCATTTGTACACGCAATTGCTTCGTACGACATTTTATAGCATAGTAATGATCAGCAGAATCCATTTCTAGCCAAAAAAAATACCCTTGAAAATTCAAGTCTCTATGTCTATGAAAGCCGATTTTCAGCCCACTGTGCGCCGGACTCATACTACAAAACGAATCAAGCGAGTCCGGCGGAACGGTTTGAGTCGGAACGTTTGAAATGAGTCCGGCGGACTCAAACTAGAAACCGTTCCGCCGGACTCATCTTGATTCGATTGAGGTTCGAGTCCTGTGGACTTGAATTTGAATCAGCTGGATTCGCAGAACCCGGTGGAACGTCACAATGAGTGTGACGAAATAATAATTTTGTGTATCCTGTTATCTGTAAGGCTAGCTTTAGACTTGTAAGTTTTTTCTTAAATTTAAGACTTATAGCCAATGGGCATATTGGATTTTCAAAATGCAATATGCCCATTGGCTAGAAGTCGTAAATTTACGAAAAAACTTACAAGTCTAAAGCTAGCCTTATACCTACTTGGCAACTCGCGATTTTCGAAAGTTAAAGGATTAGTTACACATATTATTATTAATTACAGGAAGGATACTTAAAAATACAAAATTTGCAAGATTAAAAAAAAGTCAAATTTAAAAAAAAAATCTATTAAAAAAACAAAATTTTCAAAAAAAGTTAAAATTTTAAAAAAAATCAAAAATTCAAAAGTCAAAATTTTCAAAAAAATCAAATTTTCTAAAAAATTCGAATTACCCAAAAAAGGCAAATTTTCAAAAAAAATCTAATTTTAAAAAGTTTAAAAAAATTAGTAATTTAAAAAAAATCAAATAAGTAGGTTTATTTAATAATTTGTTTATTTGCTTCACTCTATTCGTGAGGTACCCACCTTTCAAGCTTTTTCACATTCCCAATTTGCTTCAAGTGGTTTACAGTTTTTTTTACAGTTTTATCACTAACACGGCAACCTGCAGCTTACTCGGACAATAACAATATATATAATCTACAAATTTAATTAAGGAATATTAAAACATGATTAAATTGTTAATAATAAAGTCAGCGCCGTCAGCGGTGACCCCCAACTAAAATACTAATAACTGCTTTAATTTTGTGTTTGAAAAATGATCTTCACAAATCTAAATAATTATACTAGATAAGACCTAAGTAACGTTGGCGCGAGTTTACTGGAACGCAAATTTGCCCTATGCAGACCAACAAAAGGAAAAGCAATGCTTGTTGCTATCTTTTGACTAAGACTTACTAAACTTTCTTTTTAAAAAATATTTTCCTCAACCAGTGCAGATCAACAATCCAAACACAGTTCTGTTCGAGGTACGAGTTTCGAGCGAGAGGCGAGAGCGAGAGGTGAGAGTTGAGAGCGAGAGGTGAGAGTGAGTCCGGACTCGATCCATTTTATTTTGCGGACTCGGATCGATTCAAATGCCTTCGGACTCGGACTCATTTGATTCGCTCCGGCCGGAACGACACACTTCTAGTTGAGAGCGAGAGGTGAGAGTGAGTCCGGACTCGATCCATTTTATTTTGCGGACTCGGATCGATTCAAACGCCTTCGGACTCGGACTCATTTGATTCGCTCCGGCCGGAACGACACACTTCTAACCGTCAGTTTTGGGCTAGCTGCACGGTGAATTAGTCACTCGCCTTTTAAGGTGTTTTAATCTGAGTTAATCATGTGATTAGAAGTTGTTCTCATCTTTTAAAAAGGGCGCGGGGTGTTTTTCCTAACACGAATAGTTCGTGTAGGTTTTTATTTTTAGTGGAGGTTATGGAACCCCGATTTTTTCGGTGATGGGCGGTGCTCATGTTTGTAGTTTTTGTGTTTTGGACTTGAAACCGTTAATAGATTGGTCCTAGCTGTGGCTAGAAGATTATGGTTGTTTAACCCCGCGTCGCGAAGTCACGGATTGCTGTTCCCGAAGTCCGTAAGACGAGTCTGGTTGGACCACGTGCTACTCGGATGAAGATTCTACAGAAGCGCTTTGAAGGCGTTGCGCCCCGTCTCCCCTAAGTGAAGGATGACCTGGCTTCCCTGGAATCCACGCCGTCCCCGGTAGATCCGAGGTCACGTGTCACGTTCCCGTCACGGGTCTGTTCCCCTCTACCAGTGTCAAGTTTTCGTTCGCCATCCGTTGTTTTTCCTACGATTCTCGGCCACGTAAAGTTAGCTTAGTTTGGTTCAGGAGTCCATCTGGTATTTGTCTACTTTTATTCCTTTTGTTACATTGGTATTCTTTGAACTCCCATTTTGTGTTCTTTTGATGGTTTCATTACAGTTTTAATTAAGTACTTCTTCTTTTATTTCTGATTTCCCACCTTACTTGACAGAAAATTAATAACACAATCATGAGTTTAAGATCTCAGCTCTGCCGTTTTGATACCTCTACTTGATCCTGAAGATCTCGCTATTACATTTAAACATTGGAATGTTTCAACCTTTACAATATTTAAGGTAATTTTAAAATTAAAAAGGTTTGTTATTTTACATTTATTTTTTTAAAGTAATGCCACTTTTTTTTAACCATTGTTTTCGGGAAGACAAATAAATTTAATTAACTCTTCAAGCCTGTGCCATATTGACTGTTAAATTTAATAGAGATGCTGTCACATAATCAGAGAATTAGTATACGTTTGATCCTGAAGAAGTGAACATTGTTCACGAAACATATTGATTGTGTACAAATAAAGTGATGTAAACAAAGTTATGTGTGTTTTTATTCAAAAAAAATTGTGTGTATTTCCGCTTTTCAATAAAAACCATATACATTGGTCACTATTCAAACTATCTGAAAACTAATATATGTTTTCTAAAGGTGATGAAATAATATAATAAGGAAGCTGAGTGAAAAATATTTTGACTTATAAAAAATATGTTCAAGTAGATCAAAAAATATCGATTCTAAATATATAAATATATTTCTATATTATTATTCTTAGAATTAGTTAAACGTTCTTGAAAAAGCATTCAATAGCAATAAACTGTATACGCTCCACGATTCAATGAAAGAATTCTGACGTCACATGTGTCGTGACTTGTACGTACAACGGATCACCTATGGTGCATCTCTTTCTATTACATGAGAGATGGTCGGTTTAGATGAGAGAGGTGTAAAGGCCAAACGTTTATTTGGGTCAAATCACAGCCGGTCGTTGAGTTAAAGCTTCCAAGTAAGTATATCAAATTATTAATTGTGTTCATTTTGTACGTTACGATAAATATAATACATTTTTACAGTATAATAATCATTGCGAATTCTACCCATCTGACATTTACCAGGTATATTTTTATATACCTTTTATATAAATATTTTTCACTCAACTTCCTTATTATTCTCTACTCATTATAATATATATTATAATGTGGTTATGGTTTTTAAATATTTCATCTTTTGTTTACCATATAATAAGGCACTGCTGAAAACCAGCTGCATTCCCGGAGAAACTAATAATAGAGATAGAGACAAAAAAAAATAGCTCCCATCTATTGTCAAATATATGTACGTATTTATTGTTATTATTATATGAAATGGATTTCTAAAGATACATATTCGTATAGTGCTATATAATAATATGTTGTTTATTGCATCGCTTAGAAGTTTTATTATTATACATGTCACATTACATGTGATACACTTTAGGCCGCCGCCCAGAAAAGTCTCACAGTGAACTGGGCTGTAGACCGTTATTTTACTTTTGGTCTTTACTTTTCTGCGCGGCGGTCCTGAACTGGCGCGGAGTACGTCAACAAATAGCGACGGCAATACCGTACCGGCCGCAAAAGCAAATATTCTAACTTAAAATATTAATTTAACTATGAAATCTTAATCAATTTTCTTTTTTTTTAATAACATCAATTCTAATAGACGGTTAACATTGGTAAAAAAATTACTGGAATTCCTTATTGAAGAATTTTTTTTTCCATACAAAATGTTTAAGCGACGTGGTTCTTACAGTTTGAATGACGTCACACCCACACCCCGCCTCCTACCGCTCAGATTCCGCTCGTTTTGGCGGGCTTAGTAAAATTCAAACTTTGAGAATTAATTTAACTATGAAAACAAACTTTAAAACAAAATACTCGTATTTAAGTTTGAATGCGAACATTGATAAAAAAAAATAAAAAAAATGGACTCAACTTGCTTATTACTGATACGAAAAAGTAACACATTTTTTTAGAAAAGTGTATTATAAACATTACTGTCACCTCACTTTTTGTCGTTTCATGAACAAAAAAATATTCATAAAAAAATCACAAAGTTTTACATATATTTTTTTAAATTGCTGTCGGAATCTTTGGTTTGATAAACTTGTTAATTTTAATTATTCTCTGATTAACTTCTACAAATAAATCTTGGTATTTTTTTCTTTATAACACCGTTTGGTCCATATTTTGTGCTGTGTTTGTTTATAAGATTGTTAATTTCATAGTTATGTTTAAAAAAAAACGCTACTAATTTTAGAAAAATCTTTGGTTAAATCACGAAAAGCGCCCACTTATATTGTACATAGGTTCCTATTTTTTATAATTTTGTGATAACCTACTGTTACCAGCTCTGTACCGTTTATGTTAAGTATGTTATGTTATGTTTGGTTTATTTATGTTACATTATGTTATGTTTATGATGATATTAATTGTTAATAAGAAAAATGTTAATTGTATTTGGCCAAGATCACCCCTAATGGGTCAATGCCAAAATAAAGAATAAAAAATAAAAAAGTCCATATTTCTAACTATGAAGGTAAGGGAGGCTCAATAATTTCTAAAGGATAATAGTCGTTCGTCCAAAAAAACGAGCAAAAAAATTATATGAACTTTTTAATTTTTACTTTTGTATGAAATTTAATTTTTAGAATTTTATAAGAGATTAAAATCTAAATTTCTTATAAATCTCAAATGAAACTTTGTAGTTCCAAGTGTTACAAAAAAATTAAAAAAATAATATTCACGCCTAATCCGATGTTCAGTACCTACTTTACATCTACATCATTTTTTTAGTCTATGACTTCATTATTGTCTGTGTGACCTTTATTTTGTACCTTTTTATTTTATAAAACATACCTAAATATCTTTATTTTATTTTTTGAGTTTGGCTAAAATAGTACCTACCTAGTATTTGGTAAAAAATCTAGCCACTCGTATCAGGAATACCAACAAAAGAAAATGTTATCAACAGAAACCATTCCAGCCAATTCCAGCCATTGATTCAAGCAGTCATCCCATACAACGAAAGTGAATTTTCGATTAACGTAATTAAAAATTAAAATGCTAAAATTAAAAATATCCCAAATGCAATCAGATTCCTTTTATAGTAATTAAGGTAAATCAGAAGGTTTTATTTAAAAATATTTCGTATAATCCTTGTCCAGCGATATCGAATATTTACCGAAAATATTATATTTAGTTAATTTTGCTTTCAAATATTGCGATTTAAATAATTTAGATAGAAACGATCCTCTGTACAACTGTCAATTTTGGAAATTTTATTGGACTTAAAAAACTTAAAATTTAATTTTGAATAAAGAAAACCATAATTTACTTTAAAAAAAACGTTTTCTACTTTATGGCTACTAGCGGACTTTACCTAACTTTGGAAACATTTAGAAAATAACGTTTTCTCATTCATTGATTCCACCTACACGATCATATTGTGATATCAGATCTGGCAAAGGGAGATTTCATTACTAATCCTGATTCCTTCTTGAACATGGATCTGATTGTTTTTACTTTAATTTTTACTCTCTGACTTGTACCCGGCGTTCTGGGGGTTAACTTTTGGAGATAGACACAATATGCCATCGCGGACTTCCAGACCTTTTTAAGATATACAATTCCGTTGTACATTATTTTGATGTATCTTAGAAGATTTAGCCAGAGTTAGCAATGTAAGCTCCCGAAAATATATATTTTTACTACTTGATTAAAAAACATTGAGTTTTCTCTACTTTCTACAAATATAATATGCATGTTTTATGTACATACATTTTCCGGAAGAAATTCTCTAAATGATAGTAAAAACGTCGCTCTTGTTTGTTTTTATCAAACAGACCATTTTTGTGCGAAATTAATTTAAGTACCTATGCAGTTGTACTCAGAAAGCATTTAATTATACGATAGGTACAAGTGAAAAAAAAAATCAATATTATGTATTTTCGAAACGCAGTTTGTCTTAAGTCCACCAAAATTAAACAACATTTCGAGCGTGTTTATCCAACATCCACACATTGGCCAAAATGACCCTCATTTTTAAACCGGCCGTTAAGTTACATTTCATATAAATGTATCCAACATCGAAGCCATATCTTAGCCTATGTGTGAAATGCTAACTCTCCGTTACGGGCGAATTACTCTAACAGACCAAACAGCCAATGGCAGCACAGCGGGATGACCACGTGATTGTCTCGAACGTGAACTCAGTCTTGGCACACATTCCTTGCATCATTCATATTCATACATCGTCTCATACATACTCTTCTATAATTCTGACTCTTAACATGGCCCGACCCAATTATCTGATTCACTTGGTCGTGTCATGTCTTCCACGGGCGTCCCCGACTTCTGCTACCATTCACATTTGCGTCTATTCACACTCCTTTCTTCGCTCATTCCCTCTACATGCCCAAACCATCTTAACGTCACTTTATTGATCTTACTCATTACGGATCTCCACATTTCTCATACAATCATTTTGCGGATCTCCACATTTCTCATACAATCATTCATGGTTTTAACATGCACGCGCCTCGAGAATATCAATTCTATAGCATTCAGTCTACACATCCCTTCCAAAAACATGAATTGTTGAACTCAGAACAGCACTGAGTCAGCATGTGGCTCGTCAGACTGCCCTTCAGAGAAGAAGAATAGTTGCACTAAAAACATGAAAACCGTTTTTCTCCAATGTGAGTCATCACGTGTCTGGTCAGAGATCCCCATTGAGAACATTTATAGTTACACTCGGCAACAAGCGATAGTAACTAAAATGTTCGGAAACGTTCTTTGGTGCAAATTGAAAAGCATAGGCTCATCCTTGCTGTTACTTGTGTGATATACAAAATATTTTTCAAAATTTATTCACAACAGTTTTATCACGGCAACAGAATGAATCTATTACAAAATATTATTTAGTTTAATTTCAACCTTCAACACATCTTTAACCTTCGCAACACATCTTTCGTACAATAATCTTTGTATATTTTATACTAAAGTTCTACGGAACATATTTTGATGAGCACTATGGTCTTATGGACGAATGGAATAAAGATATTTTCGGATAACAACTAACGAGGACAGAGGATTAAAAACCAATACAAAAGTTATTACAAATACGAGTAGAACTGACAATAGACAGTCCCTATTCAACTTGGCCTTAAAGCATAATCCATAACATTTATTTTGATGAATTAAAAAAACGCTTTCATTTTTAAAGTGTCTTTGTTGGCAATTTAAAACTTTTTGGATTGTTATTAATATCCATTGATGTTGATCTTTCGGGTCTAAATTTGGGCTAAATTGTGATTTTTTTAAAATCTGATATAAAAATTTGAATTTTGAAAATTTCGTTGCTTTTTTGTATATAAAAAAATATATAACTAATATTATTGATTAAAAAGTTTGATTAATACTGATGGATTCGCTATTATTTTTAAAAAATGTACCTAAATTAAAAACTAAAAGATTATAGGTGCATACAACACGGTATTATAAGATGAATATTTGTCTCAAACAATTTTTTAATAAAATAATAATCAATTTACAGAGTATAATCATTTATGTTAACTAAAATAATTCGTAAAATTACTTTTCACTGCTTTTCCTTTTAGAAATGTTTTTCTTCTAAAGAAGGTGCTTGTGTTTAAAAGAGTTGTGAGCATCAAGATGAAGAATATATATGTTTGTTATCAATAATTACTAAAGGAAATATGATAATTACAAAAATACATGTAAATAAAGAAAAAAAAATTATATTTATTGAGAAAAAGAGAATTAATAATGAAGTAAGTAAAATGACATGGTTCACAATGCTACAACTGGGCCACTCGGCCTACTTCTATTTTATAGTGTTAATTATAATGTTTATATAATCGAGTTGAAATATGTACACTTATAAGTTATAATATTAATTTATTATTTTTAATTTTATTTATTATTTTATTATTTTTATTTTTAAATAACAAACGTATGAAGGTGGGTACGTGGAATAATGTTATTAATTTATTAATAATTTGATTTTTTTGTATTATTTTGAAAACTGACAATAGGCCGGCATTATTGTTCTTCAACACATCCGAAAATTTGATCTCGTTGGCCGTATTTAATTTTTTCTTAAAAATTGCGATACACGTTTAAAGTTCTCAGATAAACGAGCTGTGTGAGTCGGAGCTGCTTCCAAAAATATTAAATAAAATAAAGCTTCTTAACCTAAGATTTACTAACGATTGTAAATTTTTTCGTGTGAACATATTACCTTGCATTTCATAGAGAAGTATGTGAATGGCAGTGTGGTTGAATATTTAAATTCAAAATGTTTTCCTTAAACTTTTAATTGTAAGTCAGCATGTGGCTCGTAAGAAAAGATAATTATTATATTCACTCGAAACGAGACAAAGGTTTTCTTTAACTGTGGGTCAACATGTGTCTTGTCAGATAGCTCTTCCGAGAAAATGAATATTTGCACTCAGAACATGAAAAAGGTTTTTCTCCACTGTGATGTAGCATGTGCCTCGTTAGAGTGCCCTTTCGAGAACATGAATAGTTGCACTCGGAACATGAAAAAGGTTTTTCACCACTGTGAGTCAGTATGTGGATCGTCAGAGAGCCCTTTTGAGAACATGAGTATTTGCATTTGGAACATGAAAAAAGTTTTTCTCCACTGTGAGTCAGCATGTGGCTCTTCAGATTCAACTTTAGAGAACATGAATAGTTGCACTTGGAACATGAATAAGGTTTTTCTTCACTGTGAGTCACCATATGGCGATTCAGATCGCCTCTTAGATAACATGAAAAACTGCACACGGAACATGAAAAAGGTTTTTCTCCAATGTGCGTTAGCATGTGGTTTCTCAGAGTATCCTTTCGACAACTTGAATAGTTGCACTTGGAACATAAAAAAGGTTTTTCTCCACTGTGAGTTAGCATGTGGCTTGTCAGAGCGTCCTTTCGAGAACAAAAATAGTTGCACTTGGAACATGAAAAAGGTTTTTCTCTACTGTGAGTCAGTATGTGGCGCGTCAGATGGCCCTTTCGAAAACATGAATAGTTGCACTCGGAACATGAAAAAGGTTTTTCTCCACTGTGAGTCCGCATGTGGTTCTTCAGAGAGCCCTTTCGAGAACTTGAATAGATGCACTCCGAACATGAAAAAGGTTTTTTTCCACTGTGAGTCAGCATGTGGTCCTTCAGAGTGCCCCTTTGAGAAAATGCATAGTTGCACTCAGAACATGAAAAAGGTTTTTCTCCACTGTGAGTAAGCATGTGCCTCGTTAGTGTGCCTTTTCGAGAAAATGAATAGTTGCAGTCGGTACATGAAAAAGGTTTTTCACCACTGTGAGTCAGCATGTGGATCGTCTGAGAGCCTTTTTGAGAACATGAGTATTTGCATTTGGAACATGAAAAAGGTTTTTCTCCACTGTGAGTCAGCATGTGTTGCGTCATATAGACCTTTTGAGAACATGAATAATTGCACTCAGAACATGAAAAAGGTTTTTCTCCACTGTGAGTCCGCATGTGGTTCTTCAGAGAGCCCTTTCGAAAACTTGAATAGATGCACTCCGAACATGAAAAAGGTTTTTTTCCACTGTGAGTCAGCATGTGGTCCTTCAGAGTGCCCCTTTGAGAAAATGCATAGTTGCACTCAGAACATGAAAAAGGTTTTTCTCCACTGTGAGTAAGCATGTGCCTCGTTAGTGTGCCTTTTCGAGAAAATGAATAGTTGCAGTCGGTACATGAAAAAGGTTTTTCACCACTGTGAGTCAGCATGTGGATCGTCAGAGAGCCTTTTTGAGAACATGAGTATTTGCATTTGGAACATGAAAAAGGTTTTTCTCAACTGTGAGTCAGCATGTGTTTCGTCATATAGACCCTTTGAGAACATGAATAGTTGCACTCGGAACATGAAAAAGGTTTTTCACCAATGTGAGTCAGCATGTGGCTTGTCAGAGCATTCTTTCGAGAACATGAATACTTGCACTCGGAACATGAAAAGGGTTGTTCAACACAGTGAGTCAGCATGTGGATCGTCAGTTGGCCCTTTCGAGAACATGAATAGTTGCACTCGGAACATGAAAAAGGTTTTTCTCCACTGTGAGTCCGCATGTGGCTCGTCAGATAGCTCCTCTGATAGCATGAGTAATTGCACTCAGGACATAAAAAATGTTTTTCTCCACTGTGAGTCAGCATGTGTCTCGTCAGTTTGCTTTTTTTGGAACATGAATAATTGCACTCGGCACATGAAAAAGGTTTTTTTCGTCTGTGAGTCAGCATGTGTTTCATCAGATTGCCCTTTCGAGAATATAAATTGTTGCACACCGAACATGACAAATGTTTTTTTCCTGTTTGGGTGCTTAAGTGCCTTTTGAAAATCGACTTATGAGAATTGGAGTAGGTGCAATGAGGACAAAGTAATTGTTTTTCCATAGGATGCGTCTTCAGATCTGTAGATAAAAATAAAGAAATACGATTATAAAGACTCAACACGACTTAATATCAACACTTAGCATAAGGAAGCACAGAAAATTGATAAAAATGTATAAAAAAATAAGAAGGCAGAAATTGTAAACACAAATAAATTATTTTTACCGGACTGGTCAATTCTTTTAAAGCGTTCTAAGCATTCCTTTTTTACATCCTGCAGGTCAATGTCAATTTCCATACAAGAGAATCCCCCATCATTATCTTCTCGGCGTCCGAGTTCCTCCTTGACGGTAATAGTCTCCATATTAATGCAAGCTATAAAACAACATGTACGTACATCGACAATTTAAACAAAAAAAAACATTTTTAAATAAAATATTTTCTATAAAAAAAAATCGTAGATTAACCGTGCAGAAGTGAAAATTAGGAGAAGAGAGTTCAAGGCTAATTGAAAAAAAAATAATAAGAATGACCCGGATATCCGCTTCAGGAAGGAAAAGTTATTTGTTCTTAAGCACCTTCAGTGTGGAGTCATTTTAAGTCAACGAAATGATGTTTTCTTCCATCAATATGTATTTTTCACGTATGTGTATTAAGTGAGCAACTTGATGAATCAAGCACTTATTGTGAGCATTAGAGGCTTCTGTGATTGTGGGGTATGGCTGTCGACTAGTAATCTGCAGGTCCCGGGATAAAATTCCAGCGGACGCAAGTAAATTTTATTTGATGGATTCATGATATCTCACAATTTATTTTTGTAGAGCGTTCCAGCGTGGGAGATACTTTCGGTATCGCCTTGGTGTAATATAAACAATTCACAATTTAAACATTGATTGAAATGACGCCATCTGAATAGCCAGGACTTCATACCTATCACCTCCCCATCATCATCCCCTCCTTTCTACCAGCCTTACAACATACACCAATTAGAACAAGAGGTTAAGAGCAGTAAGGACTCATTTGGGGAATTCACAAAAACTAAATAAAAATTAACAACTTCGACTAATGTTGTAGTTTGGCTGTGGCTGTTTTCTGGTAAAGATATATATCATGATAAAAAATAAAATTACTCCGGCAAAAGAGGACCGCGTGAACAAGCATATTATGTTCTGTCGCCATGGCAATCCAAAATGGACTTGGATTAATAATATATAACTTATTTTACGTATGTAATGCAACTAACTGGCTGTCTGAGTACTCTCCGCACATTCCTTCTTTACATCTGGGAGGTCGAAATCCATAAACGTGTTCGGCATTACACATCCGCCTCCTTCCTGGGGCCCTGGTTCCGTCTTGACGGAAACAGTTTCTTGGTTTTCTAGATCCATGGCACTGCTGTGGTAGGGTTTGGTAATTGGTACAAGCCCAAACAAATATATATGTACCTGAAACAGAACATAGCTTAATATTTGTTGGTTGAAATATTCTGTCAAAACAATGATATCTTATGCGATACTCATATTTGGAAATAGGGATATACATATTTTGACTCTCTTGACCTTGAAATTGACATTTGAATTCTGTTGAAAGATTTGTCGTTAATCGTCTGATAAGTTAATATAACTATAACTATAAGTAAAGTTAAGCGGGTAAACCTTTTGTTAAGACCGCTAATCCGCTTTTAATAAAATATTTGTAACTAAAAATTAAAATATTTTCCAAACACTTTATTAAAATAAGCAGACGTCTAATTGACAGTTTGAACGTTACGCAAACAAAACGCCAATAGATTTCCTAACATAGGTGTACCGATAAGGGCCACTACCGAAATGATTAGAGTAATTAAAACTCACTTATAAATATCACAAGTATGGGAAGATAAATTGAACTTCGTTGGTTAAACAGTGTAAGGAATAAAATGTAGAATAGCTAGCTAGCTAGTTGGGGGGGGGCGAAGTCGATTTACGAATCAAACATTTCAACGGAATTCCCAAAATCATCAAAACCCAAGCAAAAAACTAAAAAACAAACAGAACAGATTTTCTAGACTTACAGGATATTATCAAAATGTACGGGGAATGCGTACAAAATTGCACCAACTTAAAATTAACTCCCCAATCTTCTCACACGATATTCTGTTTTTAACTGAAACATGGTTAAATGCTGATATCAGCTCGTCAGAATTAGGCCTACATCAATATACCACATATCGTTCTGATCGAAATTCTATTACGAGCAAAAAGTCTAACGGAGGAGGTGTGATGCTGTGCGTATCCAAGAATATATCATCTACTAAATTACCGGTAAAACACAAAAGTGTTGAACAAATTTTTGTATTGCTCAATATACCTAATGGAAAAATTATTATTGGCTGTGTCTATATCCCACCTGCATCGGATTTGCAAACGTATAAAAATCACAATGAGGACATAGAAGTACTCAAATTCAAATATCCTAAAGCAAAATTCATTATTGCTGGTGATTATAACCTTCCTAACTGGACCAGCCAAGATGACAACGGACCTGCTACAAACCAAGCCGATTTACAGTGTGCTAAATGTAGTGAAATTCGTGATATGTCTTTATTTTTGGGACTAACTCAATCAAACAAGATTTTCAACTTTAACAATCGAATGTTGGATTTAGTGTTTTCAAGTGATTCGAAAATAGTGGTTGAGCTATCCGACGAATTATTATTACCATTAGATCAACACCACCCACCGTTGGACATTATCATAACAAATAGGCCTTTAACATCTTCAAAAAAAACAAGTGTCCCATCGTATAACTTTTCCAAAGCTGAATACCATCATATTACGGAGTACCTTGCCCAAACAGATTGGTCCTTTTTAGATGAGGAAAATAATATAAATGATCAATTAGAATACTTTTACTCGATTTTAAATACCTCTATAGAACAATTTGTTCCCAAGGTTAGCTTTACATCATCTAATTATCCGAAATGGTTTACAAGGGAACTAACTAATTTAATTAATAAAAAAAAATGTATCCACAGAAAATATAAACATACCAGAAATTCTAACGATTATATAGCATTTACTAAACTACGAAAACAATGTAAAGAATTATCAATAAAGTGCTATAGTGACTATGTTAACGTAATTGAAAATGAGGTACATCATCACAATGTGAAAAAATTCTGGAATTTTACTAAATCTCAACGAAAAGACAACTGTGGATATCCTAATAGCATGTTCTTTAAAGAAAAATGTGCCGACAGTATTGAGGGTATAGTTAATCTTTTTGCTGACTCATTTAAAAGTGTCTACGACAAAGATATTCCCATCAAAGCAGTCTCCAGTACGTCAGTGGAAGAGTCATTAAACCTAAGTCAATGTTTCATAAAATTAGATTCCATAGAAAGAAGCTTAAAAGCACTAGATAGTAATAAATCTGCTGGACCGGATGGTATTCCTCCCATATTTTTAATAACTTGCATTGATAGTTTGATATATCCCTTACATAAACTTTTTAACAAATCCTTAGCGTCTGGCTGTTTTCCGGCTCTGTGGAAAAAGAGTTATTTAACGCCCATTCATAAAAAAGGCGACAAAAGCGATATATCTAACTACAGACCTATTTGTATTATGTCTGCTTTACCCAAACTTTTCGAGTCATTAGTATTAGATACCATTGTAAAACCTATCAACAATATTATTGTTCCTAACCAACATGGCTTTATCAGAGGTCGATCTACCTTAAGTAATTTAACTATCTACAATAATTACATATCTGAATCGCTCAGTCTGAAACAACAAGTGGATTCTATATACACCGATTTCAGTAAAGCATTTGATAAGGTTCGACATCATATTCTTATATCCAAACTCCGACTGTTAGGCATCAAAGGTAGTTTATTGACATGGATTATTAGTTACCTCAGTAATAGAGTTCTTTGTGTCAGGATTAATTTTATAGAATCCTATGTATTCGAGGCCACAAGTGGTGTCCCGCAAGGGTCCCACCTTGGCCCAATATTATTCTTAATATTCATTAATGACATTGTAAACATATTTAAAGATGTACAAGTCCTACTTTTTGCAGATGATCTAAAATTGTTTAAAAGAATACGAAATATATATGATTGCCTAATTTTACAAGCTAATTTAGATAAATTTTTTAAATGGTGCGAACAAAATATGTTATTTTTGAACATTGAGAAATGTCAAGTAATACGATTTTCCAGAACTCATTCTCATATCTTACATGAATATAATTTAAATAATGTTAAATTAACACCAGTATCACAAATTCGTGACTTGGGAGTTATATTCGAATCAAACTTAACATTCACAGCGCATATAGATGATATAACTAATAAGGCTTTAAAGATTCTTGGCTTCCTTTGTAGAACCCTAACTGATTTTAAGTCCTTGGATTGCATGAAAACACTCTACATTTCACTAGTTAGAAGCCAAGTGGAATATAATTCACCTATTTGGTCTCCTTTCTATAAAGTACACTCTAACAAATTAGAACGGGTTCAACACAAATTTCTTAGGTACTTAAATTTCAAGCTTAAAATTCCAATAGAAAACATTAATTATGTAAATTTGATGAATGAACTTAATTTAATTACGCTGTCTGACAGAAGAACCATTTCAGACCTAATTTTATTATACAGAGTCATGAACAACCTTATTGACAGCCCTGCCATCGTTGCTGCTATTAAACTCTATGTACCGACAAGAAATACTAGACAAAATACAACATTCTTTTGCGACACATATAAAACCAACTATCAGTCAAACTCACTTACCAATAGGATGCATGATTTGGGCAACAAGTTTGGTGGTATTATAGATATATTCCATGATTCCCTTTATAATCTTAAATTCAAATTAAACCAACACTTTGTGGAATCATACAAATTATTGTAATAGATTTAACGATTAGATATGTTATTGTAATGTTTTATATTATATTTTGTTCTTTGTTATTGTTAAATATTATGTTGTTTAAAATGTTTCTTTACGCCATATTCTTCAAAAACTACTTGTATATTTTTTTAAAAATTCTTCACTTTTATAACTCTTAGTATAAATTCAAACTCGATAACTTATGTAAAACTTATTTATAATCTATGTAAAAGCCCCTATGGGCGTATAACAACAATAAATAAATAAATAAATAAATAAGAGAGTAAAAAACGGGTGATGCGACTGGAGATGACAAAAGGATGAGTCAACAAATAGGGTTAGTTTTACAAAGACAATAATGAAGTCATAGACAAATATTATCAGCAGAATCAAACAAATCAAATCAAACTTAGCCCGCGCCACGCAACGTAACGCGGCGCAACGTTCTTGTCGGTGTTTACACTTGCCCACGTAGGTTACCACCATTAACGAGTCGATAAACAGCTACGATGTTTCATTCTACTTGGAGTGTCAAAGTATTTTGTGATTTGTGTGTGGTTTAATAGTGTGTTCATTTATTTTATGAAGAGAAAGTTAAAGCAAATAGACATAATGATGATATAAGACAAAAAGAGCTTCTGTTGTGGAATTAAAAATAAAACAATTATCCGAGTAAATTTGTTTTTTTTTTATTATTTCTTTTACATATTATATTGTTTTAAAGTATTATAAGAATGCTGTAGGTATGATTAGAAGTTTACAACCTTGCAAAGTACTCCTCGATAAGGAGTGTTAGCTCCAAGTTACGAGCACCTCGCTGATGTTTTTATTGATGTTGAATTTTAACTGAGGTTCAATTTCTTGCATTAAAAATGATGTGGTTTCTTTAATGAGACGAAATCTTCTTTGAAACTTCTTAGCACTGAGTGTTTCAAATAAATTTGTTCTTGTGTTTACTTCTCTGACTATAAACGGTCTACTTATATTTATATAAGTATAATTTATTTATAATTTTTATAATATAATTTCTTCATCATCGTGAGAATACAAATCCAAATTTTCATTTTGAATACATATTTAAATAAGATAGATCTTAACCACAATCAGAAATCGAGGGGATAAACTAAAAAAAAGGATATTATTGTTTTATGAGTAGGGCTAAACACGTTTATCTCGGTTAAACAGCCACTTTTGGGTATTTAACTTTGACAGTTCTTTAAACGCATCTAACGACTTAAATTTTGTAGTGCAAGACGCCAAGTCGACTTAAATCAAATAATGTGTTTAAAATGATATTTAAGCAGAAAATTTAACTTATGGTGCAAGCCGCCCTTAATCATGTATTTGATAGTGCAGAATTGCTTGCATTGATAAGTTTTCGCATTCCTCTATGTAATACTAGAATTCGGGGTTTATTTCAGTGCGGAAATTTTAAAAACTACCATATGTATTCCTCATTGCCCAAAATACTTATGTAGATAAATAATTATTCCGAATCAGTGGACATCTTCAATTTTTCCCTTAACAAATTCTTACTCAGGCAGTTTAGTTATGTATAATAAAGGTGTAGCGTTTAAATATACAATTTTTACTTTTCATTTGTAAATGCCCCAAAAAGCGCGTCAATAGAATAAACAAATGTAGTTTTTTTAACCCATTGGCCTCAAACGACGCCGTCCCGGCGTGTGTACAGCGATGTGTCTTAAAATCAAACGACGCCGGTCTGATGTACGTAGGATTAAAAAGGGATACATGAGTGACAACTGTGTTTAAAATTTCGAATGCCAATCGCTCTGTAGATAATTAAGCAGTCGTTTGGTAGTATTGGCAGGATTCCGTTTGTAAAGTTTTTTCCTGATATTTTCAAAATGGCGGGTGGTTCGGAAATAGACAAGCTTGTCCGTAAAACGCGTGGTGGGCGGATAGCATCAGCCCAAATTGAGAGTTTATTATATGAATCTGAACGACGATAACTTAGTGACCATATAGATTCCTCAGATCCGTAGTCTGAGGACAAAGAATCCACTTAGGAGGCAGTAGAAGTTTTGAACGTTTCGACGAGTGAAGTTGGCCCGTCGGCTTCCATACCTCCAGCAAAACGTCGCAAAACTACCAATCCTAATGAACGGACGTGGAAATCGTCTCCAAACATCAGCCGGATTCCATTTACCGGCAATCCAGGAGTAAGAAGAAGTACGTTGCAGGATTTGGAAGAGGACAAGACGGAGTTGGCATTTTGGGCAGCCATAGTTGTCAAAACAAATCGGTGCGTAAATAATTTACGTAAACTTAATAATTTAGCATCATGTTTATATAGTTGTATACTTTTTTCATAGTTTTATGTACATTTATATATTATGGTAATAAGTATGATAAATGTACAACTTTTCTTAATCCAATTATAAAAAAATGAAATAATTTTACTATAAATTTATTTTTATATCCTCGCTTGATCATATTGTTTTTTTAAACACTTCATTTTTTACGTACCTTAATTCAATGCACAAGAACATTTCAAAAAATTGTTACATTTGCAAATTTAAAACTTTTGGTACAAAATTAATTTGGATGTGAAGGACACTTTTTTAGCTAAACAATTCGGAGTCCAATGAGTTAAATCAAAATCTGGCTAAAATGTAATGTAATTGGTATTGAGTATGAGCCCACAGATTTATGACATCCCGTCTGACCTTGTAACCCAAAGGAGTTATTCCCAACCCAAATTCTTATAGACAAAGCTGTTGTGGCTGAAAGCTCAGATCTCATTGGCTCAGAGCGAAAATTGTAGTTTGATCTCTCGCTCTCTACGGTTATGCTCCGATAAAAATTAACGGTAATTTCCAAGACGCCATTTCGAAAATTGAAGTCAGTTGAAGTTTTTAGCGTAAATATTTAGAATTTTCTTTCACCCATCTAAAAATAATGTTGCGTGCTAGAATTCTTCAAGGTGATAAATTAATGCCGTGTTGTGTTGCTCAGACAGATTCGATAATCCGGTGCTAGCAAGAAGCAGCAAGAAATACGTTTGTTTGTTGGTGTCATTTCGCGATTGAAAGCAAAAATACGATACTTTTGGGATTAAAAAAGAATGCGTTGCCAAAGCTTAATCTTCCAGTCATCATAAAATATCCGGTCTATCTCCACCAATTGAAAGAAGGACTCGAACCCGTTGTTAAATACAGGTACTAACCTTTCGTTCTTTGATACAATGTTCCTGATTCCTGAATGTACTTCATTGGCTAATAATTTAATTTATTTTCCTTTTCAGACCTATCCGTATTCCGACGCGATACTATACCACGTATTAGGATGCTAAAACTGCTAAACAAAGCCACGATTACATCAAACAAGGTCATTTAAACCTCTTCAGAATTGCATCATGTAAGTACCTTATTCAGATTTATCCAGCATTTTCCATGATGTTTGCTGACGACAAAGCTGTGGAAATTATATGAAACCCTTGCAGGAGAATTTGAACTTCTAGTGCTGTGCCAATAATAATTAACACTTGAATTTGTTATTCTTTAACTAATATTTATAAGATGTAAGTCACCTACAGTACGCTTAAACAGTGTGGAATCCTCATTTGAAGGAATATTCTGAAGGTATACACCAAATTTATATTGCAGTGAAACTCGCTCAAGAAGTTTTGTTTTCGCTCCCTACAAATTCTGCAGAAACTTCATAAAACGCGATTTTTTCCCATACAAGAAAGTTCAAAAGTTCAAAAGTTCAATAGTGAATTAATCCATCACCATTAATGTCCCCTTTCTCTTAAAATATTTTTTATTAATTTTATCCATGAAATTTATTAAATATGTGTACAATACTAGAATAGTGTAATCATTGGTCTCAAATTTTGTCTTTTTCTAGGTAAGACGAAGGGCATTTTGAGCTGCATTGGTCCGACGGCTGCCCTTTCTCCCAGGAAACAGAAGACGCACTTGGAGATTTTGGGGACCAGATGGCAACTGCGATATGTATAACATTTGTATATATAGGTATATATATAACAGACTTTTTTGTAGGCCTTTTTAAGGTATACAATTCCGTAGTACATTATTTTGATATTCTCATAAGGTCTCGCCAGCGTTAGCAATGTAGGCGGTCAAAAATAATCTTTATATCGACTTTTCTCTGCTTTTTATCAATATGTGTCAATGCATGTGTTATTAATCTAAACCTTCCGGAAGAAATTCTCTAAATGATGGTGAAAACCTTATTGAAATCAGTCGCAGAGTTAAGAAGAACTAAGCGCACAAACAGACAGACGCGAATGTCACTTTATTTTATACTATTTATAGATAATGGATTCCACCACGAATTGTCAGTATCCAAAATAGAAATATTAATTACATGTTCTTAAGTTCTATTTCATAATATCTTTTGTTGTTTTACAAGCTATATTTCTTTACTAGCTTTTATTATGTTCACGATTTTTATTTCTTATATTGTGGTTTATGTATTATGATTTAAATTATACCATGTAAAAGTCAAAAGGCGTTACTATTACTTGACATAATGAATATTTTTCAACACGTTGAATATGTATTTTGTGTATATATTCTTGTATTTTTGTGCAAGGTCAAATTAAATCCAGTTGTTGCAGTAAGACAGAAATCCTGGGTTCGATTCCTAGTTGAGACCGTTACTTTTTATTTTTCTGTGTCTTGTTCTGTTTCATGTTTTGTTTAGATATTTTTGTATTATCTTTTACTTCAATAATAAATTAATGCTCAATACATCGGTTGTACTGTTTTGTATTTTTGTCCATTGTCTTTTTGAAAATAAAAAGTTTTTTTGTGTTTGCATAGCTGTGGGTTTTTTTTTATTTTCCTTTTCCTGCATTCCAATATTTTTATTTTTAAAATATTTTTTTTTTGGGCTAGTGAATGAACGATGTTAGCTGGGTGCAGTTATATTGTCTATGTTTGCACTTTTTTTAAATGGCCTTGAGATTTCTTTATGGTCCACGATATATTTACCTGTCTGGACCAAACGACCGTTTTATCTGTGGTCGCTTGTGGTTAAGGGGGTGACAAAATGGGGCCATACAAAAAGCCCGAAGATATCGATCTAGAGAGTGGTTTATTTATGATCATGGCTGACTGATTTTGGTTGACGACCGGTGTATATACTGTATATCGTGTTTGTGAAATAATTTAAACGAAATTAAAATTTGAAGTGTTTATTTTTGGTTTTCCCCAACATTTATACTAACTTTTAGTAATAATATAACTAAATTCAAGTATTAATTCAAAGTAAACATTCCATATTTACCGTGAAGCGGATTTCATAACCTTTACCCAAACATTGACCACCTCTAGTGACGTTTCCATTTCTTTGTGCAGAGGCATATAACTACGGCCTGTCCTTGAAACCCCTTTTGAAACCGACACTCATAACTCCGTTTTCTTATAGAAAAAAATATTGTGGCAGAAAGCTCAGATCTCATTGGCTTGAGTTTGACATCTCGCTCGAGGCCACGCGTGACATGACGCAGTTGTGTGATGCCGTGAGATCATTTCGTGTCTAAAATTTAGCTAGTTAAAGTTATTTGTGATTAAAATATAATCCGTGTAGTGTTAGCGAGTTAAAAATATATATTCAACCTAACCTAAATGTACTCCCTACGTAAGTTCAAATTTAAAAAGAATTGACAGTTTGTAGGTTATTACGCGTCAGGATTTTGCAATCGCAAAATACGTTAAATGGCTTGTTAAAAGTGCTTCTTACCTACTTATTTACATTATGACATATGCCTTCTTGGCAAATATGTCTACCTTCACAGCGTATAAATGTTATCGATTACATTGACTCACTTTTCAAAATAAAATCAAAATAGTATTAGGATGAATTGTACAGCGCCGTCTTTTGTGCAAAATCATCTCAAGGGCGCTGTTTATCAATGATTATCAGGTTTTATCCTATTGTTTAAGTGACATTCAAAAATATCAAACATGTGACAATGAGTTAATTTATTTTTCTTTTCAAAATAAGCAGATAAGCACAATCATGTTTGTTTTTCAGTGTTCTTTTCGTTTTTCATTTATTCAAGTTTTTTGTTACTTTTGGGTTTTTTGTCTCAGATTAACAAGTGTCCACTGACAAAGTTTCCTCTTGATAACACGAGCCCTGATAGTTAATTTTCTTATAACAATGCTTTGTCAGGTGAACTTTGCCGTCAGGTAACATTTTTATATTTTTCTGCTTCAAAGACGTTTTTAATTTTAAAATTGTTTTTGGGCCAAAGAATGAATGACTGAGCGCAATATTATTGTCTTCGGTCGCACTTTTTTATATGGCTTTGATTTTTTCTGCCTTGCATATCATCAACGCTCCGTCGGCTATATCTGTGGTTAAGAAGTTTGTTAACTTTTCCCATACAAAAAGCCCGAAAGTGACCTAGTGAGTGGTTTATTTACGTCTTCGTGCATCTTTCTTAGTAACACAATACCATCCATTGTTGTTCCTTTTTTCTGAAATAGTGTTGTATTCTGCATAATATTTGTGTTCCTTTTATACAGTTTTGTATCACTTCAGTGAACATCACATTTTTTATTCCGAAGTAAATCACATTCTTGCACTTCTAATTTTCTAGTGACATTTCTTCAACACATTCGAACTGTTGCCTTGTACTCGTGTAAGTAGGTTCATTTTATATTGAATAAGAAAGACCTGAGCAACCTTATTGATGTATGTTAATTATAAGAATATATCAGTTTTACATCATTCGCTTTATAATATATTGAGTTACCCAACACCAACCAGGTTAACTCGCAACAGACGGTACATGGGGTTGTTTATATCTCTATACTGAGTGGAAAACTTAAGCTTATTCTAATTAGTCAATTCCACTAGAAGTTACATTTTTTTTTTTTTTTTTTAATGTTCTTTATTCAGTAAAGTTTATACATTACAGTAAACGGGTAAATTTTCGGCCACCACACTAGGCACATGCCCGTGTTGTAGTGGTCAAAAACATTACATATATTGTCTTGCGTTTACTTATTGTCAGTAATAGACATCACCAAGTTTGTTTTACTTTTCACCCTGAAATTGAAACTAATATCAAACATTTTGCCTTATACCAAATCTGGTCGCAAAAAACGGCTTAAGCCATTTAAAGAAACCTTTCTAATCTGTATAAGGATTCAGGGTGATACTGAGAGTATCTAGCACTCAGATAACATTGTAGCCACTGGTTCAACTCTTGCAAAACTCAACTCTAATAACGTATTTACATCGGTTATATTAATCCAGTCAAGTATATTTACTGCCAGTCATGTTTGTAAAGTCAACGCCGCTTTTAATTCTCTGAATGGTCTCTCTTCTGTCGTGTTATTGGTGAAAGCGGTTATTTAAAATTTATAAAAATTAAAAGTTTAATGTGTTATCGACTTTAAACATGAATCGAGTTTAAATTTAAAAGCATAGTGGCAAGTGAATCCATGAAATATATTTCTTTTGATTTTGTATCATTCCATGTTACACTTATATACTAAGCGTAATTAACAAACTGTCAACTGGACACTTGTGATATAAATAAATTACCTTAATCGTATCGCAGGCAAAATTTATAGACATCTGCTCTCCATATTGATATTGGACATCTTTGATGCTAGAGGTCAAAAAACGCTCTATATTATTTATTGTATGTGGTTCATTTCACCTTCGAGGTTTTGAGTATTTCGTTCCAACTGAAGGTGATCACTTTAAACTAATTATAACCCTCGTAAATATGATTAATTGATTAATATTCCGTTTCAGCTCTAACATATTTTGAATTTGGACCATTTACCAGAAGACCTTCTTAACACAGAGAGTGTTTCCATCAAGGTGGAACCAGGGTCGCAGGATGAGGACGGAGGTGAAATGCCGTATTCCGATATAGATATCTACCTCCCCGACGTAAAGAAGGAATGTTTGGCGAGTAGTAAGTTGCATTATAATGGATAGGTTTTCAAGAAACTGCGCGTATTGTACAGGGCTAGCAGATTCTTCTATACAGATTCTTCAATGGTGACCATCTGCAAACCCTATAGAGATCTCAATTATGCTGAAATACTTGATTAACCTACATGACTGCAAATGAGGGCGATGCGTCCGACAATCCATTATTACGTTTTTTCCATGGAGTTTCGGGGAATACGGAGAATATCTACCAATCAGATTTAATATAATACTATTTACTGCCAGTCATGTTTGTGAAGTCAATATCGTACTGAGTTCTCTTTAGGAGCTGAGCGGTCTCTCTTCTGCCGTATTATTGGTTAAAGCGGCCGTGATATATTTTAAATATAAATCTAAATTTTATTGCGCACTGATTTTTGCCGCACGGTTATTGATTGTAAACATTATTTTTGTTTTAATTTAAATCACGATATCAAGTAAATCCATAAAATATAATGCGTTCGATTTAGTTTAATTCCAAGTATGACTAATATGATAGGAAGCACAATTAACAAACTGTCAACTGGACAGTGATTTTTTTTATTATTACAATAACCATTTTTAGCTTTATGCGATAACATTATAACTTCTTGTATAACAGACTGTATAATTTTATGTACCTGCTCTACATCTTGATATTTTACTTCTTTGATGCACGAGGTCAAATAATCGTCCGTGATATTTACTGTAGGTGGTCCAGCTTACATCCGACATCTTACATATTTCTTTTCAACTAAATGTGATCACTATGTTATTTATGTTTAGCTGGGACCATTTACCAGGAGGCAATGGGTCTTCCCAACAGTGTTTCCATCAAGGTGGAACCAGGGTCCCAGGAAGAGGGTGGATGTGAAATGTCGTATATAGATATAGATATCTACCTCCCGGACGTGAAGAATGAGTGTTTGCAGTATGCGGAGAGTACTCCGACAACCTCCAAGTTGGGTTACAAAGGTATGTTGTTTTCAGATGTTCAGAATTCTTGCCTCTTTCATAGACAAGACGTTTATTCTTGTTAATTCAGTCCTTGCCGTTCATTAGTTATTCTGTTCTCAAAAGACCTCTTATTTTAAGTAATTTAAGTTACATACATATTTATTATATAATAGCTATTCACGCATTGCTGTGGCTCATTCTGTCTGTGCATGTAGTGAAACATTAGAGCGTGTTTATTGTACGTCCAACAGATGGCACTATTAATAAAACAAGTTTGTCTAACAGACGGCCTTGGTTTTCAAAAAAATGTTTTTACCTGTCACAGCTGACATCTATATAAAATAGGAATATAAAAACACACGAATATTCAAATGCAACGTTGTGTCAAAATTTTAAAGCAATCCGTGAAGAACGTTTATGAAGAACGGAGATTTAAGATTTTAAACAAACGATCATTTAAATTTTTATTTATATACACGGTTTTTACTTATAGCGCTGTGTAAAAATTAAACAGACCGCCGACACAGCCGTTTTTGTTTTGTTAAGGTTAACCATTTATTCTCATCTAATTTAAAAATATATATATTTACTTTACTTGACTAATTATGCTTTATACACATTCTTTTCAGACTTGTTGGCGAACGTTAAGACGCATCCTGGGGGAAAACGATACTCTTGTCCCCATTGTAACTATTGTTGCATTCGAAGTTCATCGTTGAAACAGCACTTGCGCACCCATACTGAAGAAAAACCCTTTTCATGTTCCGAATGCCGTTATTCGTGTTTTAAAAGAAGGGATTTAAAAATTCATTTGTTCACACACGGTGGAGAAAAACCTTTTTCATGTTCCGACTGCAACTATTCATGTTCTACTAAGGGAAAGCTAAAAGTTCACATGTTAATCCACAGCGGAGAAAAACCTTTTCCATGTCCCGACTGTAACTATCCATGTTTAACAAAGAGTCAACTTAAAATTCACATGTTTACCCATGGTGGAGAAAAACCGTTTTCATGTTCCGAGTGCAACTATACATGTTCGACAAAGGGCCATCTTAACAGGCACACGCTGACTCACAGTGGTGAAAAACCTTTTTCATGTTCTGAGTGCAATTATTCATGTTCTCGAAGGGGCAATTTTATAAGACACATGTTTACACATGGTGGAGAAATACGGTTTTCATGTTCCGAGTGCAATTATTCATGTTCTCGAAGAGACACTATGACAACCCACGTGCTGAGTCATAGTGGAGAAAAACCTTTTTCATGTTCAGAGTGCAACTATTCATTTTCTCAAAAGGGCGTTCTAAAGAGGCACATGCTGACTCATAGTGGAGAAAAACCTTTTTCATGTTCTGAGTGCAATTATTCATGCTCTCGAAGGGGCAATCTTACGAGCCACATGCTGACTCACAGTGGAGAAAAACCTTTTCCCTGTCCCGACTGTAACTATTCATGTTTAACAAAGATACAACTTAAAATTCACATGTTTACCCATGGAGGAGAGAAACCGTTTCCATGTTCCGAGTGCAACTATACATATTCGACAAAGGGCAATCTAACGAGGCACATGCTGACTCACAGTGGAGAAAAACCCTTTTCATGTTCCGAATGCCGTTATTCGTGTTTTCAAAGAAGGGATTTAAAAATTCATTTGTTCACACACGGTGGAGAAAAACCTTTTTCATGTTCCGACTGCAACTATTCATGTTCTACTAAGGGAAAGCTAAAAGTTCACATGTTAATCCACAGTGGAGAAAAACCTTTTCCATGTCCCGACTATCCATGTCCTATAACTATCCATGTTTAACAAAGAGTCAACTTAAAATTCACATGTTTACCCATGGTGAAAAAAAACCGTTTTCATGTTCCGAGTGCAACTATACATGTTTGACAAAGGGCAGTCTAAAGATACACATGCTGACTCACAGTGGAGAAAAACCTTTTTCATGTTCCGAGTGCAACTATTCATGTTCTCGAAAGGGCCAACTGACGATCCACATGCTGACTCACAGTGGTGGAAAACCTTTTTCATGTTTCGAGTGCAACTATTCATGTTCTCGAAAGGGCCAACTGACGGTCCACATGCTGACTCACAGTGGTGAAAAACCTTTTTCATGTTCTGAGTGCAATTATTCATGTTCTCGAAGGGGCAATTTTATGAGACACATGTTTACACATGGTGGAGAAAAACCTTTTTCATGTTCAGAGTGCAACTATTCATTTTCTCAAAAGGGCGTTCTAAAGAGGCACATGCTTACTCACAGTGGAGAAAAACCTTTTTCATGTTCAGAGTGCAACTATTCATTTTCTCAAAAGGGCGTTCTAAAGAGGCACATGCTGACTCACAGTGGAGAAAAACCTTTTTCATGTTCTGAGTGCAATTATTCATGTTCTCGAAGGGGCAATCTTACGAGCCACATGCTGACTCACAGTGTAAAAAAACCTTTTTCATGTTCAGAGTGCAACTATTCATTTTCTCAAAAGGGCTATCTAAAGAGGCACATGCTTACTCACAGTGGAGAAAAACCTTTTCCATGTCCCGACTGTAACTATTCATGCTTAACAAAGAGAGCACTTAAAATTCACATGTTTACCCATGGAGGAGAGAAACCGTTTTCATGTTCCGAGTGCAACTATTCATATTCGACAAAGGGCAATCTAAAGAGGCACATGCTGACTCACAGTGGAGAATAACCTTTTTCATGTTCTGAGTGCAACTATTCATGTTCTCGAAAGGGCCAACTGACGATCCACATGCTGACTCACATTGGTGGAAAACCTTTTTCATGTTTCGAGTGCAACTATTCATGTTCTCGAAAGGGCCAACTGACGGTCTACATGCTGACTCACAGTGGTGAAAAACCTTTTTCATGTTCTGAGTGCAATTATTCATTTTCTCGAAGGGGCAATTTTATGAGACACATGTTTACACATGGTGGAGAAAAACCGTTTTCATGTTCCGAGTGCATTTATTCATGTTCTCGAAGAGACACTCTGACAACACACGTGCTGAGTCACAGTGGAGAAAAACCTTTTTCATGTTCAGAGTGCAACTATTCATTTTCTCAAAAGGGCGTTCTAAAGAGGCACATGCTGACTCACAGTGGAGAAAAACCTTTTCCATGTCCCGACTGTAACTATTCATGAATAACAAAGAGACAACTTAAAATTCACATGTTCACCTATGGTGGAGAAAAACCGTTTTCATGTTCCGAGTGTAACTATACATGTTCGACAACGGGCAATCTAAAGAGGCACATGCTGACTCACAGTGGAGAAAAACCTTTTTCTTGTTCTGAGTGCAATTATTCATTTTCTCGAAAGAGCGATCTAAAAGTTCACATGTTTACCCACAGTGTAAAAAAAACTTGACGATTTACCGACTGCAACTATTCATGTTCAACAAAGCAAAATCTAAAACTTCACATGTTTACACACAGCGGACAAAAACCTTTTTCATGTTTGTTTTAATTTACATGTTCATTGTTAGCTTTAATTTACTTAAAGAAATTTAATTTTGTAATCATAATTTCTTTTCCTGGTTTTTTCACGAGTCACGTCCCCATTTTCAATATGACGCTACATCGTCGAATCAATTACCCAGCGTCTATTATTTTTTTGGTTTTAATTTACTTTGATATGGCTAATTTTGTAATAGTAATTTCATTTCCTGACTTTTTCACTAGTCATAACCCTTTTTTTCGACAGGATATTACGTCGTCAAAAAATGTTTTCTCATTTTGATTATTATTATTATGGTATGAAATTATATTTAATCCCATACTCTCAGTAAAGCTATATATATCTGATAAAAAAATAATATCTTATACTCATTTTTATCTATTTTACATTCATTTATCAATAGCAACTGTCTTTATCATAAGTCATTTGTCAATGGGTAACAGTATACTCATATCAATTATTCATAGATTAGAAAGAAAACCTCAACCCAAATACCCACACAAGATCAAAATCATACCCTATATATTCATTATGTAATTGATCTTATATATTTGCTTTTTTTCATTTTTTCATTGTTACTTATTTTCAGCATCAACCTCTCTCCATCATAAGTACTTACCATGATATAGGCCATTTTACTGTTTTTAGTATATGTATAGCCTTCAAGATTCTCAACATACAAATCACTTACAGAACGAACAATAACGCGTGTTTTTATACAACAATCATTGACACAAACATCACATAAATCCTACACATCATTCAGAACTCACTAACTCATATATTTAAGTATTATATTAATTAAATTATAACTATGATTCAGCTGCATGTGGATAATTACAATGATTCCGATATTAGCTGTAACATGAACGTTGTTCTAGATATGAATAAATTAAACAACTATAACTGGAGCTCATATAGCTTGAAAATCATACATCAGAATATCAGAAGTATTTTGAATCTTGAGGATTTTACAATTTTTCTTGATCAATTTAATTCCTCTTTTGATGTTATCATATTAACTGAATGTTGGATAAACAAAGATTACACATCCAAGACAATCCCCAATTACTCTGATCATCACACCAAATTCAAACTCAACAAATCAAGCGGGATTGTTTTATATATTAAAGACGGTCTACAAGCTCAAGTAGAAGAAATTTCACTATCGCAATCAAACTGTATGAAAATAATATTGAAAAATAATATGTGTAAATTTGCTATCTACAGGTCAACCTCTTTCCAAAATATCGACCCCTTCCTGAATTCATTATAATCAATCATAAATAATTCAAAAAAACTAAAAAGACAAATCATTATAGGAGATATTAACATTAATACCATCCCGGATTACCATCGTCAAACAAACGATTATCTTTGTCTGCTTGCGGAAAATGGTTAAACTCAGACAATTAACAGCATTACTCGTGAACAGGGCCTGAGTAAATCCTGTATAGATCATATCAATGTGAAAAAAATTAATTGTATCGACTCTTTTGTTATGCACACTACTAGTTCAGACCATTACACTACAGCGATTTGCCTAAAAAAAAAGCCCCATACTTCTACAAAAATTAAATTCGTTTCTCACACAAACTTCAATAATCTACTTACGAATTGAGTTTAGAAAAATGGCAAAAAGTTCGTGACCAAGCAGACACTGATGCAGCAATGAATGAATTTGTTAACAAACTAAATGAGTATATTTCAAAACACACAAGCATTAAACCCATATCTAATAAACTAATAAAACTAACGCCATGGATCTCCCCGGGACTAGTCAAATCGATCCACAAAAGAAACCAACTGTATGAAAAGGCGAAAACGTACCCAGAGAATTTGTTATTACAAGTTTATTATAAAAAGTACAGGAATTTGTGTAAGAATTTAGTAAAATCAGCGAAAGAAACTTTTTTAAAAAACTCATTTACGAAAACAACTGTTCTCCAAAACATTTTTGGGAATCGTTTCGTCAAATAACCAAATCTAAAATTAACAAATTTTCAGAAATTAAATCTCTATACATCAACAACTCAATCTCTCAAGTCCCAAAAAACATGGCAAATTATGCCAATAATTATTTCACATCTGTGGAGATACACTTGCAAAAAAAATTCTCGATAAATGTACGACAACAGAAACCGATCTAGCCAATTTATCTATCCCTAATCTCAGTCACAAAATAGAATTAATCCAAACATCACCAAATGAAGTCATGAAGATAATTGACGACCTCAAATCTTCAAAATCGTGTGGTCCAGATAAGATTTCATCAAATCTGCTAAAAATCATTAAATCATACATAGCCATACCCATTGCATTCATTTATAATCTAAGCTTTAAAGCGGGTAAATTCCCTAATCATTTGAAACACTCATTTTTTTAATTTTTTTTATTTTATTTTTTTATTGAATAAATAGTTAATACATAATATCAACAAACAAGTCCTGCTAAGCCGATTGAATTGGCTTGTCAACAGGTGCTTAAATTTAGTTTCAAATACATTTTTTAAAGTTATAATTTACATCTTATATCTACAGAATTAACAATTTTTCATACAATTTTTCATACATATTAAAATAAATATTTTTTTTCCGATAGCCAATTTTTCACCATATATTTAACCTTATTCATAGATAAACATTGCTTTATAGTGTCTGGTAATAAATTAAATATCTTCGGTATGTTGTATTCAAACGTTCTCTGTCCGTATTTATTATTAAATTTCGGAACTATTAACCCGTCATTGCGCGTGAATCTAGTACTGTATTTATGTTCTAATTTTTCTTTATGCTGCGGGGTAAATATATACTGAATTATGATTTTTTGCCATAGTATAGCCTTAACAGGTAAAATTTTGGCACTCTGAAACAGCAACGGTGTATTTTGTCTCTGTTTAAAAATATTAGGGACGACTAGTAATTTTACAATTGCGTTTTGTACAACTTGGACTTGTTTCAGATTGGTTATACTAGTATTTCCCCATATGGTTAATCCATATCATATAATAGATTCTGCCATTGACATATAAATTATTTTAAGTGTTTCAATTGATAGGAAAAAATTTAATGTGTACATTCTGCCAGCAATTGATCTGAGTCTTTTACAGTTTTTTTTAATATGTTTGTCCCATTTGAAAAAGCAATCTACTGTCACACCAAGATAGACATATTCTGTAACTAATTCTAAGCTTTCACGTTTACAATTAGTCAGGATATTTTTATGGATGCAATTAAATCTATGAGAAATAATATTAGGATTAAATTGAAATCTGGCATTAGGTGATCTTATATGCATAACTTTGGTTTTTTTAGCATTTATTAATAGTCCTGCATCATGTGACCATTTACAAAGTTGATTAAAGTCAATTTGCATGAGTTCAATTGCAATTTTTAGATCTTTATGTGATATGACCAATGCCGTATCATCTGCAAATACAAAATGTTTAACAAAAGAGAAAAGTTTTTTCATTATAGTTACATAAATTATATATAGTGTAGGTCCCAATATGGAACCTTGTGGAACTCCTGCAGATACATTATTTGTTTTACTAAAAGTATTATTTATTTTGGTACATATTTTTCTATTTCTAAGATAATCTTTAAATAAATTTAACACATTTCCTCTTATTCCAATTTTTTCTAAGGTTTCTAGCAGTTTTTTAGAGTTAATTGTGTCAAAAGCTTTAGAGTTATCGATAAATAACACAATAACATGTAATTTATTATTTAATTGATTATTTATGTAATTGGAAAAATCTTGCAGTAATTTTTCAGTATTTTTTTTTCTTTGAAAGCCATATTGATTTGGATCTATGATAGCGAATTTTTCAATGTAATTATTTAATTTATTTGATAAAAAATTTTCGAGAATTTTTTCTAACGCAGGTAGTATACTAATAGGCCTATAATTTCCCAGTTCAATGTGTTTTCCACCTTTAAATATTGGTCTAGTAATGCTACATTTAAATTCTTGTGGAATTTTTGCTTGCTTTATTATCGTATTGATTAAATGAGTAATTATTGGCCCAAGAGTTTTTATATTTCTTTTTAAATCAAACATTCTTATATTGTCAATACCTGTGCTTTTAGAGTTTTTCATTTTTTTAACAATGTTTTCAATATCAGTTATAGTAGCTCTTGGTATAAATAAACTGTGAGGCAGTTCTTCCAGTACAATATTAGTAGCTTTGTGATTGCATTTATGTAACATGTTGCTGATGCTATCCGAGAAGTAATTCACAAAATCATTTGACACAGAATCCTCAGTTCTATCTTTTAACATATATCGTGTTATTGTTTCATCACAATCGTTTTTGGGTTTACGTCCCAAAATATTATTTATCACATCCCAGGTTTTTTTTGTATCATTAAAACAGTTTTTAAATTTATTATTATAGTAGTTAGTTTTATCTTTATTTATAAGTTTATTGACAAGGTTTCGTGATTTTTTGTATTCTGTTTCATATGTTTTGTTTGTTGGTGTACTTTTCCATTTTTTTCATATTGTTTATCCCTTTTATTTATTTGACATAATAATTCACTGCTTACCCATTCATTTATTGCATAAGGTCGTGTTTTCGGTTTTTGCACTATCGTTTTAGAACTGCTCTTGTAAAATTTATTAAATAAAGATTTTATTTTTTCATATAATGAAATACAATCCTTATCCTCTATAAGTTTACTCCAGTTATAATCTCTGATATGTCTATCAATATCCTTTTGTGAGATGATTTGAATATACTTATTTGCAAAGTCTACCTGACGTTTATGACATTTTATATTAATAGCAGTGATAAAATGATCGGCAATATTATTTTCACAGACGCAAGCTGTTATTTTCTTGCCTCTAAATTTGGCAAATATATGGTCAATACACGTGCGAGTAATTTGTCCATTTGATACAGCTTCTCTGGTTACTACATTGATGCATTTAGTTAAATAATGGTTAGTAAGTAAGTTTTCATACGAAGTTACAATATTATCTTGTTCATCAAGCAAATTAATATTTATATCTCCAAGTAAGATAATATTTTCCTTACTATTAATTGTCTCAAGATATGATGATAATTCCGTCAGAAATGAAGATTTACTGAAATTAGGAGGTCTATAGATAGCTATTATATTGACTTTAGTTTTGTCCTGGAGTATGAGCTTTCCTGATATATTTTCAAAATGTATTGATTTTAATGTTTTTAGTCTAAATTCAAATTTGTTTCTTATATACAATATAATACCTCCTCCTGACTTATCAGTCCTGCAGTAGTTATATGCATTATATCCAGGAATATTGTAAATACACATACTTTCAGTTTGAACAGATGTTTCACATAGCATCAGAATGTCAATATGCTTCAAACAATTAATTAAATATATATGCAATACATCCCAATATTTTTGTATAGATCTAATATTTAATTGAATACAAACAAGATTATCAGACGAATTGTGACGCTAAAAAACAAATGTGGCCATCTCCATCATAAACGTAACAGAGTAAATCGAGTTTTTCTTTTGCGGGGTTAAATTAACCATTAAGATAATATTATACTACTTTATAATTATGCTGTACTTTAAAAAATACGATTTTAGGACTTCTTAATAATCTCAAATCCATAATAACCGAGAAATTATAGATTTTAGTTTGGAGATGACCATGTTTGTTTTGTATCATCCGGAGATGGCCAGGTTTGAAATAAAAACCACTGGAGATATCAATCTTTGTTTTGTACACTTACATTTAGGTATGTTCATAATAAAACAGGGTTGTGTTAAGATACGCATTCATATTATTGAAAAAACTCCTCATTTATTCAAATAATCAAAACAATTTCGTTTCAACATTATCCCGAGATAATTTGCTCTTAGAACTTCCGATTACAATCGTAAAATTGTAGAAGTATAATTGACGCGAATAATATGTTGACTGATCGGGAATTTTAGGTAATGGCAAATTCTTTTGGCAGTCAAATGACACGGTCAAAAGATCATCCCGTTCTTCTCTTAGATAATCCGTAAAGGCTTTGGCACGCAATTTGTGTACTCGGTATTGAATTATTAAGGAATTCTTTTCGGTTTCCCTTTTTTCCATTTTTATTTTTTCTGAGAATTGCAAGCACGTAGAACATACGTCTTCTCTTGCACTTCCGAACCCTATGTTAAAACGTCTGTTAAATACCAGCCTAAAAAGTCCGGGCTTAACTCCATACCCGGGTTGTGCTTGATCGTTGTAAAGTTTCCCTATTTTATTTATGTTAAGATCGGGTTGAAGATATACCCTCTTCCGATTTTTTCCACGGCAATAATGCGATTCTAGAGGTTGAAAAAGTTTTATAAATTTTTCAACAGCCTCTCTTTTGGCTAAATATAATCTTCTCTTTCTATTTCCACCACGCCTCTCAGTGGCCATAGTTTTTTCAGCGAAATTTCTCTTTGCAACACCGAATGCGCGTCCTTTTTTTATTCTTAAGATACCTAGAAAGGCTTCTTTACAAACGGGCAAAAGTTTTCCAGTTAAATTTAGAGGAACCAAATACTTTGATGTCATGGTTTTAGGATTTCGTTCCATATTTTTCGGACGTTTTCTTTTGGTTGTTGATGTCTCAATAAATTTTAGTAGGAAGTTGTCCTGGTCAGTTTTGTTAGAATGCTTGAAAAAAGATTTGTGAAATTCAAAAATGTCATTCGACTTCAATTTGGCACATTGAAAAGCATTTTTGTTATGTCCGCAACGCGGTCTGAGAGGCAATCCTGGAGCTTTGTATCTAGAAAAAAAACTTCAATTATAGTTCCTGCATACTTATTAAAAAATAGCCAGTGTTATCTGTAAATTAGGTTTGATAATAGAGATATAATTTAGGGTTATTATGCCGTGTTGCGCTACATCTTTATTTAACCAAAGTATCGAGCAGCATTACAGTGTATATCATCAGGGCAAATGTGTAATCGATTACCCTGATGATGGACACCGTAATGCTCTCCGAAATGTTGGCTAAATAAGGAGATGACGCAAACGGCAAAATAACCCTTAAATAAATCACGATAATACTTTTTACTATGAAAATCTCAAATGATATTGAGATACCTACCATAAGTTTTAAAACTTATTAAAATTCCATAATTTTTTATTACGATTTTCTTTATTTAATTTGCCTAATTAAGTCTCTATTTATTCAATACATTGTTAATTCTCCTCCTCAACTGCAAGCAAAATGGGTAAAGTAAATTAAAGAATCTACTATAAAATTCTGTTCGTTTATAACAAAAGATACTTATTTTAAATAAACAGTATAAATATACCAAAAACAATAATTGCATGTCACAGTTCAATACGGGCACACAGTAATGATACATTATAAGTTTATGTGGTGCAGCAATGAATTAAAACAACATAATAAAAAAACATGCGCAGCCCTGAGCGTTTGAGATGCTAACTGTCAAAATTCGGTTAAATTTCAAAGTTTACTTACAGTTTTTCAGTCTTGTTTGCACGTTTAATGGCATAATTTGATCTGGTAATCTTTCGGGCTTTATCTGGAGTCATTATTTCCACCATATTTGTATTGTTTTCCATTTTAAAACTGTTATTTCACTAAAAAAACCGAAGAGCACACCTAGCACGCACAGCAAACATTTCGAGAATGGGACGCCATCTTGAAAAATGCCGTAATGTAATTGGTTCAAACGGATTTGGCCATGTTTGATTTAACAACAGGATGGAGATGACCGAGTTTGAAAAAAACTACTACTATTAAATTCATTTTTAAAGCAGAAAAAGGTGATATAACCAAGTTTGAACTGAATATTATAAAGTAAAAAAACATAAGCAGTGATACCAATCAAAAACCTAAAAAAAAAAGATTTTTGGAGATGGCCACGTTTGTTTTTTAGCGTCACAATTTATGTTTTGTTTTTTTATCCAATCTTCTAAATTATTTACTGTACTACTTTCTATTTCATTATCATTATCTAAATAAGAAAAATTATTCTGCGCCATTTAATTCGTGATGGTAATTAATTGTTTTCTTGTTTTGTTTAACAGACATATTTTGAGTATAAATTGAAGAATTTAATGTTAAATATTTAACAAAATAAAAGTGATTGTATTTGAAGCTAATTGGTACAAGTAATTTTTGATAAAGGCTTAATAAATATAAAATAAACTGTATGTTCACATCTAGTTGTATTTCAGAATATTTGTCATATTTTAAAAAAATTTTAAAAGCTGTTTTTATAATTATGAATGTGAAATATAGTACACAGTGAAAAAATGCATGTTTAAGTAAACAAAAAAATGTCGAAGGTGACGTTATGATATTACTATTAATACAATAATGTAATATAATAATGTTATTTTTGTTAGTTAATTTGTGATTTTTTATAATTTTTATAACGATATTTATGTAATAAAATGTAATAACACTAAATCTACTTTGAGACAGGTTTAATCTTATTTCTAGTCAATATTCTATTTTTTCTTTTGCTAAAAAGCTCATTTTTTTATACACAATACATTTCGTTTTATTGTTTGCAGAATGCCTGATGTCAATATTCCAGTTCATTTTTTTATTTTTTTTATCACAATTTTTACATTTAGGTTCTTTATCTTTGTTAGCACAATCTTTGTAGGAATGATCACCAGCACAGTGTGTACACAATGGTTTGTCCTTTTCTTTATGAAGACACCTGACAGAAGTATGTCCAAAGCCCAGGCAGTGATAGCATTGCACTAGAGGATGGGCATCCTCTACTTGTATTCTCTGGTATCCCACATAGATTTTACCGGTATATACTAGCCTTCTTCTTATTTCAGTACTAACTTCTATTATGTAATTAGATGTGTTATTATATTTGTTTTTCAAGATCTTTTTTAACGTCATCTCAATTTCTGGTTTATCTATCATCACATCTTTGATATCTTCATTCTGTTCGATTATATCTTGTATTATATCATCCTTATTATATTCATTAGCAATGCCCTTAAGTATTATAGTTGGTCTTTTCTTTTTAATTTCTGTGGCACTGATGTCTTTGAACTCGTCTCCGATAGCTTTACTCATTTTTTCCGCATCGTACTTTGTCGAACATTTTATAAGTATTCTATTTTTAGATATCGCATTAACACCAATCACTTTGGCACCAATCTTACTTAAGTTAATTTTCTTCCTGATTTTATTTTGTATATTTTCTGAAGATTCGTCAGCATTGTTCGATGAAACTATTAATTTGTAATCGCTTTCCAATATTTTATTTTGGTTTTCAGCTACTTTCCCGTATCCAAATGTTGGTTCGATTATTTTTTCCTTTGCTTCAGATAGCTGAAGAGTTAGATGTCCCATCCAGTTAAATATAGCACTTGTTTTCGTTGTAATTAAGTTAATTTGTTCTTTATTAAATTTATTCACTTTATCTTGAACACAATTCAATAAATCATCAATTGCCTCCTTCGCAGAATCCATGAATTGATGTGGATTCATATTTTTTTGAAGTAAAAATACCGTTTTTTTAATAAAAACCTTAATAGGTTCTAGATATTTAGGATAAACTTTAAATTTCGTTATGTTTCACTGTTTGTTAATTGTTTAATTCACTAAATTGTTGTGTCTTATTGTCCTTTTTTCACAAACAATGAAATAGAGCACAGATTCACTTTTTTAAAGTTTGAAAACGCACAAACAACGCACGATCGTGAAATCAATGTATTCTGCACTTTTTTACTGCTTAAATATAGCTTTATTTGCGTTTATTTCTTTAAATTAGTATGAGCAAGGATGAAACGTCAAGTCTGTAGGTAGATAAAATTATTGTTTTGTTATTTATTAATTATTGTTTTGTTAATTATAGTTATATTACTACACAAAAATGGGGACAAATCACTAATACAAAATTACCGACCTGTTTCCTTGCTAAATTTGGTATAAAAATTTTTGAAAAAATTGTGTAGAACCGTCTCAGTCATTATCTTGAAAATAACAACATCCTTTCTAGCAGACAATATGGCTTTCGCAATGGTTTAAGCACTGAAAATGCCATTGCCAATTTGACAAAAATCATCTCTAATAATCTAGATCTAGACAAAGGTATTAAATGCATTGCACTCTTCTTGGATCTAGCCAAAGCATTTGACACTATTTCACACAAAATTCTGCTGAGTAAACTACAGAGAATCGGTATCCAGGGGCAACTTTTAAAATGGTTAGTCAGCTACCTAGAAAATAGGAGCCAAAGAGTGGAAATTAACGGTACTCTAAGCGATCCAGCAAATACAAAATTCGGTGTACCTCAAGGAAGTACGCTAGGACCACTTTTGTTTAATGTTTATATAAATGAGTTTTGTAATAGTTCATTTGCAGACCATATTATTACCTTTGCAGATGATACAGTATTATTATTTGAAGGAAAAACCTGGGAAAAACTCACAGTAAAGCAGAAATTGGCATTAACAAAGTTAAAAAGTGGCTAGACAGCAATCTCCTCACTCTAAACTCGGATAAAACTAAATTCATCTGCTTCAGCGCAACTCAAGCGGGTCAACCTAAAGAGATGCATAGCATTTTTGTACACCATTGCAATGCCATAAATGTATGTAAATGTAGTACCTTAGAATGTGTGGACAGTATTAAATATCTAGGAATTATCATAGACAAATTTCTGAGGTGGGATAAACATATAGACATAACTTCCTCAAAAGTCAGGAAACTTACACATCTTTTCAGGGCTATTAGAAATATTCTCTGCATTAAAGACATGAAAAGAATTTACTTTGCCATGTGTAATTGCTTATTAGATTATGCTTCTTTAGGTTGGGGCGGTTGTACTAAAACAATACTTGATCCCTTAGCAAAAGCTCAGAAATCACTTCTTAAAGTTATACTTAAAAAACCGTTCAGATACCCCAGTGATTCATTGTTTGAAGAGTTTCGTGCTTTAGATGTAAGGCAATTATACATGAGGAAAATCATATTACATACCCAAAGAACGCGTCACCAATACACTTCCATACTCCATTATCACGATACTAGACATGCTAAGAGGAACCCAGTTGTTCCTCCCACCACTTCTTCATCCTTTGTAACGTGTATTACCACATATTAATTAAACTTACCGTATCTCCGGTTATTTGCTCTACTTTAGCTTGCCGCAATAAAGGGAATGAAATGAATACAGCAATATTAATTGTGATAAAATAACATGGGGTATATTTGAGATTTAACTTGAATACAAGAGCAATACTTATATTTAAATCATCAGGGGTGGTTGACTACTAGACAGCCAACATAAATTGAATTCGGCCACGATGTTTAACTTGTATGATTATATTAACTATGAAGCTAAAAAAATAAGACATCACCACTAGCGCTTTACTCAAATTTGTCTCACGTGCGCGTATTAATCTCCGACATTCAAACAGCCCGCTCCCAATGTCCTCTCGCCACCTGCCACGAAAACCAACTCCCGGCTTCTCTGGAATTCCACGCTCGGCTCTTGAAATCAATGAGTGGCGGCTGAAATTCTATGGCAACGCGTGTCTAGAATTCTTGTTAAGTGAGCGGACAGTTCCTACCGCTACATTACCCCCTTGGCCAACAGAATTTCTGCAGGAAATTCCACTACGCCACCTGGCGCCTGAAGTCGCATGACAGAAGAGTGTTGCAGCTTCCAAAAGTATCTTGAAGCCATCCTAGAAGACCAACGTGAAGACGTCCAAGTAGGGTTGCCATCCGTCCGGGTTTCCCCGGATTTGTCCTAGTTTAGAAGGCGTCCGGGGAGCGTCCGGGCGGGGTTTCATTTGTAGTCCGGGTTTAAAAATTTAAAGTCTTGGGCTGCCCGCCACACACGGACTGTGGATATTTTATGTTTTAAAAAATTAATAATGTAACTTACATTCCAGTAAGTCTAAACTTTAAAAAGGGTCAGTTTTGTTGCTTAAGATTTAAGAAGACTGAATTTAGTTCATATTATGTTAAGAGGTATTTTGTTGTGTAAATGGCTGCTGATACAAATTTAAAGATAATAATTATTATTCAGTTAAAAGAGTTACCTCAAAAATTGTAAGACTGAATACTAAAATGGTCTCAGTATTTTTTAAATTTTTGTTTAAAAATTTAATTGAATTTTGTTAAGTTTAATGTTTTAGATTCTGTTTTGTTGGGTACATTTAAAATTATGATAAAAGATGACACAATTCAATTTTAAGGTCTGAAATAAATAAAAAGGTGATTTATGACATTTTAAACTGTTTTTATTACACTGATTGTGTTTAAAAAAACCTGTTGACATGTTCGGGTTATGGGCTCTAAAATCCGGGGTTTTCACGCCTCTTGTCCTGGTTGCCAAATTTTAGAGATGGCAACCCTACGTCCAAGGAGCCATTCCCACAGAAGAAATAATTTCAGTACCCTCCATGTTACTTGAAGTCGGATTAAATGTCAGACTGGTGAGGTATTCAGGAGTAAAGGTGGTGCCATCCGTAAAAGCGGTTCCAATTGAAGAGAGACTTCTCCATACTCAATGCCACTTAGCTTCAAAATTACCAGCATACTGTAGACGTCCAGAGAAAACTGAAGAGCCTTTCTTGAAGAAGTTCCAATTGAAGAAATGTTTCTGCATACTCAATGCGATTTAACTTCAAAATTACCAGAAGACTGTTGACGACCAGAGAAGACTGAAGAGCCATTCTTGAAGAAGTTCCAATTGAAGAAAGATTTCTATATTGTAGGTTAGAGATGGTTGTAACCGATGACTGATGTTGAGATCCAGGAAGAATTCCTAATAACACGTGAGACCTACTGATGGATATACTGAAACTTACAAGAAAAAATCACCATGTTTTGAAAGATCTATGTTTTGAAAAAAATGAAATAAGATATACAATATTAACCATGATAAACAAAATTTGAAAGCATAAAAGATAAACTCTATTTGAAATTATCAATTGATCTCCACCTTATGTAGTTGCTGATGAAATATATAAATATTGAATTGAAATATTAAATAATAGTATACTGACACCCATAGAACCCTAGAAAAGTAATATCCAAGAACCAAACCTCGAAAGATTCATCAGAAATATATCATTGAAAATTATTATTTTTATTATTTTTTTTTTTAAAGATAAACAAAAAAATTAACTGTAAACATCTGAGATCCACCCCATGAAAATGATCATTAGAACTAATTAAAACTTCAGTTGAATAAGTTTGTTTAAATTCTAGAAGAATAATATTCCTCATAATTAAATTAATATTAAATTCGAGATTCGTATATAACACAAATGTGATAACTTTTAAACATGCAACAGAATTTCCTAAAATTATCAGGGGGTCAAGCACAGAAAATTCGATAACTTTACAATATCGGATCGACAGACGTAACTTCCGACGAGTTTATATCAATACCCCCTAGCATGTAAAAGCTATCGGTAACTATAACAATATTGATAACGCAATAAATAAGACATCGATATACGCTGGCAATACTGAAGCAGTTGTCTATGGATCGCTTCTCAAACGTCAAACTTCAACGGTTACCAACGGCTTTACGTATTATCTACAAAAATCAACTTATTATGATGTCGAAGTCAAATGAATCAATGTAAGTTATTTATTTATCTTGTTTATATGGGATTATCAATAAAGATGTGCTTGTAGACATTCAGAATGCTTTATTACAATTTCAGCAAGAAAGTACGGTCGACGGCCAGTCAGATTGATTTTCTCACCAACTATATGGCAAGTCACTCAGAATTCGCTGCTGGCAGATTTGTTGGTCCTCAGGGTGCCCAAAAAAACCGCGACATGTGGCAGAAGTTGGCAGAGCAATTGGCTGAACTAGGTCCTGCTAAGTCAGCCGAGCAGTGGAAAACAGTGAGTATTTTAACTTACCTAAACAAACTGGGGTAAATATTTACCTACGACTACCGTTTTTACTACTACAAAAAATTGCCCCTTTAATAACGCCTGCTCGCGTCCCCTTTAGAGTTATATCCCAGTTTTCAAGTAGTTTGTGGGCTACGCTAGGTTTGTATAGACTGGTTTGTGATTTAATTCTACCTAATCCAACCTAACCTAACATGTACGGAATATTTTCTCAAACGGTAGTCGTAGGTAAATAATTACCCAAACTGGCTTTTTTTTACGAAAATGCCGGACTTCTAATCTAATCTATCATGAAGACACTTAATATAAGTCCGTAAAACACTTTTAAGCTGATATTATTTTTGTTCTTTTCAGACATGGCGTGATTTAAAGTGTAAGTCGCGGGCAAAAAACGCCGATGCCAAGCGAGCTGCTCTCAGAACTGGAAACACTGTTACCATACCGGTATTAAGTGACATCACTCAAAAAGTGATTAGTATCATTGGCAGAGCCAGTTCTGAGGGCAGTGGAGTTCCCTAAAGCTGCATAGGAGAGGGACCAGAACAACTTGTGCTGGATATTGAGGTCACTAATGTCTTAGAATGTTAATATAATATATATTTGCTGTCAAAATGGAAGTTATCGTTCATCATCAATGCCAATTATTTGTGTTTTATAGTACTCCGATCAGCAGCTCTTCACGCCTCAGCCCAGTGTAGGGATGGAAACTGGGCTGAGATATATGGTCTCATCGGTAAATTAATGAATTATTATCTATCGTTTCAGAGGTACACTGCAGCACAAGAAGAAAGGGTTGACATACTCCGACAACAGATATTGAGGTATGACAGTACATATTTCATATTATTATGATGTCACTTGAATGATTGAGTATGTCTCAAGAGAGGCACGAGAAGCACGATAATTAAAAGTTCATGAAGCGAGGCTAGCAGCCTACAATGGAAAGCTGGTACCTACTCTAATATATATATATATATATAGCAGTGAGGCATGGAACTGGCAGAGGAACGATGAAAGTATAATGAATGAAATCTCTAATAATACACTTTTCTTTCTATTTCTAGACCAACAGATCCAGTACCATCGACTTCCCATAACTATTCATTGCAGTTGGAATCTGAAGACGAGGAAAATTCAATTTAATTTTTATGTGTGCCATTTGTTCCAATATCTCTGTTTTACTTGTTCATTAGAATAAGTTTTATTTTATTTATTAAGTTAAAAGAAATATACATATTTCGCTTTATTAACTTAAGCACACATTTTATATAAGTACATTTCAATTTTGTTCACTAATTTTAAAATCAAACGGTTTTCTTAAATATATTAATTCTATTACTGTTTTCAAGCTGTCGGGAAGGAGATTGTATACGTGTACACCCTCATAGCCTGTATTTCTTTTGCCACTTTCAGTCTTTGGTGAATTTGAGTATATGTAATTTGTTATGTACTTGTATAGTGTTCAATGACTTGTAATGTTTACATAAATGTTGTATTTGTGTGTATGAAGCCATTATGGTTTTTGTAGATTTATAGACATATGTTATATTCATACAGTTTTAGTAAAATATTTTTTTTATGTGCTCCCGTCTGGAGCCAGTGAGACTATGGCATCCCCAATCGGGGTATGTTGCGAGGCTGAAGGTAGTGGGGAAAGGAAGGAGATAGAGAAGAGGAAAATGGGGAAGTAAAAAAATACACAGTTTAGCAAAAATAGTAATTATGTAATCACATAAATATGAAATATTATCTTATCATAGTAACAAGATGTTAGAATCTGTCTTAAATGTAGCAGCTAGATTTGAGATTAGACAAAAATATCATTATGTAAGGTAATTAACAATTAGTGGCGGGTTCAGTGGTCAGTGAGAATCTTCTTCAGCAATGCTTTCAGCAACTCTTTTAAAATAACTTTAATTTATATTTAATATTGTATCTCCACTTAAACCATAGAAATAAGATAAAAATACTTATAATACCCACACTCAGGCTTCGCCTTCGTGGGATTTTTTTAAAATTATGTACATTTATTTCAATATTTTTTATACATTTTTCAATATTTTATGTAACCATGTATGTATAAAAAAAAAAAAAAAATCAATAATAAACAGGGCAGTTCTTCATCCAAACATTAAAAATAGAAATGACACAAAAATTGTATTTGTTTATTGTTGCTTTACTTTCTTTCAAGTTTTTTTTATATTTAATAGTTAATGATTGAAATGTTTAAACTTTGTTTTATTAGATGGGTAAGATGAGTTTATAGGTGTAACTATAAGTGACCAGCTCAGGTACGGGGGCTCCATCGAAGCCAGAGTAAAGTTGGCCTCACAGAAGCTGGGCGTACTGTACAGGGCCCGCAGATACTTTAATAGTACACAACTGCTGACCCTGTACAAATTGCAAGTGCGCCCTACTGTCGAATTTGGCAGCCATCTCTGGTCTGGAGCCCCTAAATACCTGAAAAAAAACCCTTGACTCTGTGCAAAAACGGGCGGTCCATTTGATAGATTCCCCAATCTTAACAAACGGACTCCAATCTTTAGAGCACAGGCGTCAGGTAGGTATGCTGTCTTTGTTCTATCGGTATTACAATTGAAGATGCTCTGAGGAACTAGCGTCATTGATCCCTTCGGCACCGGTGCGTAGTCGGGATACACGCCAAACGCGCGCCCATTATTTGTACACAGTTGACACTTGTCACATGAGAACGGATCGCTTCTACCATTCGTTCTTAAGTTCAACAGCTCGGCTGTGGAACGAACTGCCGGCCTCTGTGTTTCCTCCCTCCTACAACAAGGGACTCTTCAAGACCCATGTTCACTCCTTCCTCTCCACAAAAAGACCCTCCACACAGCATCCCCAAAGATGACATAGGCCCTGAGGGAAATTATTTTCTTCAGGGCCTCCTGTGTGGAGTTAATATAAAAAAAATCCTAGTATCACTTAACATAAAGATTGCCATGTCTCCAACGATTTCCTAATGTTCCTGAGATCCATTGCTAAAGATGGAAGCAGTAAGTGACTTGGGGGCGGTGGAAGACACATCCCAAACAATATATAACACCAACTAACTTCACCTCATCTAAAAATAATGCACCGTGCAGAAGACGAATTTCAGCGAAAATAAATCCAATCTAACCTACTTTAACCTAACCAAAATATCTCAAAAAGTTTGCAGCTTAAGAAATTTAATTTTGTCGCTGGAAACATTTATTTTATTAAAATTTATTTAAACATGTAGATTTCATTGACATTCTGAAATTTTGCACACTTGACCATCAAAACAAGAGGAAAGTCACTGTCTACATGAGATTTCTAAAAAAAAAAAAATAAAGCCCAGGAATTCAAATAGTTGACAGATGTATGTTATTATTATTTATAGTAATAAGTATTGCCTGTACAAAGTGTCTAAATATATAGTGAGTGTTCCGTGCTGGGCCCAATATGTAATTAGTAGCACTTGTTCAGGTCTTCCTTTGCACTGGAGGGACGTTGTTCTCCAGTCTCAGCTGGCTTCCCTCGCCAGCCGATTTCAACTCGTTGTCCTGCTTCGCCGACCCGTCTGCCTTGGAGATTCAAGCCGGCGCATGTGACGGCGGGGACTTTGCCGTCAGCGTTGGGCTAAACGTGTCTGGCTCACTCCACGAGCTGTACTCGAGCTGCTTCCAGCGCCGAGAAGCCCAGCCGTCGTACGTGACGTACAGGCAGGAGCCCGAGAACTCGGACTTCATGATAAAGGTGCCGCGGCCATTCTTCATCCAAGGTGAGGTGGGAAGGGCAAGGTCAAAGAGGGAAGGGAAGGATTTGTTTTAAAAATTTCTACAATAATTCTAGGAAATCAGAATAAAACAAATCACACTTAGAAAGATATATTTTTTCTTTCAGACCAGAAGTTCTTCACAGGCCTCGACATGAACCACCTCTTTTCGCGCGGCTCGCAGCTAGCCGCCTTCGACTACACGCTCGGCTCTGGCATGGGTAACCGGTACATCAGCAATTCCAACTTTATCAACCGTGGCCACCTGGCGGCTAAGACGGACTTCTCCCTGGCCGCCGGGCAGAGAGCCACTTTCTCCTTCCTCAACGTGGCACCGCAGTGGGAGAACTTCAACGGGGGTAATTGGAATACTCTAGAGCAGGTAATTTCCCTTTCATTGTAGCCCCTTGGTGAACTTCAATGCGGGCAATTAGAACACCCTAGAGTATGTGACTTCTCTTTCAATGTATTCCCTTTGTGAACTTCAACAGGGGTAATTGGAACCTTAACGGGGTCAATTGGAACACTCTAGAGCAGATGATTTCTCTTTCAATGTGCCTAGTCCCTTGGTGAACTTCAACAGGGGAAATTGAACATTCTATAGTAGGTGACTTTTCTTTCAATATAGCATCTTGTAACATGATAAACGAATACCAAAGGTTTGGGATTTTTTCTTTATTTATCTTTACTTTTCTTTAATGTTCTATTCATAGAATAAAGAAAAAAAGTAGTCTTGCCTTCCATACAAATTAAAAATTGTAACATTTGTCGCCATTGACTTTTGGTTCTAAACCATTTAAGTCTCTCTTACGGATCATTTAGCCTGACCTTTAATATCATCATCCCATTTGAATTTCGTAATCATGGTTAAGCACAGTTTTGCCTATTTATTACAACGACTTCACTTTCATCTTCTCCAGGACCTGAAGAGGAGGATTGCTCGCCAAGGCGCCAGGACGAAGATCTATACCGGCACCCTGCGGATACTGAAGTTGCGGGACCACAGAGGTAATCTGCAGAATATGTACCTCAGTCCGGAAGATATGAAGGTGCCCATTCCTCTCTGGTTCTATAAGGTAACATCAAACTTACAGCAAGTCATTTCTTTTCCATATAAACACTACCTTGGTATACAGAAAACAGGGACGCTAAATATGCACTTTTTATTTTTAAAATTCTTTTCATTAATAATAATTTATATGACGCCGTTTTCAAGGGCGCTGATTAAATATATATATTTTTTTTTATTTTTTTTTAATATATATAAGTGGGTACAGTAATATAATATGAGTACATAAAAAATATATTTTCATTAAAAAATATATTTATGTTCGCAATCTCACCAATGAAGAAACTGGTTCTTGTGCTTGGTGAGAGAGTTACACTAATTATAAGAAAAATAGAATATCATTATGCTATAAGTAAGTATATATATGATAGGAACAATATATATATAAAGAGACAAAATCTAAATACAGTGGAGATGAGTATAGACTGATAATAAATATCAATGAAGGACAAAACAGGCAATTATTTAGTTAATTATTTCTGAAAGAGTAACTTTAGTTTTAGTTTAAGTATGTTAATATCCTTTATTTTTTTTTATTTCAATCGGAAGGTTGTTGAAATACTTTATTCATAAATATTTATAGTTATTTTGCATTTGTTTGGTATTACATTTTGGAATTTTGATATTGTATTGATATCTTTTAGATAAGTGGTGTCAAATTTTTTGATTATATTATTATCTTTATAAATCTGGATAATTATTGCATTTTTCTCTCTTATTCTCTCTCTTATTTCTGTATATCCTAACATTGAAATCTAAAGAAATATGGCTACCATAATACGGGCATGTGCCTAGTATGGTGGTTGTAGAAACAAAAAACCGTAATCATTTAAATTTTTATGAATAAAGAAACACAAAAAAAATAAATTATTAAATAATAAATACTAGAACTACTGACTTAAAACTAGTGACTTACATCTAAGACTAATATCTAGTGACTTATTACTAAGATAATAATGAGAAGTAAATATTTCAGTTTCCGGAAATGGAAAATAATGCATTTTATTAGTTACTAACTGACGTGAACCCGGCGTTGCTCGACTTTTATCTACTATCTGTAAATAAAATATCCATAACCTTCCGGAAGAAATTTTCTAAATGATAGTGAAAACCATATCAAACTCCGTTGCATACTTTAGAACAGAGGTTCCCAAAGTGGTCTATATGGACCCCCAGGGGTCGATATCGACTTGCTGGGGGTCTATGTCAGCGAGAATAAAACTTGGGGGTCCACAAGATTCAAATGGGGATACATACGAGCAGACCCCCATTTACCTCAAGTCAACATTCAGTAGTTCCGTAAATGACACAATAGACCTAACACAAATATAATAGACTGAGAAATTACTTATTTGATATTTTTATTTTTATATTTAGTAAGGTTGTCAATTGAGGTTTATAAATATAAATATGTGGACTAACCACAGTTTGAAAATGGCCTTGTAAGCCGAAACAGCTGTCACAATAATAAAAAACTAAAACACTTGCAGAACTTAATAATAATATTATCAAATTTAATCTAAATTAAATTTATAAAAAAAATTAAATGGAGTTCTACGAATTAAACACAAAAACAATAAATAAATTTAAAAAAAAATTATAAATATAGTCTACGTTCCTTTTCTCGTCAGAATTATCATATTCAAGCAAAACATTGCACATTGGAAGCCACGAATTTTCCTAGTTCCCCAACTTGTTTTTGAAAAACGTCCAGGACGTTTAACATTTAAATGCACTTCACACAGAATTCAAAACTAAGTTTGAGGACATTTTGACTAAATGACTGGAAATGGAACGTTAAAGAATAGGATATCATGTGACAAGAAGAACTGACCGTAATAATCACCGACAAGAAGAACTTAAGGGGCAGTTCTGTAGGGCCAGTTACAGAAATAAATTCCCGTTTCTTATCCTGCTTCATTTTTATTTGGTGTAATACCTCACAAGGGCACCCCTGTCTGCACAGTGTAAAGGTAGAGAAACTATACCGCCACCCGGTTGTTGGACAGGCAAGGGAAGGGAATCTTCTTACGAAGAGAAAGGGTTATCACATGGGACGTTAATAGTTTTTGGAAAATTCAATATTCGGCAGACAGGGGGGGTCTACGGAAAAAAATATATTTGGCAAGTGGTCTTCGGGGCAAAAATGTTTGAGAACCTCTGGTTTAGAAGAACTAAGCGAAAGAACAGACAGATGCGGGTAGTGACTTTGTTTTATACTATTTAAAGATACCAATGTATTGTCACGATTACGAATTTACTAAAAGCTTATCAGGAAACCGGCCTGTAATCCCGTTTTCAGTTCATTATGATTCGGGATGCTCCGGAATGGACCTTCTTCGCGGATGGGGGATAGAGGGCTACCACACCATATAACTCCCTTGATCGTACGGGGACTCGTGTCTGCGTTTAGCGGCACGCACATGTTGCCGAAGTTTTTTATAATGCTACCAATATTCATATTTCTTTTCAGTTGGTGTACGACCGTGCCAACAACAAGTCGGTCGTATTCCTCGGCCTGAACAATCCTTACGTCACGGCAGAGCAGGCTGAGCAGGAGCTGGAGCCGTGTCGCGATGTCTGCGCAGGCAATTCCGCCTTTCGCTGGCTGACCTGGCAGCCGCGCGACATGAGGCGCGGTTACTCCATCTGCTGCGAAGTCGGCATCTTCCGGAGGGCCGTGCGGCATTTGCCAGACTTTGCGGCAGGTGAACTATTCACGTGATGGATTGTTTGATTTAAATAAACAATAATGAAGTATTCCTAAATTTTTAAAAATGCCCGTATCGAAAATCCTATCATGCATCAAAACATTATTCTAAAAATAAGCAAAATTGGCCTTGGTATGATTTTTGATAGTAAATTAACTTTTGCTCCGAAAATAAATAACAGTTCAATGATATGTTTGGTGTTTATTTTGAGGACAGTGAATAATAATTTAAATGAATTAATTCATTAAAATTATTCATTAAATTTAAATGAATTAATTCATTAAAATTATTCATTAAATTTAAATGAATTAATTCATTAAAATTATTCATTAAATTTAAATGAATTAATTCATTAAAATTATTCATTAAATTTAAATGAATTAATTCATTAAAATTATTCATTAAATTTAAATGAATTAATTCATTAAAATTATTATTCACTGGGTTGGTGAGAAGCAATCTAGAGTATAATTCGACAATCTGGGTTCCACTGAATAAGATTCAACAACTAAATATAAAGAGAGGGCAGCGTTAATTTATTTATTACTTGCCGACGTGTACCCGGCGTTGCTGGGGGTTATTCTTAGGAGATAGACATTTGCCATCCTGGAGTCTTTTGTAGGCCTTTTAAAGAAATACAATTCCGAAGCAGATTATTTTGATCTATCTCATAAGGTTTAAACAGCGTTAGTAATTTAAGCTCCAGAAAAATTTTTTTTACGACTTGACTACAAAATGTCGACTTTTCTTTACTTTATTTAAATATATTACTAATTTGTTATACCTATACAAAAACCTTTCGGAAGAAATTTTCTAAATGAAAATGAAAATCCAATCAAAATCCGTTGCGTATTTTAAAAGAAAGCGCAAAAAACAGACAGACGCGAATAGTGACTGTTTTATACTATTTAGAGATAAATTAGACCAACCGACTTATTATCAAGGCGCACAATGACTAATTTATTTTTTTATTTTTTTTTTTTATTCCAGGATGTGGGGAGGTTAGTGCAATCCCACACGTCCCATATACATATTTTTTGTACAGTAGGTATGTGAAATTGTAGTAGTGATTAATAATGTGCCCCAAGTATTTGACGTTCGAACATGTATTTATTTTTGCCTCGTTAAAGTATACGGGGAGCATCTTACTTGTATCTTGACTTTTTCCGTGGTGGTACGCAATCAATTCCGTCTTCTTCGGGTTGTACATCATATTATGCTGTTTTCCATATTCTTCACAAGTGTTTAGCAGTAATCTTAATCCCTTGATTGACAGAGCTAGGAGGATCATGTCGTCCGCGTAGCTTATATGATTCATAAATATACTGTTAACACGACAGCCCGCTCTGATGTCCAGGCGACTTAACAACTCGTTCATGAATACATTAAATAGAATGGGGGACATACACCCTCCTTGCCTTACTCCTGACCGCAAATATATCGGCTGGGAGTATGTACTTGCCCACCGTAAAACATTTTCCTGCTGGGAGTGCCATCGGGATAGTGTGGTTATAAATAAGAGAGGTATATTCCTAGCTTTCAATTTATCCTATAATGTCTTATGACAGACCCTGTCGATGGCTTTAATTAGGTTTAAGAAGCACCCGTATACGGTAGTTTTTCGTTTCTTGTAGAATTCTATTATTTGCTTTGCAGTATATATTGGATAATCTACATTTAAATCCCATCTGGTTATCTTTAGACATTAGTTTATCTTGTATCTCATTTAATATTACCCTTTCAAATAATCTTGCCGTTATAGTTGCTAAAGATATTGGCCGGTAATTGCTGGATTTAGTTTGTCTTTTCAAATTAGCGAATGACAGATTAGACGCCATGCATTTATCGAACCATATTACTTATTGTGTTATCACGCGTAATACAAGACAGACTGCTCTCTATAATATTCCAAAGTCTGCTAATAATTATTTGGAAAATTCGCCAATTCAGATGCTACACAGACTAGGTAATAATTATATAGTTCAATCGATGTTTACCGCAACCACTCAGTGACCAAACTAAAAAACAATATATGAGAATAATTTTAATTGATCCACAAAATGTCTTTTTTCTTAATTGTACACTTTATCTCAATATAATTTTTTCTATGTTCCATTAAACACCCAATCGGGAGTAATAATTTTTTTTTTGATAACAAATTTGCTTTTTAACAAACCGTTCTTCTTTATTCCTGTACTAAAGTTATGTTCTGTATAGTACCCAATCTGGCATTATAAAGATTTGCTAAATACTAACACACTCAACTTCATTCGTGTGGCCTTTAAGAAACCAAGGAAGAGTAGAAAGGAGAGATGAGGCCGTCTTCCCTCGTGGGGCCCTCAGGGAACCAAGGGGGAGTTGACTATTTCGTCGTGGGGCCTTCGGGGAACCAACGGGGAGTAGACTCTTCCCTCACGGGGTCTTCGCGGAACGAAGGAGGAGTGGAGAGGAGAAATGAGACCCTCTTCCCTCGTAGGACCTTTAGGGAACCAAAGAGGAGTGGAGAGAAGATATGAAGCCACCTTCGCAAGCTCTTCCCTCGTAGGACCTTTAGGGATCCAAAGAGGAGTGGAGAGAAGATATGAAGCCACCTTCCCAAACTCTTCCCCTGTTGGGCCTTCACGCAACCAAAGGGGAATGGAGAGGAGAGATGAGCCTCTCTTCCCTTGTGGGGCCTCCAGGGGACCATAAGGGATTGGAGAAGAGATATGAGACCTGGGAAGACACATTTTGGAACCAGAAGACATAGCCACTTATCCAATGACAACCCTGGTGAACTTTATGAAAGGAACTGTTAAAGGAATGAGGTAAAATGGGAGATATCACAATGGGCCTATGGCCTAAGTGCTCACGGGAACTACACTGTATCTGCTCTGTAAATAAATAAACATAGTCAACAATAAACCATTCATATTTATTTGACCAACATCAACAATGTTATTAAATATTACTACTCTACTACTTTCGTGATACCTTAAGTACCTCTCTTGTACTCATATTATATCCCAAATCATAATCTGACAAGAAATAAAATCTTGAAACCGTGGATCACTCAAGGTCTATTAAATTCAATAAGAAAAAAAGTAAGCTGTGCAAACAAACAATTAATTTCCCAAACGACAGAGAATTAGATTGTAATTACAAAATACATAAAAATAAACTAACGCAACTAATTAAAATCAGTAAAGATGACTACTACAGACATAAAATAATATGTTCTGAAAACAACCCTAAAATAATCTTGCAAACAATCAACTGTGCAATAGAAAACACTAAACAAAAACAGTCAAACAATGAAATTAAATATGAAAATGACGTCATAATAAATGCCAAAGAAAATCCAAAAAAATAAGCTAATGTTTTCAACTCCTTTTTCGCAATAGTGGGACAAAAGCCAAACCGAAAAAATTAATATTTCAAAGGGATCGAAAACACTACCAATTATTAAAAATACACAAAAAATAAACTCACAATTCCGTTTTAAAATGATCAGAAAAACAGATATTTTAAATATAATTGAAAATATGAAAGAAGGGTCGTCTCCTGGTTATTACAATATAAGAGCACAATTTTTTAAATCTATTAAAAACAATGTGACAAAACCATTAACTCACCTAATTAATATAAGTCTTAAATATAGAATATTTCCCTCTAATTACAAGAAAACAATTATTTCACCTGTATTTAAAACTGGAAATACCCAAAATGTAACAAATTATCGACCAATTTCCCTCATTTCTAATATAAGTAAAATATTTGAAAAAATTGTAAAATCTCAACTAATGGAATTTGTTGAAAACAACGAAATACTTCACGCCAACCAATACGGATTCCGAAAAGCGCGAAGCACACAAGATGCAATAGGGAATTCTCGTGCTTTTTGTAAATAATTTATTTCAATAAAGATAATTATTTTATTTTATTTTTTTTATTTTTTTTCCATTATTTCTGGCTTTCACCCTTCAAGGGTGTTCTTGGCCATCATTTAAAAATATTGAGAAATGAAAGGTGAATTTAAATATTAATTTTATTTAAAGAGGCAAATTTCAAAATTATAATGTAAATTGGAGTCGAGTTCAAACTTAGAAGAGATGAGATGTTGAATGGAGGGGAGGCAATTTTAGATAAGGCTTGATAGAAGAGAGGATATTTGTTTAGAGAGGGACAACCAAAAAATATGTGATCTAAAGTTCCCACTTCTAGACCACAGAATGTACAATCTGGGGAGAATTATTTTATTATGTGCCTCTTTTTTTTCTTTTTTTTTTTTAAATGCATTTTCCATTTTTTGTAGTTGTTTTAAAAATTGCGTGCTATTTCGGCTCTGAAAACGGTCATGCGCCATTTTGACCGCTCCGTCACAAGTGCGACGTCACACCTTTGCCGCCGCCGCCGCCATCGGTTTGCAGGATCTACTCAGGCCGGTCAACAGTGACGTCATCGTTCGCCCTTGAACGCTTGATCAATCACCGGGCGTTTTTAGCTGCATTGAAATATTTCGTTCGCGCCTGTTTTTAAAGTCATTATAACTTTAATAAATGATTTTTGAAAATTATAAAAACTATGTATTCTTGTGTCTGAAGTGTTTCTACAAGTGAATAATTAATAATAAGTGATTTTTTGGTGTGAAGAGAATTCCCTATTGCAAATCTCGCATCACGTATATACATGTGTTGGTATTTTTATAGATCTGAGAAAAGCTTTTGACAGTATATCCCACACAAAACTTATGGAAAAATTAGATAATCTGAACATCAAAAAGAATGAAGTAAATTGGATAAAAAGCTACCTAGAAAATCGACCTCAAATTGTCAAAATAAACTATGTATACAGCGATGAAGATACGTTTGATTATGGAATTCCACAAGGTACAGTACTGTGTCCAATATTATTCATCTTATATGTAAACGGGATATTTTCTCAATCACTTCATGGTAGTATAACCTCCTTTGCGGACGATACAGTCATCATTGAAAGTGACAATACATTGGAATTAGTAAAACTAAAAGCAACAGAAGACACAAATACTGTTTTGACATAAACTTCTTCTTCTTCAATGGCGCTACAGCCCATTTCGAGCCTTGGCCTCCTTTAACATGAGCCTCCACCACCCTCTGTCCTCGGCCGTCGTCTTCCAATCTGCAACATGGAGTAGTCCTCTGGCATCTTTCCTGACATCGTCCTCCCATCTCAGCCTAGGTCTGCCCGCCTTTCGTTTATCTCCCGGGTGTCCTGTTAGAACCTTCTTTTGTACACGTGTGCTTGGCATTCGGTACACATGTCCGGCCCATCTTAGTCTTTGGAGCCGTAAATGAGTAGAGAGTCTGGGAGCTTGGTAGATGTCATATAGCTCCTTATTGTGGCGGATTCTCCATGCCTCTCCCTCTCGCACCGCTCCTAAGATTCTTCGAAGTACCTTTCTTTCGAAGGTGTCCAGCCGTTCCGCAGATTTTGCTGTCAGTGTTCCCGCCTCACATCCATAGGCCAAGACCGTTCTAATAATTGTTTTATACAGGGTTATTTTGGTTTTCCTATGGACGTTTCGGGATTTGAACACTGGCAGCAACGCGAAGTAAGTGTTGTTAGCTGCTGTGATGCGCTTTCTTACTTCTACTGGGTCTTCGTTGTCCTGCGTTATGATGGAGCCCAGGTAGGCAAACTCTTTGACCACTTCAAAGTTATAGGAGTTTTTAAAATTCACTTTATCTTTTATTCTGCGGTGTGGGGTTCTGGTTTGCATCATGATTTTAGTTTTGTTCTCATTGATTTGCAAACCCACCTCTCTTGCTGCAGTCTCCAAAGGGTCAAACACCTCTCTTACAGCCTGTAAGGTTCTTCCGACAATGTTAAGGTCGTCTGCATATCCAACTATTTGATTGCTTTTGTAGCAAATGTTTGAGTCGGTAGCAATCATTGTCTTCCTCACTACGTGCTCCAGAACAATATTGAAAAGAGTGGGAGCTAAGCCATCACCTTGTTTCAGCCCCTGGGAGACGTTAAAATCCTCCGTTGTTTCACCTCCTATCCTTACTCGACATCGTGAACCAACCATCGTTGCTTTTACAAGCTTGACTATTTTGGGCGGTATACCAAAATTTAGGAGTATTTCATATATTTTCTCCCTATCTATACTGTCATATGCCTGTTTGAAGTCAACAAATAGTTGATATATGTCTATATCGAATTCCCAGCATTTTGTCAGGATTTGTCGAGTAGTAAAGAGTTGATCAGTGGTGGATCTCCCCCTCCTAAAACCTGCCTGATACTCTCCCACCAAGTTCTCTGAATGACGTTCTAGTCTTTCTTTCAAAATTGTTGTGAAGATTTTATACGCTGTACAAAGTAGCGAAATTCCTCTGTGATTTTCACATTTCAATTTGTCTCCCTTTTTATGTATGGGGCATATTATACTAGTTTGCCACTCTTCTGGTACTCTTTCGGCGGTCCATATTTTTACTATAAGATTGTGTAGCAGGTTTTTCAGATGTTCGTTTCCATATTTATAGAGCTCTGCCATAAACTTACTATCTCTAAATAGTGAAAAAAAACTCATGTTATCCATTTGCAATAAAATCAAATGACATTCCATAAAATTTTGACATAATTATACATGATAATTTAAAAAAACATAATAAAAATAAGTGCACAATTAACTGTTCCAAATTGAAAAGTTCAAATAAAATTAAATACTTAGAGCGTAGGGAGTGTGTCGAACCCATCGCTCAGGAAGTGGAAACACGACCTGCAATAGCCATCCCAAGCTAAGGTGTGAGATACCGTGCTCAGGGCTGAATGACACTGGGGAACAGTGTCACGAACGGTTCCTCCGAGACACAAGGTCGCATCTCTTATACAGACCTTACCCCGGCATTCGGGGCTCTGCTGGGGTAGACCTTTTATTTCCCTAGATACTCGTGGGACCAAATATGGACTGTAAAAACAAAAACAACAACAACACTGACGAGGGACCTTTAAGGAACCTAGGGGGAGTGGAAGGAGGCGTTGACGCCGCCTCGGTAGACTCATCCCTCTTGGGGCCTTTGAGGAACCAAGAGGAAGTGGAGAGGAGAGATGGGACCACCCTGGTGGACTCTTCCCTTGAGAGGCCCTCTGGGAACCATAAAGAAGGACCTCCGACGGACGCAACGCGGCGGGATCCCCCAGGGGATCCAGACGTGGAAATGCAGGGACCATCAGGGGATCTGGAAAATAACTTCTTTAAGAACCCCCGACTCCAACTGGGGCCCTCGGGGAACCAGTGGAGAGGGGGAGACTTAAAGAAGAGACTTACTCCAACAACCACTGCTGAGGAAGACAAGGTAAAGTCCCTGTTAGACGATGTGGAAAGAATTCACATCAGTAAGAAACTCAGTGGGGCTGCGAGGAGGAAACTTAAAAGAGAGAAGCAGGGGCGGCAGGAAGGAAACCAGGAACAACCAGGGACTGTAAAAGTCCGCTGGGGACAACCAATTTTAATTGAAAATCTGTTATTGGATTTTATCTTTATTATTTAGTTTATTTTTATATATATATGTTAATAATCGGTTGATTTTCCCAAAAAAAATGACAATTGTCAGAATAACAGAATGGTATGTATGAATGTGAATGAAGCAAGGAGTATATGCCAAGACCAAGTTGTTTGGCGGTTTATCGTTTCTGCTTGCCAAGAGTGCCAACCGCTTTCAACCCAACACTCAACAGTGAGACTATGGCATCGCCAATGTAGGCTGAAGGAAGCGAGGAGGGGAAGAGGAAGCTGGGGAAGACAGGCACGATCAAGTGATTAAAATACTTAAGTCGGGCATGACAATTGTCAGAATAACAGAATGGTATGTATGAATGTGAATGAAGCAAGGAGTATGTGCCAAGACCAAGTTGTTTGGCGGTTTAACGTTTCTGCTTGCCAAGAGTCCCAACCGCTTTCAACCCAACACTCAACAGTGAGACTATGGCATCGCCAATGGAGGCTGAAGGAAGCGAGGAGGGGAAGAGGAAGCTGGGGAAGACAGGCACGATCAAGTGATTAAAATACTTAAGTCGGGCATGACAATTATCAGAATAACAGAATGGTAGGTATGAATATGAATGAAGCAAGGAGTATGTGCCAAGACCAAGTTGTTTGGCGGTTTATCGTTTCTGCTTGCCAAGAGTCCCAACCGCTTTCAACCCAACACTCAACAGTGAGACTATGGCATCGCCAATGGAGGCTGAAGGAAGCGAGGAGGGGAAGAGGAAGCTGGGGAAGACATGCACGATCAAGTGATTAAAATACTTAAGTCGGGCATGACAATTATCAGAATAACAGAATGGTAGGTATGAATGTGAATGAAGCAAGGAGTATGTGCCAAGACCAAGTTGTTTGGCGGTTTATCGTTTCTGCTTGCCAAGAGTCCCAACCGCTTTCAACCCAACACTCAACAGTGAGACTATGGCATCGCCAATGGAGGCTGAAGGAAGCCAGGAGGGGAAGAGGAAGCTGGGGAAGACATGCACGATCAAGTGATTAAAATACTTAAGTCGGGCATGACAATTATCAGAATAACAGAATGGTAGGTATGAATGTGAATGAAGCAAGGAGTATGTGCCAAGACCAAGTTGTTTGGCGGTTTATCGTTTCTGCTTGCCAAGAGTCCCAACCGCTTTCAACCCAACACTCAACAGTGAGACTATGGCATCGCCAATGGAGGCTGAAGGAAGCGAGGAGGGGAAGAGGAAGCTGGGGAAGACAGGCACGATCAAGTGATTAAAATACTTAAGTCGGGCATGATAATTATCAGAATAACAGAATGGTAGGTATGAATGTGAATGAAGCAAGGAGTATGTGCCAAGACCAAGTTGTTTGGCGGTTTATCGTTTCTGCTTGCCAAGAGTCCCAACCGCTTTCAACCCAACACTCAACAGTGAGACTATGGCATCGCCAATGGAGGCTGAAGGAAGCGAGGAGGGGAAGAGGAAGCTGGGGAAGACATGCACGATCAAGTGATTAAAATACTTAAGTCGGGCATGACAATTATCAGAATAACAGAATGGTAGGTATGAATGTGAATGAAGCAAGGAGTATGTGCCAAGACCAAGTTGTTTGGCGGTTTAACGTTTCTGCTTGCCAAGAGTCCCAACCGCTTTCAACCCAACACTCAACAGTGAGACTATGGCATCGCCAATGGAGGCTGAAGGAAGCGAGGAGGGGAAGAGGAAGCTGGGGAAGACAGGCACGATCAAGTGATTAAAATACTTAAGTCGGGCATGACAATTATCAGAATAACAGAATGGTAGGTATGAATGTGAATGAAGCAAGGAGTATGTGCCAAGACCAAGTTGTTTGGCGGTTTATCGTTTCTGCTTGCCAAGAGTCCCAACCACTTTCAACCCAACACTCAACAGTGAGACTATGGCATCGCCAATGGAGGCTGAAGGAAGCGAGGAGGGGAAGAGGAAGCTGGGGAAGACATGCACGATCAAGTGATTAAAATACTTAAGTCGGGCATGACAATTGTCAGAATAACAGAGTGGTAGGTATGAATGTGAATGAAGCAAGGAGTATGTGCCAAGACCAAGTTGTTTGGCGGTTTATCGTTTCTGCTTGCCAAGAGTCCCAACCACTTTCAACCCAACACTCAACAGTGAGACTATGGCATCGCCAATGGAGGCTGAAGGAAGCGAGGAGGGGAAGAGGAAGCTGGGGAAGCATCTGGCTATTCAGATCTGGTTAGCAAACACGTCATTTAGAATGACTTTTCGATTCAGAATGGTCTTTCACTGAATGTGTCGAAAATATACCATATATTAACCTCAATTAATAAAATATAAGATTGAAATACAGAATTTATTAATCAAAAAAAATTTCTTTACGCATTCCTGCATTTGAACCCGCGACCTTTGAATATGTATCCAGGGGTAGTAGCTACTTAACCACGAAGGCCGTGGTGAGTGCTTTTAGGGAAATATTAAATGCAGACACTATACAAATTACACAAAAAAATATTATTTATTTTTAGTTTCTTTTTTGCAATTTCACATTACTTAAAAAAAATAAAAAATAACTTATTTTACATGGTGTCCGGAAACTAGTGTTTCAATCGAGAAACTGGTTAATCTACACCACATAGAAAACCCAGGAAAACTTTTTTTTCCAAGCATTTTCATTACTGACACATTTTCATCACTGACGCATTTTCATTTTTATTTTATTTATTTTTATTTAGTACAGGTGATGATACAATGACACATGTACATATACATAAAAAATACTTTTACTGCCCAACTAGGAGGAATTCCCGTTTAAGGACCCAATTATTTCCCGATTATTGACGCATTTTCATTATTGACATATTTTTATTATTGACGCATTTTTAAAGACAATAAACAGCTGATATTAACCCCATAGCGACTGATTTTTTTCAATTTTGACTAGAACAACTTTATTTTTACAACTCAGTCTTGGCCACACACTCATTTTATGCATCGTCTCATAGATATTATTGTATAATTCTGACTCTTGACATGGCCTGACTCAAGTACGTACCTGATTCACTTGGTCGTGTCGTGTCTTCCTCGGGCGTCCCCGAATTCTGCTACCATTCACATTTGCATATATTCTACTTACATTCCTTTCTTCGTTCATTCGCTCTACATGCCCAAACCATCTAAGCGTGACCTTCTAGATCTTACTCATTACTCTTACATCAGCCTTACACTCGTTATTCATTACTTCCTTAGAATAGTTATACTAAAAACATGAAAACGGTTTTTCTCCAATGTGAGTCAGCACGTGTCTGGTCGGAGATCCCCATTTGTACTCGGCAACATATTGTAGCGATAGTAACTAAAATGTTCGGGAACGTTCTTTGGTGCAAATTGAATAGCATGGGAATGTACTAGAGCACACGGTAGGTACTGCCCATCTACCTACCCCCTGGATGATTCTCGATGCATTCGCAACTGATATAACTCAGGCAGTCTACTACATACATATCTTTAATGAGCTAATCAAAACAACTTAATCCTTTCGCCCCGCGATTAATAAAGTAATGCTTGCTGTGTCCATTATGATTAATTACTTTTGTGATATATATAAAATATTGTCAAAATTTATTCACAACAGTTTTATCCCGGCAACAGAATGAATCTATTACAAAATGTAACATAGTTTAATTTCAACCCGTTAATTATTAGGAGACCAAATTTGGTCCCAAACATCTATGAATTTGGTTTTCTAATATTTAAAGGGTTAACACCGAACACATCTTTAACCTTCGCAACACATCTTTCGTACAATAATCTTTGTATATTTTATACCAAAGTTCTACGGAACATATTTTGATGAGCACTATGGTCTTATGGAAGAATGGAATAAAGATATTTTCGGAACAACCAACGAGGACAGAGGATTAAAAACCAATACTTAACGAGAAATTATTACAAATAGAAGAGCCAATAGACAATCCCTATTAAACGTGGCTTTAAAGCATAATCCATATTTCGATATGGGAACATTAATTTTAATTGATAAAAAATACGCTTTCATTTTAAAAAAGTCTTTGTTAGCAATTAAAAACTTTTTGGATTGTTATTGATTTCTTTTGATGTTGATCTTTCGGGGCTACATTTGCGATATATATATATATATTATATAAAAAAATAAACATATATATATAAATATATATATTATTGTATATAACTAATTATTGTATATAATATAATATATTATTGTAGTGTTTGATGTTTGCGGTTCGGGCAGCTTCGGGTTCTACCGAACATAACCGAACGCTACCAACGGCCTCGGATTACATTGTCGGGTCGAGAGGAGCTCATTCTTTCGCTAGACGGCCTTTAAGCAACTTGTTTCTTGTATTGTCAGTTTATTATATTCCGAATTAAACAACCTCCGTATATCAGAATCTACGACTATTAATAGAGATATTACCAGATCCCTATCCTCGTTAGAATACTGGAGATTAAGGGCCCAGTATTCTATCCTGTAAAACATCAATACGTTACAGTGGCGCAGCCGGTCATCCTTTTTCAGGATACGATGGCAAACCACTTAATCTTGTAGGTAGAGCCTGTTTTACCGTAGAATACAATAATCTTAAAAATAATTTATTTTTTACTGTTGTGGTTAATGGCACGGAATTGATAGTGGGTAGGGATTTTATGGAGATTTTTAATCTGAAGATAGTTCCAGTGATGAATAATTCGGTTTCATCAATCAAGGACAAAATCGAAATGATTTACAACGAGTTTCCAGAAGTTTTTTTTCCTGGGTTGGGAAAATTCAATAAACATACAATTAATTAATTCAATCCTCGTAGATCTCCAAAAAGCATTCGATACCGTGAGTCATGTGATACTACTAAAAAAAATTGAAAAAATAGGTGTAACCGGCCCTGCTCTCCAACTCATTAAATCGTATTTAAATAACAGAATGCAATATGTCAGCTTAGATAACAAAAACAGTCAACACAATAATATAAATTATGGTGTACCTCAAGGATCCATATTAGGGCCTCTCTTGTTTCAAATATATATTAACGATATCTGTCAGTTAAACTTAAATGGGAAAATTTTTTTATACGCGGATGATACTGCTATATTTTACTTTGGTAAAAACTTAGAAAACTTACTTGAAAAAGCCCAACTGGATCTTAATAAATTAAATAACTGGCTAATTAAAAATATATTAACTATTAACACTAAAAAAACAAATTACATGATCTTAAGTTCACAAAAAAGAAAAACGCCGTCTCATAAACCTTTGCAAATAGAACGAAAAAACCTACAAATTTCAGATAGTGAAAAATACCTGGGACTTCATATCGATAAACACTTATCTTTTAAACACCACATACAAAAAGTAAAAGAAAAAATTATCCCACTAATTGGTGTATTTGGTAGAATAGCCCATCTTCTACCAATACAAGTAAAGAGGGGATTATACTTTAGTTTAATTCAATCCCACCTAAATTATCTCATAGAAATATGGGGAAACACAAACATCACATATCTAAACGAAATTCAAATAATACAAAACAAAGTTATAAAAAAACTTTTTAACTATAGACCAGATACCCCCACCAAAAGAGTATACCAAGAAACTAACTTACTTAAAATTAGAAAACTGTACGAATACAACATATGCCTATTAATTCACAAAATCCAAAATGGCCTCATACACACAAATACTTCATTTATGAAAACATCACAAGTACATGACCACCACACAAGACAACACAATAAATTATACACAAATTCAGCAAAGACAGAGTGTGGTAAAAGAAACATAGGCCATGAGGGTGTACACATATATAATCTCCTTCCTGATAACCTGACAACCGTAAATAGAATAAATATATTTAAGAAAAAACTGTTTGCCCTCAAGATCAATGAGCAAAACCAAAATGCTCTTACTTAAGAAAAATATGTTACTTAGGTAGTAAACCATAATTATTTATATAAATATTATTTTTGTTTTTAATCAATGTACACTTAAGTTAACAAAGCGAAATATGTATTTCTTTTAACTTAATAAATAACTAAAAAAAAAAAAAAATACAGTAGGTTTCAAAGTAAACAAGGAAGTTCGTCCTGTTTTTTTTAATGCGAGGCCGGTTCCGTTCGCTATTAAGGAGAAAATCGAGAGAGAATTAGAAACTATGGTAGCTGATGGTATCATTTCTCCGGTAACTAGCAGCAAATACGCGTCCCCCATTGTTCCGGTAACTAAAAAGAACGGGAATGTTAGAATTTGCGTGGACTTCAAGAGATCTTTAAATCTCATGTCGGATTTGGAAAGGTATCCACTCCCCTCCATAAAGGAGGTGGTTCACAAAGTTAGTTTTGGTGTTCGCTAAACTAGATTTATCACAGGCTTACTCACAGTTAGAATTAGCTGACTTTTGCAAAAAGTATACTACAATAAATACACATCTAGGATTATTTCAATATAATAGACTGGTTTTTGGGTTTAAATCAGCGCCAGCGATCTTCGCTAGGACTATGGCAAGTTGTCTTCAGGGGTTAAAGGGAGTTGCGTTCAATTTGGACGATATCATCATTTCGGGAGTCAACGAATTGGATTTAATGTATAATATCCGGACAGTCTGCGCTCGTTTACGAGAGTGCGGGTTGAAGGTCAACACAGATAAATGCGAATTTTTTGTGTAATCGATTGAATTTTTGGGGTATGTAATATCAGGGAACGGAATCCAACCACAGCCAAACAAGCTTGAAGCTATAAAAAACGCTCCGTATCCTACGGACGTACATAAATTGAAAAGTTTATTGGGTTTTCTAAATTTCTACCGGAATTTTATTCCTAAGATGTCATCGATACTGGAACCCTTACACAACCTTTTGAAAAAAGGGGTAGAGTGGAATTTTTCAAAAGACTCCAAAATAGCAGTCGATACCATTAAAGAATTGATGGGGAACGATACGATTATCACAAATTATTTTCCGGACTTACATGTAAAACTGTTTACGGACGCAAGTACATCCGGATTGGGTGCATGCCTGGTACATGTATTTAAGGACGGTACAATGCGTCCAATCGAGTTTGCTTCCCGTAGTTTAACAGCGCTGAAAGGAAATATAGTATTTTGGATCTCGAGGCTCTGGCAATTGTGTTCGGGTTAAATAAATTCTTCCAGAACCTGTTTGGAAGGGAGTTCACATTGTGCGTTGATAATATGCCATTACTAAGAATTTTAGGGGAGCATAAAAATATTCCGATTCTTGCGGCAAACCGTTTACAGAGATAAGGCAACATTCTGGCAGGGTTTTCTTACAAAACGGAATTTGTGAAATCGTGTAATAACCAGGCAGATTTCCTATTTCGGTTACCGCTGAAGGACACTGTTGAGGATTTTAATGATGATTTCGGGACTGATTTTGTTTGTTTTATTGAAAATTGTGAACATGTAAATTTTCAAGCAGTTGTGGTAGCCACCGCAGCGGATAGCGAATTACAGCTAGTGTTTAGGTATTTGCGGCAGGGCTGGCCCAAACGAGTAAATCGTGACAGCAGTATATGGAAATATTGGCTAAAAAGGAACGAACTTTCTTTCGTTGAAGATTGTTTGTTTTGGCAACACAGAATAGTTCCTTTTTCTCTCCAAAAGCAAGTGTTAGATTCATTACACAGGTCACATCTTGGTATTGTTAAAATGAAGGGAATAGCTAGAGCAAGGCTGCCCAACCCCAGGCCCGCGGGCCACAATGTGGCCCGCGAACGAATTATAAGTGGCCCGCGTGAAACATTTTCAAAAAACCCGCCAATCCGCCAATTTGAAAAAGTGTCGCGGGCCCGCGGTAAAACAAACAATGCAGCTTGCGCGCGGTCACCAGTGTTGCCAACGACGGCGATTTATCGCTATTTAGGCTACTCAGAACGAGAATCAGCGACGAAAAAATCTAACCTGTTGAACTTACTTTTGAAACAAAAATACACCGGTTTTCGACATAATATTATTTGCGTCGACATGGAATCCTGTAGCCACCCCCCCCCCCCATGGAATTCGAAAAATTGCTGTGGGGTATCACATATGATGTTCGGAATTTTTTCTCAGCGAAGTTCCGTAACAACCCCTCCCCCCCCATGGATTTCAAATATTTTGTGCGGAGCACTTATTTAGATTTTTTTTTGGAATGGAAATAGGAACCGTCAGGTATTCAGTGGCAGTGATTCAAAATCGTCAATTTCGCCCAACTGCTAAAAAGGTTGGGCAGCCTTGAGCTAGAGCATATTTTTGGTGGACAGTTCTGAACAAAGACTTGGAGAAAGTCGTTCAATCATGTTCAGATTGTGCGTTGTCAAAACAGTCACCTCCAAAAATTCAATTGACGGTTTGGCCAAATCCAGGTAAAGCTTGGAGTAGGGTACACATAGATTTTTTTATTTTTTTTTTACTTTATTTATTTTAATTTCTTTACATATATTATACATATTAATAGACAGTAAATAATAACATAATATATATTACCAAATTGTATACACAAGAAATGAAAACCCACTAAGGCACTGCCTGAGTGTGGGTAGTATAAAACCATTACTATATTTCTGATCTATATTTCTATCATTACTAGATTACTGTGGGCCTTTAGCGGGGAAGATGTTCCTCGTGGTGTGTGACTCATTCTCGAAGTGGTTGGACTGTATTGAAGTTCAGGAGGCAGATTCAACTCATACGATTTTGGAATTGAGGAAATTTTTTTCTAATTTTGGCTACCCTGAGTTAATTGTGTCTGACAATGGCTCAGTTTTTACAAGTGAGGAATTTAGAGGTTTCTTAAAGGAGAACAATATTAAACTTATGACTTCTCCTATGAAACACCCCCAGTCAAACGGGTTGGCGGAAAACGCTGTTAAAACTTCGAAAACGTTCCTCAAGAAACTGTTAGTAAACGGTAAATTCCCACTAAATTTTAATGTCAAGTTATTAAAAATTTTAATGGACTATAGAAATTCTTTGCATTGCTCGACAGGTATTGAACCAGCGGTACTGTTATTAGGAAGGAGGCTGCGTTCTACTTTCGACAATTTAATTCCAGTTAAAAATGGGGATGAGTTTTCGGAAAAAGTCAAGCAAGCAAACGTTAACATTTCTAAAGCTCAATCTGATCAGGTTAAGTTTTACAAAGGGGTTAAAACCAGGGTTTTTGAAGTTGGACAAAAGTGTTTAACAAAAGATTATCGTCAGGATAATAAAGTAGTTTGGGCTAAGGGAGTAGTCTCTAGAAAGCTAGGCAAGAAAGTTTATATTATTAAGATAGGGAACACATATGTGACATGGAAGAGACATGTTGACCAAATGAGGGAAAGGTCAGAGAGCTGGAAGGAAGATGGCAATAGTGCACAGCATCCCGCGTCTGAAATTTTGAGGAATGAGCCTCATGAGTTAGAGACTTCAACCTTATTGCGTGGATTCACTGGTTTTCCTCCTGATTTCAGGTTGGCGGCAGAGGAGGTGGTGTCGGAGCAGACACAGGCCCGGCAACAGAGACCATGGTCGGGGAGATTGCGACCAAGACGCGAGACACCCACATCTTCCAGAGGAAACGGGGCAACTTGACCCAGGCACCGCGGTTGTTAGACTTAGGATTATTTGTTAGCAAAATGTAATAACTTCCCTTGTTGTAATAACTGCATAGCGCAGCTCTGTTAGAAACCTTTGTGGATCTCTGCACAGTTGATTTAATCGTGTTTTGTGCTTAATATTTTAAATTTCTAAGTTGTCTATTTTATTAATCATTGTTAAAACCAAATGTTATATAAAATGAATATCTATGTTAAGATTTATACATGTAAAATAGTTATGTTTGTTTGTAAGTAGCTTCAGAGTTTTAAGAAGGGAAAGTGTAGTGTTTGGGTTCGGGCAGCTTCGGGTTCTACCGAACATAACCGAACGCTACCAACGGCCTCGCAAGACATTGCCGGGTGGGAAGAGCTCATTCTATCGCTAGACGGCCTTTAGACAACTTGTTACTTGTATTGTCAGTTTATTATATTCCGAATGAAACAACCTCCGTATATAAGTCAAAAGTCAAACTGTCAACCGGTTCGCCTCCTGTCAAATCTATTGTTTATTAAGTTTAAAAACAACAAATTAACTGACCAATACGCGAAAAAGTATAACCATTTTACAAATTGTGAGAGAATTATTCTGTGAAAGTGTTATTTGCGTAAAACTTGGAAGTTTAGAAATGATTTCTGACAAAAGTGACATTGTCAATAACAAAACACCTCAGTCTCTATAAGGACGTAAAAAATTAAACAAAATAACTTTAAAAGTGCAGTGAGACATGTGCATGTCATAATCCCTAATAAAGTGTCATTTGCCCACCCAACAGAACTAATCTCAACTTGAGTAGCACCTTTTTAGTGAACATTTGTACATTAAATAATCATTTTCAAAACATACAGATAACCTCTCTTATCATCTCCTTGATTAAAAATTAACCCTGCGGGAAAAAAAAATATATAGTGAACATAATAAATACAATCCCAGTGAATAATTATTTACAATTATCTACGTTTAATTTGCCCTAATAATCAAAATAATAGTAAAATAAAACTCGACAAGATTATGTTTTGATTACAAATTGAGGCGTGCTAGTCCGATTGCCCAAACACAAATCCTTCAGGCGCAAAGTGGATCAATAAAACCAGTTAAATTGGTGAACCGCTGTAGGTACGTCAATTATTCTGGAACAGATCGCCTGACAAAGACATCAGAACCAAAATTTATCACTCGTGTTACGAATATTGCCTGCCAACAGGCGCAAGGACAACTTTACCACCTAACTAACCACATAACCACATCATGAATAATTGCAATGCCTGTTCAGAACCCACTCTCTCCGACGAGTCCGTATTTACCTGCGCCGTGTGCAAGGGAATATTCCATTTGCACTGCAGCGGAGTGGCAGAGACCTCATACCGTCGACTCACTAAGGAGCGACGCGGCAAAATTAAATGCAAGAAATGCCTATCTGACACTCCGGCTTTCAATGTCACTGCCAGCGGTGCCTCAACTTTGGACAACGAACTACTATTAAAACAAAACGCAATATTCGACCAAAACACCCAAATTCTCGCCACAATCTCAGCAATGAGTAAACAATACGAGGATATTCTACTTCGAGTCTACGAACTCGAGAATATAAACAAAAAACTTGAAAAAAAAAACTGTGATCTTGAGGCGCGCTTAGAGCAAATAGAAGGACAATTTGAAAATTTAGACAGGGAAAACAGGTCGAAAAACGTAGAAATACGAGGAATCCCGGAAAAAAGCGGAGAAGACTTAAAAAATGTTATTTTCAATATCCAAAAAATTACAAATGCCGGAACAGAAGTGAAAAATGTGGAAGCAGCCTACCGTACTGGACAAAAAACCAACAAGGATTTACAACGGCCGATAATCCTCAGATTCAAAACAAACGATGACCGTGACATCTTCTTAAATGACATAAAAACATTTAACAAGCGATCTGCAAATCCGGAGGATAAACTAAACACAAATATCATAGGAATGGCAGGAAAGAGCTCCCAGATTTATATCAATGAACACTTGACATTTCGAGCTAAACATCATTGGTTTCTTGCACGTAAGGCTACACGAGACAATATTTTTAAGTTTGCCTGGACCAGAGGGGGACAAGTATATGTACGCAAAGACGTTGGGACGCCCGTTATACTTATCAATGAAAAAACCAAAAACCTTTTATCTCCCTCACCAAATAACTTATAATCAATTTTCATCCTTTGGTATACTTTTATTTTACTTGATTCTCCTGTATATTATTATATATTCATCTATATATTACTTGATACTCTCTGTTACAAAAAACATATTATTGGATTTTTCTAGCCCAAAGACATTTAACAAAAGCATGTACCCCATCATTGTTTTTAATCGATCAAATAACTTAATACAATCACCTCTTTCCAGTAATCCAGTTTTCTTATCATGTAAAAAATGTATTATTGTAATTGCATCAAAACCATTACAACTTACTATGCTTTATACAAACACTAAAAATGGAAGAAATAGTTGATCAATTGAACAATTTGTCCATAATTCCATGTACAGAGACAAACAGTCCTCTCGAAGTCCAAAAAATATTAACTCAACCTGCCCTAAAAATTTTCTCTATGAATATCAGAAGCATAAACCGTAACTTCAACGAACTATTGTTAGTTCCCACAGATCTAAATTCAGACTTTGACATACTCATTATAACCACTCGAACGATCGCGCGTCAAAAAACTTTTTTCTCCGATTGCTCGCGGTTTTTTGGCGACGATTTTGAATATTTTCCGTCAACATTAAAAAAATCAAACCTCCGAATTTTAATACGGAGACATAAAACTGATTGTAGTGCTATACAGCCAATGAATTCACCTATATTTTAATAATTATTCTATATTTTTAGAATTGATAGATAAATTATTAAAAAATCTTAAACTTTATAAATGCGCGAAATTTGCGTTTTTGTGATTTGAAATTGCCGCCAGTGGCAGTTTTAAAAATCTTTATAGAATATTTTCTACGTTTTTATGTTCTCTATGGCCTGTTTGATAATCACAGATGCAAGAATGTAATAGAAAAATATTTTTTTGCATGTTAAGATCTTTTCAAAAGTTTGGTCAGAAAATAATTTTGTAAAATTTGAGTGCGTGACGCGTCAAAATTGAAATCACTGTATTATATTATATAATAAATTTACCACAAAAACTGGTATAACGTTAGGAAGATACATTAACTGTCTACAATTATTAATAAGCATAGTCGCCGTGTTGGCTTTATTTTATTCATTTGATGAATTATACAGAGAGCCTATTTCACGATGTCAAAATCATGGTGCTACTTTTTAAATAATTGTAAATTAGAACTGGAGATTTGTAACCATGTTTTTATATTACGTGCAAAACGAGGAAATAAGGCTTAAAGTGAGATATATATCATAGATATAAACATTGCCAATATTTCAGGGGGATACTTTGAAAGTTGATGAAATTCACCAATATTTGACCAAAAATCACTTCTGACAGCTACCTTAAGGTCAATCTACATAGGGTAAATCGGAATATGTAAAATGATGATAAATTTGTATATATATATCAAACCTTTGTATGACCGTAGAATTGCAAATAAAATCATAGTGATAATTTTATATCTAAACGCAAAGGTATCGAAAAAAAAATGGGGGAGGGAAAATAATTGATGGAACCAATAATTGATTTATTTATTAAGCCCTAATATCCTTTAAAATCAATATTACAGTTGTATGGTTACAATGAAAGAGCAGTATATTGATTTAAACATTGTTTACACCTTTTGTCATAATAAAAATGTATTCAGTTTATTGGTTTATTCATAATTTAAGAAAATCAATACATAATAATATCATTGTGCCTCGCTATAGAGTGAGATTCTGAGTATCGCTCTGGTGAGGGACCACCATTCAGAATTGAACATTGCTTGAATTGGCTTAGTTATGTTCAGTGACTAGATCTGGAAAAGCATCTTTACAGAAAAATTGACAAAATATAATTAAGACATAAAAATAAAACGAGTTATTTAATGTGTACAATAAACAGGGAAAAATGAGAATACCTGTGCATTTGTTAACATGCATATTTCAATGATCAGAATTGAAATATACATATTAAATGTCCACCGAACCTTATCATATAGAACCTTTGAGGACAACATAACATGAGACGTGAGTATGCGGAAAGAAATGATTATAAGTCCAGCCATCCAGGCCATCATAATTGATGTTCAAACAAATTTAATTAAATTTATAAATTAGAATTTCATAACTAAAAAACCAAAAAAGAAAAAAATGAAATAAAAAAAAACCCTCAGCAAATCTATATTGTAGTGTGATATGGCTTCATGCAATCATAGCATAATGCCACATCACACACATCACACTTTGTAAGGGTCCTTTTGAAAATGTTATTTATGTTGCACCACGCACATTTCACCTTTTTCCCGCTACGGACCACGAAGTGGTTGCCTTTCAGGATAGGTCGCAGAGTCTTTCCTTCAGCTATTAGGCCAATGGTCCGCACAGTCGTGTCAATTTGACTACGACAGAACAGCAGAAGGAGTTCATCCGCAACCTCACTCCTGAAGTTTCGGTACAAAATGCGTTTATTTTCCTTGCGGAGCTTTGAGCCGTACAATATATACGCATTCTGCACCGAAACGCTTAGTAGTCTCCTGAAAAGCTTCTTGTACCAGACCAGGTTTCGCTGTCGTTCAATGGGGAAGCCTGACAAAAGCTGATCTTTTCGATCAACCCCCCCCATTACCTTGTTATAGTCTAGTACGAGTTGAGGTTTGTAAGTCCAGGTACCAAACTTTTCAACTGCCCCGATTTCTGCCTTATGGTAGGTGGACAACATACTTACCAGGTTTTTGTCCTACCAAACCATTACATTGAGGTCCCCGCAGTTTGAGTATACAAGCTCACCTTCCCTCAGTTTGGTCCGGAGATGGGACTTAAATGCAGAGGGCACAAATTCTCGGTTTAACCGCAATGTGCCCATGCAGTCCATCCCATTTCTTTTGAGGCATCGTGCCAATAATGGACTATTATAAAAATTGTCCATTATTAATGTATACCCCTTGTTAAACAGAGGGCTGGCCAGGTCGTATACTATCTTTGCAGTAGCCCCAACTGGGCAGATATTGTGAGCACCCAAAAAGTTGGCCTGTGTCATGTCGTCCGTCATATCTTCCGTTATGTCTTCCGTCATATCTTCCTGGTCTGGATTTGTCGATTCAGCCTGTCTGGAAATGGTCTTCCCCGTATAAATTTGGAATTTCCAAAGATAGCCAGACTTGGACTCACAAAGCTCGTAAGACTTTATACCCGCACTGGCCGCTTTGGTTTTGATCATCTGGACGAATCCCAAACGGCCTTTGGATTCATCCAGAGAGATGTCTTGCTCGGGCAGGTATAAAGTCTCAAACTTATTTGACAGGTGGTCCAAGACGGGCTGAATCTTTTGTAACCTTCGCACAGATAATGGTGCATCAGAAGAAAGACTTTCATTGTTGGTGAAGTGAAGGAACTTTTTAATTAGAAGAAAACGATTATAATCCATGGCTCGGCTGAAATAAGGCATGGCGGTGAGTTTTTTTGAATAGAAGTAGTCTTTTTCAACAGGAAGGGGACTAATACCTTGATACATTAAAATTGCCAAGAATAAATACATTTCCTCTTTATTCGTGGGAGCCCATTTATTGGTACGCGCATGACGCTTAAATTGTTTTTTCGCAATCCATTGATCTGCATACCTGTTGGTCTCTCTCGCGATCAGTTCAACGAAATCTGCATCAAAGATTTTAAGAAAGGCATCCACAGGTTTGCCCATTTCGTCGGTATTGAAAGTTGGTCCCGGCGTGCCTGTGAAAGTCTCCCTTATCCCAGTAAAACGTAAGATATCTTTAGACCAATCGAAAGAGTAACCTTCAGGCAGCAGAATCGAACGCATTGCCTCACTATCTACCTGGTCTTGTCTACTAAAGTCTATGGCCATAGCGGAGTTAGATGAAACGTTGATAATATTATGATAAGGTATTGGTGGCATGCAGAAGGTATCCTCATCGCTCTCTTCGTGGTCGACGTCACTCGCTTCGTCATCCTCGTCGCTCGATCTGTCCATTTCTGAAACAACAGAAAACCCAAATTAATTTAATGTGTCTATATTACGATAACCCACTGCCTCTGGTACGGCTTATGACTCGCAATACGATGGTCGCGGGATCAAATCAAATAAATTATATTTGAATAATTAGTGTTATTTTCACACACAATTCATTTAAAATAATATATATTATATTTGCGGCACGTTCCAGAGTGGAAGATACCCATAGTATCGCCCTGGTGTAAGACCCCATTCAGAATTGAAACGTTGCTTGAAATGGCTTTAGCCGTGTTTGGTGACCAGTTCTGAATAGCCAGGTACTTTTCCACCTCCCTCTTCCACACCTCCTTCCCCTCCCCGCTACCTTCAGCCTCACAACATACCCCGATTGAGGATGCCATAGTCTCACTGGCTCCAGCTGAGGCTCTTGTGAGGTATTCATATAAAAAAATAAATAAAAAGTTAATCAAATACTTGAGGCGGGCAATGTCAGGAGTCAGAATAGCACAGTCAGGTAGGTATGGAATGAAGAAAAGAGTGTGTGTGCCAAAATCGAGTTGCATGGTGGTTCATCCTCTCTGCCTACCGAAATGGCGTGAAGGTAAGTTAGTTAGTTTTATAACTCACGGTTTCCAAGTACAGACTCTTCTAGTACAGCTGCCTCGTCCACGTTACTGTTTCTGCCCATGTCTGACTCTGAAATAAAAGAAAACACAAATCTACAGTAGAATTTGGATATAATGACTTTGCATTTAACGGTCTACTGTTTTAAGTGACGATAATGTAAACTCTAGTAAGGTTTCATAGCTTTTAGTAGGAAAACGTATCCGTTTAAAGTGACCAACTACGTAAAGCGACCTATTTTAATGATAATTTGTCCGGTTACAAAACCCACCTACCAATACAGCCTCGCTTTTGACTAGGAAGCTCGACACAATGAGTCCCGTGAAGCGAAAGTGTTTTTTCAATTTAAGAAAAAAATGCTGTATTACACCGTTTAGAAGCCGGTGAATCAAATGTAATCCTCGCAAAGAAGTTCGGCATGTCTTATTTCTCACTCTGCAATACCCGTTACAGAAAAAAAAAAGATGTGTAATGATGCATCCACGTCATAACAACAATACATTTTGTATGTTTGTTATGTGGAATTTTTAAGTACTATGCTTATTTCCTGCCAATATACCAACAGTGAAACTGTGCTAGGGATATCAATATAAAATATAGATAATTGATTTTATATTGAGCCACTGGTATGACATTTCAAAAAATAAACTCACCGTTCCCAAACGCCGACAATTCTTCGTAGAATGGCACTCCGCGATGTCCCAGGTAACGGCTCGGGAGATGCTGCACGGATAGGCATAATTGGTGCATTGGGAGCCGTTGATTGGGTCTGTGCGGGAGTGGACATCCACGGTGGTGGTACGGGTCGTGGCAACGGTGAAGGCGTCCCTTGTGAAAAGGGACACGTTGTTCTCTCCGGAGATGGAATTCTGAAAACATTTACATAAATCATATAAATTGTTCTCATTCACGTGTGAAACAGTAAGTACAGTATGTAAATAAACAATAAAATTAGAACTCTGTAAAATATGCACTGAATGTGCCAAATGCACAGAGCGCTGATCTTACCAACTCTCACTGTAAGAGTGGAACGCAGTCAGGAAAAAACAATAATATTGTATCAAGCATCTAAATACGATTGCTTACTTTTGTTTAGTTTTTCTTGGAGGTGCGGTAGGGAGCAAAATGCGGGCCGCCTGCTTCTTGAATTTTCGGCTTTCCAGCTCTAGCCGGAAGGAAGCAGGCAGGGCCCTAACAGCCTTTAGGGCCTTGACGCGATCCTCTCGCACCAGTAGCAAAGCAGGGTCGCTGTTTAAATAAATACAAATATATGATGAGTTCAACGGCCACAGCAAAGTACTTTCATAAAAAAACATTAAAAAATACTAACACTCCAGACGAGGCTGCAATTGCAGCTCTGCGTTGACGTCCACGTGCAGGTAGTCTGGCACCAGCTCGTACCCCACCTCTCCCTCTTCCTTTGCCTCCTCTTGCAGTCAGCACCACTCTATATATTTTAAATTGAAAACACTTAATGTAAGTACTTAAATGTTTAAATTTTGTTAAATATTGAACTAATATAAAATTTGAAAATAATTATTGGGTCGTGGAGTGCTCCCTTTCCCTGGACGACAACTGTTTCTGCACAAATTTGGTAAAAGTAAACAAATTAATTAATTATACAACTAAATTACTAAATTTTTATTGTGTGACGAAGGCCTTACACCATTTTACATGTAAAAAAGAGTCAACTTTTTGACATATGACTTAAAATAATTGGTTAGCAAATATCTGTATTAATAATGAACCAATTCAAATAAAACTTATGTATATCTCTTTGTTTTGAATCACTGTGATGGAATATCTATATTTTAAATGCGCGAGTGCAGTATATAAGACATTATTGTAAATCAAAAACAGATGACGTCTTCAGTTGACGTATTCTTACACAAAAACTTCAACCAAAACAATATATTAGAAACAAACTAATTAAAAACGCATTTCAAAGATAGATAAGTCAATCATGATTACACAGATATATAATTATGCGTTAAAAACCCAATAAATTAATTACTTACGGCATTTTAGGAAGAGACCAAAATTTCGAGAAATGTTCGAGAAGTTATTATTTTGTTTCTGACAGGACGCGTTAAAAACCGCGAAAACTCGTTAAATAACACTTCAAAGACAACGGATAAGTTCATAGACATAGAGAATATATTATCAGCTATTCGATAAAACAAGTAGCTGGCCATGGAAACGTTTTAAATAATTACAATAAATATTTTACGAATGGTAGAAAAATCGGTCCATTTTTGGACCGATATCAATCGCAGAAAAATAAAAATGGTCGATTTTTCGACCGAAATCGTTCCAGTGGTTAAGTGAATGCTGGATCAATGAAGATTACATTCCAAAAAACATAACAAACTACACACACTACAACACACAGAATAACCAAACACAGAACGAGGGAGTTATCGTATTCCTCAAAAATCATATATCTCACTCAGTGAACGAAATCATAATCAACGACTCTAATTGTCTCAAAATTGAAATAGATAACCATGTAACTATATTTTCTATATATCGATCACCAAGCACATCTAACATAACCCCATTTCTAAACTCACTTAATCAATCTCTATCATGTGTGAAAAATTGTGACAATATCCTTATTATCGGTGATCTCAATATAAATATAATTAATTGCACACATCCTCAAGTCAATGAATATATAAACCTACTAACACTACAAGGATTCGTCCCAGCCATTACAGAACCTACCAGGATATCTGGCTCGTCGGTGAGTTGTATTGATCATGTATTTTCAAAATGTAAATTAAAAAACAGATCTCTTGTATACCAATGCACTGTCACAGACCACTACGCTACCATAACATCTTTGTCTCATAAAATGCATAAACCACCGCAACACGTAATCACACAAAAGAAAATATCTTACAATACACTTTATGACCTGGTCTCTCAGGAAACTTGGTTAAATGTTTACAAACAGAGTGATCCCAGTCTGGCCTGCAAATCTCTTGTTGACACACTACATATCCATCTAACCAACGCTACATCAGACAAAACTCACAAAACTAAACACCATGATTCTAAACTTAAGCCTTGGATAACTTTTGGTATCCTACACTCTATTCGTAAGCGCGATAAACTCCACGCACTCTGCAAAAAAAATCCCAACGACTATGAATCTCACCTGTTCTACAAGAAATACAGAAATGTGTGCAAAAAAATTACTTTAAAGGCCAGAGAAGATTACTACAAAAAACAAATAAATAACGCAGAGAATGACAAGAAAAAAATATGGAATATCATTAAAGACATATCTTACACTAAAGTAACGACAACACCCATAAACAAGATTAACGTTGATGGTCAACTACTAACAAACACAGGTAATGAATCTGAAAAAATCGCAGATCATTTCAATGAGTTTTTCACGACAATTGGTTCTAACCTTTCCAATCTTATCCTGGCAAAAAATAGTGTTTCGGAACATGAACTTGCAAACGAAATATCCCTGGCTCCCCTGAGATATAGTCCTTTCCTTTTCACCCCCACCACAGAATTAGAAATTATAGAAATCATATCAACTTTAAAAAATACTCACTCAACAGGAATAGATGAAATCTCTACTAAACTTACAAAACATTTAAAAATACTTATAGCCAAGCCTCTAGAGCATATTATAAACCTTAGCCTCAAATCCGGTATATTCCCAAACTCTCTTAAGCATGCCTCAATTATCCCTATTTACAAATCAGGTGACAGATCTTCCCGAAATAGTTACAGGTCAATATCTTTACTGAGTACAATCTCCAAAATCATTGAAAAAATAGTAAAACTAAAACTGGTTAAGTTCCTTGAGGAAAATAAAATCCTTTCAAATAACCAGTATGGCTTTCGCAAAAACCGTAGTACTGATGATGCAATTGCAACCTTCACCAAACTGATATCCGATAACCTTGATAAGGGTAATAAACCTCTTGCTGTCTTTCTAGACTTATCTAAAGCCTTTGATACTATTTCACATCACATTCTCCTAAAAAAACTGCAACAGATTGGGATAGAAGGTACTGCCCTAAATTGGTTTAAAGGCTACCTTACAAAAAGATCGCAAACAACTGTTATTCACTCAAACCGAGCATATAGAAGTAAATGTCTATCTATCTCCTACGGTGTGCCCCAAGGAAGTGTTCTAGGTCCGCTCCTATTTCTCATATATATGAACTCACTATTGAAACTGGACATTGATGGCAATATAATATCTTTTGCTGATGATACGGTTATCATATTCACTAGCAAAACATGGAAGACATCAATAGAGAAGGCAAATTATGGTATTAACAAAATTAAAAAATGGCTAGACTCCAACCTCCTCACCCTAAATGTACAAAAAACACAATGCATACACTTTTCAATCCGTAAATTCACACTCCCAGAAAACCTTCCCAAATTAATCATTCACACTTGCTCACAAAATCTAAACACATCTCCACTATCACCCAATAATTGCTGCTCATGCCCAAATCTTAAACCATCAAATGAAATAAAATACCTAGGAGTCATTATAGATAACCAATTACGCTGGGAGGCCCATATTAACTCCATAACTAAGAGATTCCGTAAGTTATGCCATATTTTTTATTCTCTACGATCAATCCTTGATATAAACACTCTAAGAACTGTATATTTTGCTCTATTTCAATCGATAGCAACGTATGGCATTATAGGATGGGGAGGTTGTGCAGCATCCATCCTCTACCCTCTAGTGACCGTTCAAAAACTTTTGCTAAGGGTCATCTTCAAATGTTCCCCCTCTCATCCATCAGAGCCACTCTTCAAGAAACTCACAGCCCTTGATATTCGCCAACTGTATATCAAGATAGCTCTTATCCATATCTGGAAAAATAGATTGATAAACTCTACACAAACGGACATACATACACGCTACTCAAAGCACGGAAAATGCATAATTCCTGTAACAAAAACCACTTTTTCACAAAGGCAATACTCATACATCGCACCTAAAATATTCAACACGTTAAAAAACGACATCAAAACATCAAAAACACTTACTCACTTTGCAACCGGTGTGCATAAATGGATATCTGAAAAGGGGCGAAATTTCTTTAAGGAACATATGAACCTATATCACCAGTAAATAATTTAAATAACTTGTATATTACTAAACAATATATTTCTTTTTCATATTCATCATTAAAAAAATATATATATATATATTTACCACCACTGATATGTTTCTTACACTCTAGTATTTATTACGAAAAATATTGTGACAATAATTCCACATTTGTGTACATATCCTTAGCCGTAGCTCAAACGTGGATTTACACAAAAATTGCCGATATATATCTATACACCTATGTTACCATAACACGCACATGCAAATCGCTCATCAAGATATAACTTATCCCTACTTTCTTACCAAATAGTACTTTCTTTGATTTTATATTGTTTTAGTATTCTTTTTTTAGAAATACACTTGTACTTAATGTACTTGTATTTTTACTACACTTTTAATTCTATTTTAATTACACAAATGTACTTGTATTTTTTTCTTTTTTTTTGATACATGCTCCTTGTATTATTTTTAATTCAATAATACGTATTTTCTTTGATATACTTTTTATATTATTTTAAATTTTTCTGTTTTCCACACCTATTTTTTATATTCATATATCTTAAACTTATGTAGATATTTTGCATTATTTTTAATTCCTTTATACTTCATACTTGTTTTAGATGTATAAATTATTTTATTTTATTTTTATATTATTTTGTTTTCATTCAACTTATTTTTAATTTGTATTATTATACTTAACATAAAATTGACCACTACAACACGGGCATGTGCCTAGTGTGGTGGCCAAAAATTTACCCGTTTACTGTAATGTATAAACTTTACTGAATAAAGAACATATAAAAAAAAAAAAAATAAGAATCTACGACTATTAATATATATTACCAGATCCCTATCCTCATGAGAATACTGGAGATCAAGGGCCCAGTATTCTATCCTGTAAAACATCGATACGTTACAGGAACCATCGCTCAAATGGCAGTAAAAATGGCAAACCTTGGGGGCGAGTTAACAGCTCTAAAAAGTTCAAATCCAAATGTGTGCTCCCCACAAGCCCAAACCCAAACCGTGTGCGAAATCCTCGCTGAAATGAAAGAACAAAGCTACAGAGACAAAAATCTAATTATTCATAACATTCCGGAGAATACTTCATCATCTCAGACTGAATCAATTAATAGTGATATCGCAGCAGTTAAGAAAATCATCTCCGATATGGATGCCTCGACAGCAAACCTTGACATAAAAATCTACAGATTGGGTATTCGGAAAGCTGACAAACCGAGAAGTATAAAAGTTGAATTTCTGGAAGCTAAATGGCCGAAAATTCTACTAAAAAAGAAAGACACTCTGAAAAATCATATCCGAATTTATCAAGACCAGTCTTTTCAACAACGTAAATAATTAATAGATTTAAGAGAAGAACTGGAAAAAGGAAGTCTTCAGGTGAAACGGATATCACAATAAAATATATTAATAACAATCCTACAATCGTTAAAACGATCCCAAAAAACTAAACAGTAAAATTTCATTAAACTATCAAAACGTACGAGGAATTCGGACAAAATTACAGGACCTTAAAACAAACTTACCAACCTTGAACCACGACTCCTACGCCTTCACTGAGACTTGGCTTAATAAAAACATTGAAACTTCCGAATTGGGCTTCTTTAATCACACAGTATATAGAAAAGACAGAAGCGAAAGCATTAAAACCAGAGGAGGAGGTGTATTGTTATCCATAAACAATAGACTCAAATCAAGAAAACTCAAGTGCATACATACACATCTTGAACAATTATTCATCATGGTGTCCACCAAAAGTGAAAAAATCATCATTGGCTGTATCTACATTCCCCCATCTTCCGACACCCAATTATACAAGGACCACTACTTCGAAATCGAAACAATCAGAAGGATGTTTCCTGGCGCCACCATTATTATGACAAGAGACTACAATCTGCCAAATGTCATATGGGACATAGATAACAATAAAACTTCTACCACGGACAACATCAACCATGGTTCTCATGAGATAATCGAGATGTCAAATTTTCTAAATCTACGACAGTTAAACTATGTACTCAATATTAATTCTCGTCTTCTCGATCTAGTTTTTTCAAATTCTTTATTTGTTAAAGTATCCGCATCTATTGAATCTATACTCCCAATAGACAAATATCACCCCCCTCTACTGATCAAATGCAACAATTCAATTAAAAAAATAAATCCATCGGCATCAACAAAATTGAACTTCTTCAAAGCCGATTATAATCAAATCACTAATCTTTTATCTTCAACTGACTGGAACTTCTTGGACTCTGAAGAAAACATAAATGAAATGGTAGATAAATTTTACTCAATTTTAAATAAATCTATTGATTCGCTTGTACCTGTCTCAAAAATGTATGTACATAACTATCCAAAGTGGTTCAGTAACAATCTCATTAAAATAATTAGAGACAACAAAATAGCTCATAAAATCTACAAATCAACACGCGATCCTATTGATTACGCTAAATTTAACGAACTCAGAAAGTCAACCAAAAAAATGTCCAAGCAATGTTATAAAAAGTGCATAGACAACTGTGAAGAATTGGCTCTTGCCAACCCCCATAACATCTTTAAATTTTCAAAATTACTTAACAACAATGACTCCGGTATTCCCTCTAACATGTATTTAGATAACAAAACGGCCGATAATTCCCAAGAAGTTGCTAATCTGTTTGCTGAATTCTTCAGTAAAATCTATGCTTCTACAAACAACTCACCAATGCTCGACGCCACAACACCTAATAATAATAACATCGATTTCAATCAATGCATATTTGAAGAACGTGATATAAGAACCAAATTAAAATCCCTTGACCTTAACAAATCGGCTGGTCCTGATAACATTCCACCAATCTTCTTATCGAAATGCTCATCAGTATTGACTTATCCTCTAACTGAACTTTTTAATTTGTCCATAAAAACTGGCATTTTTCCGATAAAATGGAAAACAAGCTTTCTGTCTCCAATATTCAAGAAAGGTGATAAATCTGATATATTCAACTATAGACCTATCTGCATCCAGTCGTCCCGAAAATACTTGAATCTGTCCTGCTCTCTAAACTCTCGCCTGAAATCAATAAAGTAATTTCACATCGACAACACGGTTTCATAGCAAAAAGATCTACTCTAACAAACTTAATGATATATCAGGAATATATATCTAATTCCATGAACAATCGTCTTCAAACAGACGTAGTGTACACAGACTTTAGTAAGGCTTTCGACAAAGTCTCACATAAAATTCTTTTAAACAAACTAAGATCCCTAGGTATAACTGGGCATATTTTAAGATGGTTCGAAAGCTACCTTCACAAAAGAAAAATATCAGTACAAATCAATTCACATTTTTCACATCACTTTGAAATCTTCACCGGAGTCCCACAGGGGTCACATCTGGGCCCAGTCTTATTTTCCTTGTTTATCAACGACATAACTGCCATCTTTGATGGAGTTATGATACTTTTATTTGCGGACGATTTAAAAATTTACAAAACAATAACTAATCATAATGACTGTAGCGTATTGAAATCAAATCTTGTGAGGCTACAAGAGTGGTGCACCCTTAATGAACTGTTTCTCAACATTGAAAAATGTCAATCAATAACTTTTACCCGAATCAAAAATCCCATTAAATATCAATATAGCATCAACAACAATGTCCTAAAAAGAGTCGAACAAATTAAGGACCTTGTTATATTATTTGACAGTAAATTAACTTTTGTTCCTCATATAAATAAAATAACCAACAAGGCCATGAAGTGCCTGGGGTTCATTCTGAGGACGATAAAAGAATTTAAAACAATTAATTCCTTCAAATTGCTTTATACTGGGTTGGTAAGAAGTAATTAGGAGTACAACTCAACAATCTGGGCTCCATTTTATAAGACTCATCAGCAAAAAATCGAAAGAGTGCAACATAAATTTCTAAAGTTTATTAATTACAAACTCGGAATACCAATCTAAGAACTTAATTATACATGTCTAATGGAATTACTAAACCTAAGCGATTTAACTACAAGACGCACAGTGAGTGACTTAGTTTGCCTTTTCAATATATCAAATGGCAACCTGAACGCCCTCGGTCGAGCTTAATTAATTTGCGTATACCTACCCGTGATACCCGTTTAAATGCTCTATATTTTGTTACCAAATCTGCCAATAATTACTTCGTAAACTCTCCAATTCAAAGGCTTCATACACTTGGAAACAAATATAGTTCAATCGATGTCTATCATTTCCAATCGGTTTCCAAATTTAAAACCAAAATATTAGAACTTTTAAAATAAAACAATAAACATCTAGCTATTGCACCTCTTCTTGAATTATTTCCTCAAGATCAACAAAACAGGAGTATACCTACAAACTATCATGTTTATATTTGCTTTTTGCTTGGTTTTATATGTCTAATGGTGAATGTTATATTATTGCTTTACTATTCTATATTTATAATCTGCACCATATTTTTTTATATAAACTATGTAAAATGGCTGACCGATCGCCCTCGATTTAGCAGGCCACTACAACCAGTCAAACGCAGTATATTTGTTAACAATACTGCCAATAATAATTATTTCGTTAGCTTTCTTACTCAAAGGCCTCATACACTATGTGTCGTATTGTATCATGTTACTGCTGCCACTACCTAGCATTTACATATAAACTTTACATTTCTTATTAACTAATTTAAGTCTGTATAACTTAGGAGTAGGAATATTCTTATTTTTGTACTATTTACTTGCTGTTATAATATGTCAAATGGATATGGTTATATGTATTTTTACTATTACTTTTGTGAACTTGCAATCTTCAAAATATTATTTTTTATTTATTAAATATGTATGTAAAAGCCCAATAGGCGTAAAAATAAAAAAAATAAACATATAATTATAATATTGCATTGGAATAATCTACTGCCAATCAGTACTCAACAAATTAAAGATTGCTGCTGAAATTGTCTATTTCGACATAAAATTCAAGTTTCTCACCCCGGACCTCCGCCTCACAAATACGTTTGTCAAAATAAAAATATCAAATAGCTAATAATAGCATACATAAGTATTTGAATCATCTGATTGTGCGTCCGGACTTACTATTCGACTGCCATTCACTTCATGTAGAATCACGAAATACACATTTTTACTGTTAAATAAATTACATTTTTTTTACTTTAATTTGACTTCGTATCTCATTCCAATGTTTAAATAATGCGTTAAGTTCTCCTCGGACCCGACTTCTCCTCGATATACCATTCAAACCGCTCACTAAACACTCATGGCACTAATAAGAACAAACTTATTGTATTGTATTAATGCTATAGGACGCATACGGGACAAACAGTGAATAATTTATTTTTATATGTATAGAAGATAAATATCTTTTGTCTATGATTCAAAATTATGAAGCTAAATAATAAAATATGTACAGATCCTAAATCTAAAATATTAACTAGACTGTTAGATAATAAAAACCCGTTGACAAACTGCTATCTCGTACGGGACTTAATTGTAATTAAATAAGTAACATTAATAATAAACCAAAAATTTAAATTTTTTTTTTTTTTTTTTTGCGTGTAAAATTTTTTTTCCATAGGAGAGCTCTTAGCTCAGAAATGCACCAAATAATTTGCAAGGCAGATAGAAATATTACACTTTTAAATTTATACGATGAGAATGCCAACATTTTTATAAATTTCAACCAGGAATTATTAGATTCCTGGTCAAATAAAATTTTACACGCAAAACACTTCAATTATCTCAACCAAACGTATGTTGACAAATTTTCGTCAAACAAATAGTATTGGAGAGTTGAGCGCAGAAATAGAAGGATTTATGCTTGCCATTCAGGATAGAGTCATTAATACTAAAAATTAAAGAAAGCATATAATCAAAGATACTAATCAAATTGATGTTTTGTGTAGAAAATGTTTGGCTTTTCCGGAAACTATAGAACATATTATATCGGGATGTTCTATATTAGCACCGTCCGAGTATACATTTAGGCACAATCAAGTTTTAAAAATAATTCACCAAAATTTGGTAATTAAACATAACTCGATTGACTGCCGTAATATAGTACCATATTATGAATACGAACCAAATTCATTTTTAGAAAATGAATTTTATAAAATATATTATGATAAAACTATACTAACAGAAGGAACGATTAGTCATAATAGACCCTGTGATGAAAGGCTTCAATCAACAGTGGAAACAGATAAACCGTAGCTCCTACCTTACGGATTAAAAATATATCAATTATTTATAAAAAACGGACATCCTAGCGACATCTGTTGAATTAAATTTGATCGAGTTTTGTTTGCGGTAGACACCTGTAAGAGTTGGACTTATATCGAGATTCTAGAACGTAAACACAGAGGTCGTTAAAATCGTCTAGGATAGGAAGAAATCCCCTTTTTAGGCCTAAAAACAAACATTGAATTTTTTCAGCCAATTAGATTTGAACAAAAACTATAAAATTTTGAGTAACCAATCAGCAAACGGAGAGGCGTACGCCAACCAGAGACAAAGGAAAGACCTTTGGACCCGATCATTAAAGAGATAATTAATGACCCTTTTATTCCCACAGAAATTAGAGGTGAACTTTAATACAAACATCGAACGGTTCAAGGTTTTAGTATAACAAATCCTAGGGAATGTTTTGAATAACTGATGCATTCGTGGGATAGCGAACCATAGAAATCGAGTGCTTTGAAGATTTTTACATGTTGAAAAAAAAACACGCGAAAATGCAATGGAAAAATTATAAACGTAATAGTATAAAAAAGGGCGGAAAAGCGAAGGAAAATTACTGGCAGGATTTTCAACCGTCGTGCAATTACTTATGAGAGCGGGAGGGTGTCAAGTTCGATGAAAATCGTAATTAAGAAAGACGAAAGTGTTGGGGACATTGGGAAATAATCGTTATCAATTTAAGATGAAGCGGACATATTGGAAAAACGATTTGGCATGAAAAATTTCGCATAAAAAGTGGACATTTTAGATAGAGTGCAGCGACTGAACGAAGGAACAATTCAGAGATTTTGAGCTACTACAAAGGTCCTAGGGACATGATAATAGAGTACCAAAGGAAGACAGTAATACTAAACATATAGCGATAGATTTAACTCAGGAAAAGTAGGCATTTTACATGATTATCAGGGTAGATAGATCTTAGAGTTGCACGAGACTACAGAAGAAATGAGGCGAGATAAAAGGTTGGCGGTGTGTATTTTCCTCATGTGTATTTTAGGATATAAACAATCAAAATTCGAACATGGTTCTTGTTTACGTTAGAGTAATAAGCAATTAGGAAAGCAATTTAATTTAACATAGGGCATATGGGACTGTTTATATAAAACCAAAAACATTAAATTGACAGGCAGACACATTAGCTAGAATTGATGGCTGAGGTACAAAGATTTCATAATAATGACTCCATATAAATCAAAAATTAATGACTATTTTTGAGAGAATAAGATGCAATACGGGTAACACCTTAATATTTAATTACTTTACAGTGGCGAACCGGTGAAAAGGGGCAAAAATGATGTTCATTTCAGGTCTAATGACATTAAGGTGGATAAAGACTTGAGATGTTTAGAAGTACTGCTTTGTACGCTTAAACTGAGATAGTGCGTAAGGATATAAATGAAAACATTTGAGCTCTGTTTTCCAAGTGAAATTTAAATAGAAAGTTTGGTCTTGGAAGAAAGGACGCATACAGACCGACAGATTGGCAAGAACTGGAATATACGTGAAAATAGCAGCATAATGAAGTTGATTTTGGGTGGATACGACAAGGATGCAGTGATGGGAGGGTTTTTCGCACATCATATGAGCGTGGAGACGAATTTAAAGTGCCATAATAACCAGAGGAAGGATGAAATAAAGGTTAACACTAATAAACGTGATTGGATTGAGGGAATCCAGTGCGAACATGAACTTGCCTGCTAAGACAGGAACAATAGTGACTGAATTATGAAACACAATCTCGAAAAGGACAAAAATTAGAGGGAAAATTCTTTAGAAAATAAAGAATTAGATAAGAAACGTTGAATGTGAAGTGTGCATACGGAGTACTGTAATGGACTGATTATTTTCCCAGAAAAATAAACGAAATTAAGCACAGCTAGAAAAACACATTTAACACTCGCGCACCGAACAGGGGGAACACTGGTACACAAAAGAGTGTTTTATGTTTTATCTCAGTTGTTTTTACACCACATACTCTTTAATTTAGGTAATCCTAGAAAAACTATTCAGTTATCGATCTACATTTAAAAAAAACATATCGCATTTCTATTTATTTAGATATTAAATAATTTACAACAAATTCTGGAAATTTACTCCCCCTCCCGTCTCACTTCAGCTCAGTAACATTGCTGTAGTTGCCCCGCTCGTACCCCTTCCATTAAAATATTTGCCGAGCTATGCAGGTGGCGAGATCCCGCGAGATACGAACTCGACCGTAAAAGTTGCATTTTAATAGAAAGGGCTGTGTCGTAATATTTGAGTCACGTTTGCTTTCCTACCATTACTTTTTACCTTTTTGCATTACTTAAATGATTGGCCACTAGTTGAAACATGGGCGTCGGCATAAATGGACAATACTAACTGTAGCTGCTAATTTCGAAGTTAAACAGAAAGTGCTAAATTCCGGTCGCTTACACTGCATATTTCGTATGTCCTTTTGCTATACTAAGATGTTCTTTTGCCGGGCCAAGATGTCGGCCTGTCTGGAATACATCAGGTGTGTGTCACAAATTTTATGAACAAGATTAAAATTATATCTGTCTCTATTTCTCACATGAAAAACACATGGACCAGACAAAGAGATTTATTTTATTTACAAATTTTGAAGGAAAGTGTAAACAAGGAGTTTGAAAAAAGTACAGTATGGTTTTAAAAAGTTTTTCGCAAACGTGTGTTAGCAATAATTGTGTTTTAGTTTTTGATTCCTAACTTTATCGTAAATAATTATAATCTGTGAGACCGAACCAGTTTCACTCTGCTACATCTTCAGACTGGTAAGTACATTTTAAACTTTGGCAATGGTGTTTTTTAAATACTCTTAAAGGGGTGTAAAACATTTACTCTATACGATATTAAATTTGTATGAGGAATGTGGAGATCCGTAAAGAGTGCAAGGCTGATGTAAGCGTAATGAGTAAGATTAAGAAAGGGACGCTTAGATGGTTTGGGCATGTAGAGCGAATGAGTGAAGATCAAAGTGTAAGGAGGATATATGATGCAGATGCGAATGGTACCAGAAGTCGGGGACGCCCGAGGAAGACATGGTACGATCAAGTGAATCAGATACTCGAGTCGGGACATGTCAAGAGTCAAAATAATAGAAGAGTATGTATGAGACGATGTATGAATGTGAATGAGGCAAGAAGTGTGTGCAAAGACCGAGTTGTTTGGCGATCCGTCCTCTCTGCCTACCCCTGCGGGGAAACGGCGTGATTAGTTAGATATTAAATTTTGCAATTTAGTCGTTTGATTTTATTAATGAAATAAGGGTCGGAATTTCCATCTCGGTATCTAACTGCATATTTTCGCAGCTTATTATGGCATCTTTACATAAGTTGTAAATTTGGTTCGAGATTCATATTTATTTTATGATATGATTAGATATAGATTATGATTTCCTTTATTTATATCAATAAAGTACATTTACTTTTTTAAGGCATTTTTATTTGATGTGCCGCGGAACAAATCACATTCATGGTTAGGAGCAGTTGGGACTCTTGTGGTGTATTCACAGAAAAAAAAACACCAAAAACAGGTATTTCGGAGGTTACAATAAAATATAACTATAACAGTCTTAAAATTCCCTTTTTTTTCACTGTTTTAATCCGTATTATTTCGAACCTTGACAGAAGGACGCGTTCCCAGATGGTCGCGTTGATTTGATGTCATCTGCGGTTCAAAACCGTTCACCGTTAAAAATATAAGTGTCCTAAAATGAAAAACTTTTAACTGAATATATAAATATATACAGGGTGTATCGGCAAGTACCCGACAAACTTTAACCAACTATTCCTCAGCACATTTGGAATAAAAAATGTTATCGGCGCTTTGCTGTCCGGTAACATTTTTTTCCATTAAAAACAAAAAATAAATAAAAAATCCACACTCCGTCACTGTCATTTGCATTGTATCTCGTGTTCAGCAGCTGTTATTAGCAAGTGTGTCAAAAAGTGTCCTTGCTCTTTCATACACACTAAATAATAATAGTATATTATAAATAAAAATGAGACGAATGGTGCCGTGGCATTTCGTTGTGATTGTAAAAGCGCGCCAACGTAGGTACGTACGTACGATGCGATGCGATGCGATGTGGTGCGATGTGATGCTTGTTGATGCGAAGCGATGCGATGCGGTGCGATGTGATTAATGTTGATGCGATGCGATGCGATGCGGTGCGATGTGATGCATGTTGTTGCGATTCGATGCGATGCGGTGTGATGTGATCCTTTTTCTAGCATCAAAAGATGACGTAAAGCTACTTGATAAGATTCTCCTTGCATTTCTGGAGGATCCTTAAATGGGATGTTAACTATACATCTACCTGACGGATCTCTGATGGTAGATTGAACATAAATTGCATCATGGACATTTTCTTCCGGTGATTGTGATTCACACTCTGTGACCTTTTCCAATTGACAGAATTTTGCAATAAGTTCTTCAACCGATGGTTCTGTCGTTGTGCAAAATGAGTTACCAAGGGAATACGAACTTTCGATAGTAGGTGCGTTTCCTATTATTATATATCCTAAGCTGGTCTCAATGGCACTTGGTAATAACCGTGTGCCTTTTACCTTACCGGGTAATATTATTTGGCCAAATAAATTGGCTCCGATGATTGCATCTATGACCCCTGGGGTGTGGAATTCGTCATCGGCAAGTGGTAATTCATTTAAATAAGATAAAGCGTTTAGATTTAGCGATGATGCTGGCAGCTGAGTTGTGATGCGATCTACGACCAAAGGTCGAATGGAGAAAGATACTTTATTGTTGTAACGAGACTCAAACCTCAAATTAGTGACTCCTTTAACGCGTTGAGCAACATCCCCTATTCCTCTAATCGTGGCGTGATTGCGATTTGGGAATAAATGTAAGCCAAGGCGTTGGCAACATTCCGTTGTAATGAAATCGTTTTGCGATGCGCTATCGATTAGGACACGTATTTTCTGATAATTATTCCTAAAATCAAGAACATTAATGGATGCGGTCCCTAATAGTATGGTTTGATTCGGAGAAAAAACGTTTGCATCTCCATTATTCAGAGTGCACAATGTGACATTATCGGATAGATTTTCAGATTCACGCTCGGAATTTTCCGCTAAATCTTGCTCATTAGAGTGAGAAGAGTCGGATGCTGTTGTATTAAAATGTAATAGAGAGTGATGATTTTGATTACAATATTTGCATCGGTTTTCCGATTTACATTTATTAGCAAAGTGCATTTTACTAAGACAATTTCTGCATAGATTTTGTTTTTGAGCAATTTCAAATCTATTCTTAGGAGATGCTTTTAAAAATGTTGGGCATTTATAAATTGATGTATGATCTGATAGGTTACATACAGCGCACTCGTATTGTTTTATTTTACTGTTTGTTACACTAACAAATGTTTGGCTATATTGCTTCTTAAGTGAGTTTTTCTCCATGCGCTGTTGCGATTTACATTCCGGTAATGCAGATGTTCGCTGTAATATTTTTGCGTGCTCACGCAAAAAAATCACGAACTCTTCATATGAAGGTGTCTCAGATCTCCTTACTGACGATTCGAATGCCATAGCTGTTTCCTTATCTAATTTTTGAGTTCCTATATAAAGGAAGAAATATTGTAATAAATTCGGAATTTTTAATTGTTGTAACGCCGAAATTGACGAATGAAACTGATCTATAAACGCTTCTAAATTGGATGCTGTTGGAATAGTTATTTGTTTAATGTTTAAAATTTGATCGAAATAATACGCTGCGTGTGCTCGATTATCTTCATATTTCTCTATTAAAGCATTCCAAATAATTTCATAATTATCAGCTGTTGTTGGAATCCCAACACAAATATTTAATGCTTTATCAGACAATGAACCGACCAAATATTGTACTTTTTCTGCGTTAGAGAGATCTGTGTTTTCGTGAATAATATTTTTAAACGTTTCATAATAAATTTTCCAGTTCATTAAATTCCCATTAAAGCCGGGTAGCGTTAACTTTGGTAACTTTAGATTATGTTTTGGTTGGGTAGTAGATGACGACTGATTCATATTTTCACTATTCATTTGCCTGGCGGTTAGTTGAATAATGGCGTAAATTTCGTCAAATGATTGTTCCATTTGAAAATTGGGAATATATTCCGGATTTATTTTAAGGTTGAGCGTGTTTATTTTATTAACCATTTCTGAAAATTCCTTCCTAATCTCTGGTAACAATGTGGCGTTTGCGCAAAAAGTGTTTTTTGACGATGTCGTCTTCAAATTTTTCATGCTATCAAATATTCTCTGAGCTCTTGAAAAGAATGAATTTTGACGAGCTTCCAATAACTTAATTTCTCTATTAATTTCTACATTTGACGTTTCGTTAGTCATTTTTATGATAAATAATATAATAACAATAAATCGTTTAATTAAAATAAATAATGCGAGATCTTACTGTACAAAACTATCTACCCTACCCACATAAATAATTCGACACGTATTTAACGATGAAACACAATATCGTGGATAAATGCGTAAATACGTATTATAATTACGAGATGCGCTGGTTCATATCTCTACATAATAATGTATCCGGCTCGAAGGACCAAATGTTTAAGCTGTGGACCTTTTATAGCACAATCAATTATTCTTTTGGCAATGAATTTATAAGGGTATAAGGGTACTTACGGAGGTAGAGGAACATTCACTTGTTGGGATTCACTGATTCACTTGGATTCCACTGTAATTTTGGTATTAGCGAAATTTTATTTATTGAGATGCGTTAAGATGATTTTGATTGTTTCTTGCGATAAGATACGTTATGGGTAATGATGTTCCCTTCGCGTCACGGCTGTTGGTTGTGCACTGACTGATCCCCGGACAAAGAGGAGAGGTATGAAGGAGAGGAAAACGGGGTTCAGGAACAAAATTCATTGCCATAAACAATTCGCATTGACACGACAATTAGCCATTATTTGGCGTAAACAACTATGATTGTATTTATGAAATTATTTAGATACTGACTACTGAAATTTGATGAATATACTCCCCCCTAATTATTGCTAAAACAAATTACATAAGATTATGTCACTAACACCCTTTAATAAGCAAAACAAATTGGGGGACCCTAGTGACCCCCCTTCGGATCTAACGTGATTTTTTTCGTTCCGGGACGAAAAGGTTAACATTACGACGAACTCTATGAAAACAATTAAAGGATGCTGATCCAGCCCTGCAACTGCAGAGGACAAAGACAGGAAATTTGGGGGCGTCACCGAGATATGACTGTGTCGTCCGAATAAGTGACTAGATTTAAATAATCGAAATTAGTGGCAGATATGTTCAAATTTACGAGTTGATTAATGATCTAATTGCCTGAAGGATGAAATCGACTTAAGTCATTTTGGTATTGAAGACAGTATAAAAGCGAGCGCACAGCAGTATTCGGGACAGTTTTTCGGAAGTTTTGTGGAGCTTGGAAGTGCTGAAGATACGGTTAAGCGTGAGTGCAATTAATCAAGTCCCTGGACTTAGAGAATTTTGTGAAAAGTACAAGTACTAAATTCCGTGTTAAAATCCCTTGGGAAAAAAAGAAATCCCATCAGTGTAATTTTAATAAGTCAGTTTTAATTTAATTAACCAATGAAAATAAAATAGAGTTTAAACTCAGTGTTTAAGAGTGTAAAGTGGAAAGTGCTAAAAAGTGAATGGTGAATCATTTAAATTCTAAACTAATTATTTCATTCAAAGTGAAAAACATTTAAATTCAATTTAAGTGTTTTATCGGAAATCTAAAGTGAAAGTGATTGTGAATTGATATTTTAAAAATAGATTATAATTTAGTATCAATTTATTTTTAAAATATTAATAGTAAACACTTACATCTTAGTTTAAAAAGAAACACAATTTAGACAGTCAGCCGTGGATTTGAAATAGTGGTTTACGTGGCAGTACTTCGTTCTTTGGTAAATTAACAGCGGAATATCTCAAAGTGTTAAATTTTGAACAAGTCTAAGTGTTAGATTATGGATAAGTCTAGTGACTTAGAAAAAAACTCGCATTTAAAATCAGTGAAAATATAGACTAAGTGTTTCTTTTAATTAATTGTGGATAGTTAAAAATATTGGTGAAAACAGTGCGATTTGGGAGAAAGTTTTAACAGATATTTAATTTATTAAAATCAAGTTTATTAAAAGATCGTGCGATTCGGAATAAATTTTCTTATAAATTTATATTTAAAAAAAAAGTGAAAATAACAAAAATAACCTAAATAATTTATAATTTTCCGGCACATCTATATCACAAAATATTAAATACCAGCTGATTTATTTATTTATTTATTTATTCATTTATTTATTCATTTTTGGGAAATCAACAGTTACATTTTTACAGATTGTACATAAGTAAAATAGCTAAAATAAAACCAATTACGGATTTCCTCCTTGTGACTTTACGTAAGACAGCATTAGAAGAAATAATTATATTTATGAGAAATGTGAAGTTATAATTATATAAAATAAAAGAATTGTATAAAATAATAGAACAAAATAATACAACAAAAATAAAGGGGAAAAAAAAAAAAAAAACTAAAATTTATATAAAATAAAAGATTTTCGATACATTGGTAACCATAAGAATACAAACAATATTGTGCATATAAATCATATCATAACCATAACCATAAGAAGACAATGTTGTGCATATAAATCATACCATAACAGGATTATAAATATATAAATACTAGAAACATAAACATCAGAAACATCAATTCAAGAAACATCAGTGAAATACTCTTTTAAGGTCATTTTATATTTAGTAAATTCGCAATTGAAGATGTCGATATTGAGTAATATGTTATTGTGATTATTACATATTCTGTTCAGGCAAGAATTTTGTCTACAGTTCGTTTTGCTTTGATTGATTTTAAACAGGATAGAAGACCGTGTTAAACGTGCAGGCACATTAAATTTAATATTATTTAGCAACTCTGGGCATTGAATATTATTATTAATTAATTTATATAGGAATAGAGCATCTGCATGATGCCTTCGTACACTTAATGATTCAATTTTAAAGTACGAAGCTGCCTCTGCATAATTATTAAATCTTACAAATGACCTGTAACAGAGATATTTTAGGAATTTGTTTTGAATTGCTTCGATTTTGTTTATGTGGATTTTATAGAATGGAGACCAAACAATTGATGCAAACTCCAGATGACTTCGTACGTAGGCAAAGTAGAGTTGCTTAATGATATTGATGTTATTAAAAAGTTTTGTGTTTCTAATGATGAAACCTAACATTTTAGCAGCCTTATTTGTGATTTGTTGTATATGAAGGTTATATTGAAGTTTATTATCAAGAGTTATTCCAAGATCACGAATATTTGAGACTGTTGCAATGTTGATGTTATTTAAAGAATAATTAAATAATGTTTTATTTTTATTTCTGGAAAAGACAATGTGATGACATTTTGAAACATTTAGAAATAATTGATTTTGTTGGCAATAGGTAGCTACATTGTTTAAATCATGTTGTAAATTAATACAATCGTTTAGACTTTTTATTGGCTTGTATAGCTTAGCATCATCAGCAAATAATTCTATTTCAGAGTTTTTTACAACATTGACCAAATCATTAATATATAAAATGAAAAATAATGGTCCGAGATGTGAACCCTGTTGGATCCCTGAGGAAATTTGATTGAAGTCTGATACAAAGCCCTTTATTGCTACTGCCTGTGATCTGTTAAGTATATAAGATGTAACCCAACGAAATAAATTACCACGTATACCTAATGCCCAAAGTTTTCTTAGTAGTAATTTTTGATTAATTTTATCAAATGCTTTGGCAAAGTCTGTATAAATGATATCTACTTGAGTGCGATTGTCCATGTGACCAACAATGAATTCGGTAAGAAGAACGAGATTACTTTCCACATTTCTGCCTTTTGTAAAACCATGTTGTTTTGTTGTTATGATGTGATTTAGTTGTGGACTTAGGTATTGGTAAACAATTTTTTCCATTAACTTACTGAATATTGTTAGTTTTGAAATCGGACGATAATTTTTAACATTATTTTTTTCGCCATTTTTGTGGATTGGTGTTACATATGCTCTTTTCCATATTTCAGGTACCGTGCCTTCGTTCATTGATTTATTATATATAATGCAGAGAGGTTTAGCGAGTGTTTCAGCACAATTAACTATAAAGTATGACGGGATATCATCACACCCCGCGCTTGTGTTCATGTCAAGAGCTTTTATTTCTTTTAAGACTATTTCTTGTGTGAATTTAACCGTGGTGATATTTATGTTATTTGTGTTTTCTGGTATGTCAAATGTTGGTAGGTTATTATCTTTTATGTAAACTGATTGGAAATATTCTATAAAAATATTACATACATCTTGGCCATTTTCAGCTTTTTGTCATCTAGATGCATCGTCCTTGGAAGGGACGATTGTGTTTTTTTCATATTATTGAAATGATTCCAGAAGAGTTTAGGATTACCATTCATGTTACTTTCAGCAGTATGTATATAATTAATGTAGAGTTCTTGTGCAATTCGTTTTTGTCTAGATCTTAAGAGTGAAAACGTTTGGTAGTCACGTGGATTTTGAAATTTTTTGAAATATTTATGATATTTATTTTTTTCTTTAATTATTTTTATGAGAGATGATGTATACCATGGCGGATAATTATAATTTTTTGCTGGTTTAGTTGGTATGTAATTTATTTTAATATTGTTCAATATGTTGTAGAAGACGTTAGTTGCGGATTGAGTATTCAGATGGTTCAGATTATGATCCCAATCAATTTCATTTAGTTTTGTGTTTATCATTGAATAATCTGCTTTTCTAAATTGTAATACTTGCTTTGTGTTAGTTTTCAGGTTTTTATTTTTATTTTTAATAGGAATTGAAATTAGCAGTGTTTTATGATAAACATCTTCTGGTACTAATGAAATGTTATTGTGAGTAATTTTCAGTTGTATGTTACTTAGAGCTAAATCAAGAATGCGATTATTTATATTATTACTCTGAGAGTTATATTGTTGCAGATTATTAAATGATAAAAATTCTATAAAGTTAAAATGGGCGGGATTTAATGAATTGATGGGTTCAGTGTACATATAATCACAGTTGTCATTTATTGGTAACCAAAGTAAGTGAGGTAGGTTGTAGTCTCCCACTATAATGAAACTGTCATTATTGTTATCCGTCATAATCTGTGATACTTTGTTTATGTGAGAAGTAATATTTATAAGATGTTTATTGTCAGGTGGGATGTACGAAGTACATATGTGAATTTTTTTACCAGGAAGTGATATAGTTACCCATATGTCTTCCGCTTCAGAATCCCATTCTAGTTTTTGATCAGAAATTAATTTACTTTTGACTGCAATTAAAACTCCACCACCGCGATTTTGATTGAGGTTATGATAATCTCTATCTCGTCTGTAAATATGGTACCGTGGATCGAAAAGTTCCTCATTAAAGATTGAATTGTTAAGCCATGTTTCACTGAGACATATAATATCATAGTTGTTTAATAATACATTTTGAAGAAAAATATGTGTCTTGGTTCTGAGACCTCTTAAATTTTGATAGTATAATTCTAAAGATTCCATTGTATTAAGTATATAGTGCAGTTAATATAAAGTTGAGAGAAAGTTAGTTTATTTATTTATTTATTTATTTATTTATTTATTTACGGACAAATAGTCCATTAACAACATATTAATTACACGAATAAGTTTTATAAACAGAGATGACAGTGAAAGGAGAGCATATATAAATGAGGAGCGAAGACAATAATAATGACAATAATAATATAAAAGTAAGAATGGGATATAATAATAAGTCAAAGCATGAAGATGAGTTAGTTGAAATATTAGTTGACGGAAATATTGTATGTTTTTAGTTTTTCTAGATCATTATAATTATTTATGCAATGGTGATTTGTGTTTTCATTAAGTCTTACATAAATTTTACAATTTTTGATCCAACAGAATTTGAATTTATTAATTTTGGTAAACTCTCTGACCTTTTTGTAGAGTACTTTGTTTTTATGAGTTAAATGTTCATTTATATAGATCCGTTGTTTTCCATTAAAGTTAATATCCTCTGCTGTTAGGCCCCTTCTTGTCCGGATTGCTGCTATGATTTCGTCTTTCTGTTTCCTGCCCTTTAGTTTTACTATAATATTCCGCGGTCTTCCTTCAATCTTCTCCTTGGGGGTGACTCGGGTGGCGTATTCAATGTCGTCGCTTACTATATTTAATTCTGAATAGATCCTTTTGATAATCTCCGTCAGGTTCTCTTGTTTTTTTTTCTGGTATCCCGATGATCTCTATGTTATTAATGCGTGCGTGTTGTTCGTTAGCATCCAATTGTTTTTGTAATTCTTTAAATTCACTTTGTATTACGGCGTTTTGTTCCAGAGTTTTTTCAAGGTTGTTGTTTTTTTTCGTATCAATTTTTTTTTCTAGAGTTAATATTTTATTTTTTATATGGATCAAGCAAAATACAATATTAAATAGGAATAAATAGTCGACAGGATTTATTTTGAAATTAGTTGGAAAATACAGTTAATTAGGTAGGGACTCTTTGGCGAGGTTGTTGTGTAGAAACCAACCGGAAAAACCTTGATGGGGGTGAGTTTTCCTTTTATAAATAATTTTCAGGCCCTAGGCACTCCTGAGAAAGGAGTGAAACCTTCACACACCGTGAGAAGGTGCTGCTGATTATGGTATTTCAATTAATATATGTATATTATGTATTTATATGTATGTATATAAAGTAATATATTGTATATAAAGAGTATATATGAGTAATTTATGTACCTTTATGTAGATATATATATGAATTTTTATTTATTTATCAAAACATCGGAATGGTAACGATTTTAAATACCTACCCATGGACATATTTATATTATTGGAAAAGAAAATATATATTTATTAATGTACAAGTCCATGTAGAATCATATATTTTATATTTATTTATTAATATATGTACTATTATTTAACATATTTTGGCAATCGAGATATGTGTTTTTATATATATATTCACTCTTCACTTAACCTCTGGTAATTTTACTAAATTCGGAAAATGAATAGTTTAACTTCAAAAAAGGAATTAAAAATATTGAATTAAATACCAAAGTTGTGAGGTTTTAATTATGCACAATAAAAAGAACTCAACTGACTTATAAGGAGAGGGAGGTATTTCTTGAATAAACAAATCTCACATTTAGGTTAGTGTGTCAGACGTGGAGTTTACATTATTTGTTTATAATAAATCGTTCTCCGGGGAACTGGGTCAACTAAATAGTTTGAAAATGGCCTGGGGCCGTAACTAGATCTTTATCAGGATATTGTTGCGCAATGTGCAGCAATTTGGGTGCTCTCAAATACCTATCATTCACATACAACAATTGAAAAATCACGGGTTAGTAAGATTTATATCGAAATACTACACGAAACATTTGAATATTATTGATTGGGTTATCGCATAGATTCCCATCAGTTGCCTGAAACAGCTGAGAGTTGCGTACTCTCTTATGTGGCAATCAATAAAATGAAACAGTTGAAAAATCACGGGATAGGATGAACTAAATCTAATGTTGAACCCTGGAGAAAAAAAAATTAAAATACAGTTCTTCCAATAGGAGGCAGTGGTCACTTCTATAACAAGACCATTAACCAAACAAAATAGAGATGGCGAATCTCTTAAATAAAAACGTCAAAACCAAACAAAAACAAAAAGCCTGGAGTTCGATAGCTCTCCAAAACAAACTATCAGAAAGATCTTAGTATATTAGTATTTATTCATATTTCCCACTATTCTTATGTATCTATTCGGTTACCAAACTTAGAATTTCGCAGAATTCTTTGTACGAGATCTGAGCTTGGAATGCGAAGCAGATAGCCTCGTATTGCAAGTTATAAACCTTTCCCAAAACGTATTTCTATATATATGTATTCGTATGTACTGTTTTTTTGAGAATGCGGACCTGCATACAGCTTGCATTTTAGGTCTCCGGATCACTCCCGCATTTTCTCTTAAACGTGGAAGGAGGATTCACGACCCGTAATTCCACACCACACCAAGAGTATATGATTGTACCTATATAGGACGAAACTGGTTCGCCCTAAGTAAATTGTAGTCCAAGGAGGAGTAGGAATTTGGAGGTTTCGAGGCTCGGGAGAAGACCTGAAGGCAGTGCATGATGACGAAGGAAGATTCTATTGGGATGCGGTAACTTAGGTACAAATCAATTGAATCGTGTCACAAGATTGTGCAAATTTCTAGTTGACTCTCGATCACCTTGTTTACTTGCAGGAGGATAGGAGCCAAATTTTTCCAGAAAAGGGTTATTCCGAGTTCGTCAAATATACAATTAACTAATTACATTAACCTACTAAATCATTCTTTACATGTACCTTATAGCAGCAGAATCATAAAGGAGTGACGCCAACAGATACAAGAGTTTACCAAAATCAAATTTACTAACAATTAACCATTTGAGTTATATTTAATTACCTGTCCAAATAAACACGTGTAATATCTTTCACTAGCGTTTAACTACGAAATCGTTAGGCTGCAGGGAGTCAAAATAGTTACAATAGGAAAGTTAGCTCATTTAGAGAAACTATTTAAGTCTAAATTTGCAATGGAGAGACCACTTCAATTTTGAAGCTCAACACCTTGATCAGAATCAAAAAGGGTTACCACAAAATGAAAGTAATTAAAGTCCTATATCATAAACCAAAAAATTACACAACGTTTGATGGAATTTAATTACAATATAAATATGAAAATATTAACGTTCAAGGTCGTAAATAACGTATTAATTAGTTAAGTACATATGTCTATAAAGATATATAGTACAAGAGAGCTTTAAGTAGCTTTCTGTAGTTATCAAAGAAAATAAGGGTCCAATTTTCATGGAGGCTTATGTGTTGTAGGGGAGAAATTTTCCATCCCTACGTACACATATGCAAAGCCTTAGAAAAAACAAATATCGGTCATAGCCAAGAGAGAAGAAAATTTTATATTTGTTTTAAACAAATAAAAAGAATGGCAAAAAGTTTAAAATATCACAAGGTGCATATTAAAAATAAACCAAAGAAAAATAAAGATTGTAAGATAATATATATGAATTAAAAGAACACAAAATAAAATAATAATAACTGTACAGAAACAAAATAGAAAAAAGTAAAAATTAAATGAATAATGCTTCAACATTTGCATTGTACAGCCACAACTTTAATTCTTTTTGGTATTGCGCTAGTTTAGTTGTAACTTGAATTTTTTTTGGTAGTATATTGAAAGTGTGAGGTCCAATAAAGCTACTGTGAGTTTGCATTAGTTTGGTATTGGTTTGTGGGGTATAAAATACATGATTTCTTCTAAAGTTGATTTTGGGTTAATATTTTTGAAATTTGTTTTGGTTTTTCATGACATATTTCAGGCTTTGAAGTAAAAATAGTTTACGGAGATTGAATAGTTGAGATTCCTTGTACAATTGATCAGTCGAAAATGTCCTCTTTTTATTATATTTAACCTTGATAATACGATTTTGTACTATTTGTAGTGATTTTATAAATGTATCTAGTGCGCCACCCCATCTTAATATACCGTACATAATTGAGGATTGCACTAGAGAAAAATAAATCATTTTCAATTTGTCAACATTGAGTACTTCCTTAAGTCTATAAAATATGTACGTCAGATATCTTAATTTAGAAACGGTGCTATTAATTTGTGGTTGCCAGTTTAAATTTGTGTCAATATATATACCCAAATATTTGATCTTTTCAATTTTTCCAATTTCAAAGCAAGAGGTGCATGTTACTTTATTACAGTTAGCATTATGTAATCTAAGTTTAAGATTATTGGGAGGTTTGTTTTTAATGTTTTTATAAAAAGTTAGGTAAAATGTTTTACTATAGTTTAAGAAAAGTCTATTACAAGTTAGCCATGATAATATATATGAAATACATTTTGTTGCATTTAAAAAAGTTTCAGGCCAGGATTTTCCATTTACTATTATTGCTGTATCATCAGCGTAAGATACAATTTTACCAGGGATTACAATATTACATAAATCATTAATATATATTAGAAACAGAATTGGGCCAATCACGGTCCCTGTGGTACTCCATTTTTTATCACTGTTTCTGTGCTATAAAAGTTCCCTATTTTTGTTTTTTGTAATCTGTCTTTGAGATAGTGAGTGAGAATTTTTAGTGCATCTTTTTTGAGACCTATTTGATTAATTTTGTTTATGAGTAGATTGTGATTTACAGTATCAAACGCTTTTCTTAAGTCTAAAAATATAGCTAGACTTTTTTTATTTTGATCAACAGATGTGTATAATTTTTTTGTCAGATCGAATATTGCATCTTCGGTGCTTAATTTACTTCTGAAGCCATATTGATTTTCGGACAGAATATTGTTTTGTTCTAGGTATTTCATAACTCTATTTTTGATACATTTTTCAAATATTTTTGAAAGGTTTGAAACTAAGGAGATAGGTCTGTAATTGTCTAATATGTGTGTGTCACCCGATTTGTGAATTGGTATTATAGTGGAGATTTTAAATTGTACTGGGAAATATCCCTCTTTTAGGGTTATATTATAAATATGTTGCAAAGGAGTTAAAATATATTGTTTTTTTTTTTTTAGCGTATTACCTGATAAATTATCAATTCCTGAAGAATTAGTTGGTTTTAGGCTGTCAATGTGTTTTTCAATTTCATTAGTTGTGATAGGTGTAAAATAATCTAATGAGTTAATTGAATTGTTTGTTGGTACCAAAAGCAGAGATGAGTCAACGGGCGCTGTATTAGCAATCTTACTGGATGATTCAAGTACTTGGTCTACTACATTTGTGAAGAAGTTGTTAAAGTTTTTTGCAATGTCAGATTTGTCAGTTATAATATTGTTATTTATTTTAATCTCCTTCACCTCAGTTGATGCTATTCTTTTTTTATTCGTTATTTCGTTAATAATATTCCACGTTTTTTTGGTATCATTATTTGCATTATCAATTTGTTCACCATAGTATTTTTTTACAATTTCTTATTAACCTATTTAGTAAATTTCTAGACAGTAAATATTTTTGTTGTTTGTTTTTGGGGTGTTATGCCGTGTTGCGCTAACTCCTTCTTTAGCCGACGTAAAAAAAAAGTAAATATTTTGTTTTCACGAAGGACATTGTTCTGACATTGTTTTTTTGACAGGCTCTTTGATAATTTAGCATCTCTCTGTATAGTTTATCTCTTTGTTTAATGGAGACTATTATTCCTACAGTTATCCAAGGTTTAATTTTTTTATATTTTCTCTTAGATATAGCAATTTTATTTGTAATTTTTGAAATATATTCTTGGAGAGTTTTATCAAACGATTCTAATGCTGAATATGGGTTTGATATTGATAGAATTTGATCCCAATTTTCCAAAAGAAGTAGATTATTTAATGTGAGGTAATTAATATTATTTTTTTCAACTGTTTCAGAATTTTCTTTTGAATTTGCAGTTAAGATGTTGTGTCCGTAAAATGTTGGATAATGATCAGTAATGTTTGTTATTAGAGTTGAAGATGTTGTTTTAAAGTGTTTGTGTGATTTAACAAATATGTGATCTAGAGTCATGGAGTTATTCAGATTTTCTCTAGTTGGTGAGTTTATGTAAGACTGATATCCAGCACACGACAAACAATCTAAGTACTCATTTATACAGTTTGTTCTTTTGTTATTTTCATTTATATTTATATTGATATCACCGGTTAGTATTGCAAATATGAAGTTATTTCTGTTAGTCATTTTTAAAAGCGAATTAAGTTCGTTATTGAAGAGAGATTCGTTTAGTGAAGGTGATCTATAGATAGCTATTTGCAGATAATTATAATTGTTATGGTTAAATGTTAATTTAATAGCATTTGCTGTTTTAAAATCTAAAATCTCGAAAGCAGTTTTCATGAGACAATTATTCATAAATACCGTGACTCCATCGTGTCCAGTATGTTTGCATTTAGATGAAATGGTTATATATCCTGGCAGGTTATAGGGGATTACCTCTTTCATCTGTGTCTCTGTTAATATAATAATACTAGGAGAAAAATCTAGACTTTCGATTAGGACACAGAGTTCTTCAAAGTGCTTTCTTAAACTCCGTATGTTCATATTTAGAACTGAAAAATTAACATTTTTAAAATGATTATTTAGTTCACTTGTGTTTTTACATATAAAGTTTTCATGCAAAAAAATTTCATCAGACATTTTTAACAATGATGAAGTATTTATACATGTATTTTGGTCACTTGTTTATTTATTCGGAGGGAATTTCTTCCGGCTGCCTTATGTGGATGATTGGGGCTAATTCATCTTTTCTCATCATTATGTTACCATTTTTTGCGCAGATAAACTTGTAGCCTAGTCTTGATGATTTCGCCAGGAAAAGGAGGTGTTTATTATTTTGTGACAATTGTTCATTATTTTTTTTTTATTGTTGATACATTATTTTACAATTATTTCATATTTTAATTCAGTAATGTTGGCCTCACTGGGTTGTTTACCCGTGCTGAGGCCCCCATTTTATACTATAAGAGTTTATACATTAAAAAAAAAAAAAAGAAAAACAACATTAAAATAAAGATAAATTTAAACTGAAAATAAAGATTAAAAATTAAAATATAATTATCACACTAAAAGAAGAATATTAAAAGAGAAATTAATTAATGTAAACAATGATTTTATAATCTTCAGAATAATTTATATTTTTTATAGAAAATATGTACAAAGTACCATATTTTCTTTTCTGGGTTATAATATTGTCCTTACTTTCTTTGTTTTGAAAAGAAACTACTATCCCTGGATTTTTATTTAATGGGTTTCTGTTTTTAATTCTATATGTGTTTGTTACTTTAGGTAATTCAGTTTCGCATTTTATTGTTTCCAATATATTGTGAACTATTTTAGGTAAGTTTTCATTCTCTTTGAAAGGAACACCTTGTATTTTAATATTATTTTGTTTTTGAAATTGTTCCATTTTGTTCAATTGCATTTTGATTTCCTTATTATCTGATTGTAATTTTTTATTTAAATTATCTTTGATTTTATTTTTTTCTTCGTATTCGTCAATTTTATTACAACAAATTTCCACAGACTTTTTAAGTTCTCTGAGTTCATTTTTCAGTTGTTCGTTAAAAGATTTCATTAACTGTTCTGATAAGTCCTCAAATTTTTTTCCATAAATTTCATCATTTTGTTAGTGTGATAGTCTTCTTCCGAATCGCTAGATGGCGCCTTTTTGTGGTTTTTTTTGCCTGTTCATCTTAATGTGTTTTTGGTGTATTGCACCTAGATGGCGTTGTAATTTATGTAGAAGGTTAGTGTACTAAATCGACTTATTTTAAAATAAAGAAAAGCCGTTAGGTTACGACGGGGAGCGAACTCTGTGCCCTTGGTATTGCGCTTGAAGCAAGTGACGTCTGCCGCTCTAACCGCTTTGCCACCGCCAATATAGCAGGAGCTGCGATTATACTGTTATATTAGTGCTGTGAGTCTTAGAAATGTTAGGTATTCTGATGTTGAGTGGTTATTACAGGCAACAACACTGAACAAGCTCACTTCACAGATTTTAAATCACTTAAAAATGTATATAACGATGCCGTTTTTATTTGAATAAAGTAAAGAAGATTACTACTGTTACACAGTTATGCGATTATCAAAGTCTTTTATATTAAATTCGATGTAAAAACTATTAATCAGAATATTATTTGCGGAGCAATTTTTGGCTTGCACACTCTTGGTACTAGGTACGATTCTTTTGATTTCAAAAACTTTTTCTGAACTCTTTCTATGTTTGATTTATATGTAGAACTATGAGGGTTCCACACTGTTGATGCATACTCTAGGTGGCTTCGGACGTAAGATATGTAGAGAATCTTAAATGTTTTTGGATTTTTGAAAACTGAACATACTCAGTATAAATCCCAGCATTTTCAAAGCCTTCGACGTAATATGCTCGATATGAGATTGAAAAAGAAGCTTACTGTCCATTAGGACTCCAAGATCTCTAATCACATTTACCCTGTTTAAGAGTTTGTTTTTAATTTTGAAGGGATATAATATTGTGTGTTTCTTTCGAGAGTAAGATATGACGTTGCATTTTTCTGCATTCAAAAGAAGGTGATTTTTTAAACAATATTCATTCACCAGAGAGTCAAGGTCATGCTGGAGTTCTATGCAATCCATCTCAGACTTTATGATTTTGACTATCTTTTTGTCATCAGCATATAAGTATAACTGAGAATTACGGATGATTTTGCTAACGTCATTCATAAAAATATTAAATAAAAGGGGGCCAAGGTGAGATCCCTGGGGTACTCCTGAGGTTACGGGCACGAAACTAGAGCAAAACCCTTGAACAGTTACAGCTTGTGTACGATTGTAGAGGTAAGAGGCTAACCAACGAAGGAGGTCACCGTGTATACCCATTTCTTATTTATATTTCGATGGGGAAATAAAAAATTGGCCCATATTTTATTCAAGTTTTATCAACACCGTACACAATAACGATACACTTTCGAATTCAGAAAAGTTATATTATTTGTTGGGAAAAATCAGTAACCGTATTAAATCAACGTTCGCCGGGATCATTTTATCGCCGGAAAATTACGAAATTATTTTTAACTCGTTGATCGATAAATATAACGACAAAAAAGTAATATCTTCTGCATACATCGATCAAATTTTGGATTTCAAATCCTTTGCTGTTGCTAATATCAATAATCTGGAATCCTTCATTGATCATTTTGCGTCGGCTATGGCAGCCGTTAAAAATTTAAATTTAGATAATTTGTGTGACTTTATTTTCTTACACATTGCATGGAAAAAACTGGATATGGACTCGGTGAAAGGATTCGAAACATACAATCGGGAAAATGGATTCCCCTCGTTTGAAGACTTGGTGAAATTTGTGCGGGAACAAGTTAAGATCTTGCAAAGAACCAGTTCTTCAAGGATATCGATGGAAAATAAAAATGAAACCTTAAAACGGTCACAAAGATCGACGCAAGCCTATATGAGCGCTGGTAGTGAGGAAAATCGTCAGCCTATCAAATGTTTACTTTGCAATAATCAATCGCACGGAAATTTGTTTAAATGATCAGAATTTAAAAAAGTGAATGTAAGGGAACGGTTCAATTTTATCAAAAGCAAGGGATTCTGTTTTAGATGCCTTAGTGATAGACATAAGGCTAGGACTTGCAATTCAAATCAAAATTGTCATAAGTGTAATGACAAGTTTCATTTTGAAGAACAGGGTGCATCACACAAGGGGCAGTCAGACTCTCAAAATGCCCAAAGAATTGAAAACCAGAAAGCTGATCAATCGAATGATATAAAACCGGGCTGCTCCGATTCTGATGTAGCTTTGTGTACTTTTTCAACTGTTCGATCTCATAATCTAAAGACTCATTAAACTGTATTGCTGGCTACCGCACGAGTGGGAATAATAGACGCACAAAGAAATGAAAATATCGTTAGGTTTATTGGACAATGGACAGCGCATCTCAGATCAATTTCATTACTCGGGATTGTTGTAGAAAATTAGGATTTTTTGAATATCAACGCCCGTCTTGTTCACCGTTAAGGGTATTGGAGGATCGTCTAAGCCCATTACAGGCTCCATACAGACCGAAATTTACTCTCGTTTCAATCGAGCAATAAATTATAACATTACTTCATTGATAGTGAATAAAGTTACAGAGCGCTTACCTACCGCCAAGGTTGATGTAACTTCATTGTCATATTTGAATGACTTGCCGTTGGCGGATGAGTCATATGGAGAACCAGGAGAAATTGATATGTTGCTAGGAGCCCAGCTCTTCCCGCATCTCCTGTTGTCAAAAAGGGTTCAAGACCCTTTTCAGAGGCATAATCTGAATGCTTTAGAATCAGTTATAGGATACGTTATTTTGGGATCAGCACCAACTCGGGTTGAGGATAATGTTAGCGTATCTTGCTGTGCCATGCTAGAAGAACCAGATGATATTTGTCTCAAAAGATTTTGGGAATTAGAAGAGGTAAACGTACCGTCTATTTAAAGTCCCGAAGATCGTGAATGCGAGGAAATATATTAAAGAACAACCACAAGAGATCCTGAAAATGGAAGATATATAGTAGCTTTGCCATTTAAAGGGGATGTTTCAACCCTTGGGAATTCATTTGAAATGGCAAAGAAACGTTTTTTATGCCTTGAACGTAAATTGGAAGCCTCTCCAAAATTAAGAGAAGCTTAAAATAATATTATCAATGAATATTTAGATAAGGATTATTTGACTCCCAGCACTCCAAAGAAAGGAAACGAGATGCCTTCATACATAATTCCGCACCATGGAGTTGTACGAGAGGATAAAATCACGACCAGTTTGAGAATAGTCCTGGACGCTAGTGCAAAAACAAGCACTTCCGTGTCATTGAATAATATTTTATATAGTGGGGAAAATTTACAGGGAAATTTATTTAATATAATAATGAATTTTCGTGTATTCCCAATAGCTCTCTCAGCTGATATACGCAACATGTTTTTGTGTATAGGAGTGAAAGATAGTGATCGGAGATATCAACGAATCTTGTATCGCTTCTCGCCCAACGAATATATTAAAACTTATGAGTTTAACCGCGTTTGTTTTGGTCTTACATCCAGCCCATTTCAAGATTTACGCACTATCAGGCAATTGGCCGATGAAGGAGAAGCTTTTCCTGAGGCTAAGAAAATTATTGAAGAATTTTTATATATGGATGATTTTGTATATAGTATGGAAACTGAAGAGGGTGCAAAGGAAACGTCCTCTCAGTTAATCGCATTATTGAAGACTGGCCAATTTGACCTTGTCAAGTGGACCAGCAATTCGCAAGATGTTCTGGAATCTATTCCAGATTCGCATCGTTTATCAGCGATAAAGGAATTTGATGAAGTGAGCATGCATAAAATATTGGGCTTATACTGGTCACCAAATTCCGATTTATTCTCGTTCGTCACTTCTACACCTAAAACAGGTTGTACAAAACGAAATATATTGTCTTGTGTCGCAAAAATATGGGATATTATGGACTTCATCGCGCCTGTCGTTTTATATGCCAAGCTTCATTGGCATATAAAACGAATCAGTTCTTCATAAAGCAATTGTGGCTACACAAATGCAATTGGGATGATGAGCCTCCTGACGATATTGTAAGGATATGGACGCAATTATGTAAGGAACTTTCCTCACTGAATATAATACAAATTCTGCGTCATACTGGCATCACGTCCAGTAGCATCGTAACCATTGTTGGTTTCGCAGATGCCAGCGAAAAGGCATATGGAGGTATAGTGTATTTCCATGTCCAAAATCATGAAGCAATTTTAGTACATGTTGCTTGTGCAAAATCGAAGGTTTCTCCTGTGAAAATTGTTTCTCTCGCACGATTAGAACTTTGTGCTGCATTAATACTTGCAAAATTAATGCATAACGAGTAGAAACCTAAAACGCTTGAAAATTGAAAATATATACGCATTTACTGATTCCACTGTAGCACTTTGTTGGATTCGGTCTTCTCTGCATCGTTGGGGGACATTCGTGGCTAATAGAGTTGCTAAAATTCAATCTGAATTATCGGGTACCGGTTTTAATCATATCGCAGGCACAGATAATCCCGCTGATTGTCTGTCACGAGGGCTTACCCCCAATCAGATTTTAGATCACCCGCTACGGTTTCATGGCCCACCGTGGATGAAATTTAGGCCTGAACGGTGGCCCATTACCACATTTGATGTCACCATGGTGACAGAACCACCCGAACAGAAATCTATTTCGTTAGGAATGACTTCTGGTTTAAAAGAATATGATATTCTAACCCTTTCAAAGCGATTTTTCTCGTGGAATAAATTATTACGAAGTTTGGTTTACGTATTTCGTTTTCTTAAGGTGTTGCCATATCGAAAATATATAAGTGGGTCAGATTTAGAGTTCGTTGAGCTTAAGATATTGCGCGAAATACAACGAGCGTACTTTCCCGGAGAATTGATAAATCTACAACAAGGAAAGACGTGTAAACCCGTATTTCAACGTTTGAGACCGTTCTTGAATGACGGAATCATAAGGTTGGGAGGTCGTTTAGTCAATTCGGATTTAAATAAAAATAATAATAATTGGATGACTTGTATAGCGCCGTTTTTGTGCAAAAACACCTCAAGCATGATCAAAAGCACCCCATAGTTCTCCCGCGAAAGGATCACGTTTTGAATTTGTTGGTTGATCATTATCATAAAATTCATAGTCATTCGGGACCCGCATTATTAATGTCTATTTTGAGGCAGAAATATTGGATACTGTCAGCCCGTAGTTTAATTCGAAATCGAGTACATAAATGCAATTCGTGTTTTCGGCTACGCCCTAAAGCAATTTCACCTTTAATGGCGGATCATAGAAATTGTCGTGTAATTCATTCTAAAAAACCATTTACGCATGTGGGTATAGACTTTGCCGGGCCTTTAAGGGAAACCGTATCACGTGGAATTCGTTCTCAAAAGGCGTATATTTGCTTATTTGTGTGTTTGACAATTAGAGCTATACACCTTGAATTGGCGTCAAGTTTGAGCACCGAATGTTTTCTGAACGCATTCAAACGATTTCTTACTAGACGTGGTCCTGTGTCAAATTTATACTCAGACAACGGAACTAACTTTGTAGGAGCCAAGAGAAAATTGAATGAATTGCACGCATTTTCGTCATCTTCACATTTTGGTAAAGAATTCGCAAGTATTTTGGCCAATAATAGAATAAGCTGGCATCTGAATGTGCCAATAGCACCCCACTTTGGAGGAAATTGGGAATCCAATATCAAAAACATGAAGACTTGTCTTTTTCGAGTAATAAGAGATCAGATTCTATCGTTTGAAGAGGAAACTACAGTACTTGCACAAGTAGAAACCATTCTGAATACGAGGCCATTGTGTAGAACGCTCTCTTCAGACCCCTCCGAGCCCCTTGCGTTAACGCCAGCTCACTTCTTGACGACAACTCCCTTAAAACACCTGCCAGCCGTGGAAATCGAGAAGGATAATTTAAACCTTCTATCGCGTCATGATTTACTCGATAAATTAATTCAATCATTCTGGAAGCGATGGAGATTGGATTACATGCATACCTTGCAAGTACGTCCAAAATGGAATACTCCTACTAATCCAGTAAAGGTCGGCTTAGTAGTAATAGTGGGAACTGAAAACGCCCAACCACACATTGGCCGTTAGGTGTTATTGATGAAGTTTTCCCCGCAAAGGATGGAGTAATTCGTGTTGCTCGTGTCAGAACAGTGCTGGGATCTTATATTCGCCCAGTAATACGGCTATACCCTTTGCCAACTCAATAGTAGTCTAGTAGCATTAGGTTTAGTCAATGCAGGTTAGGAAATTTAGGATAACTGTAGGTTATGTTAATTTGTTTATATGATAAATGTCATGACAATGCGGTTTTAAAAGGGGTGATTTCGCACCCTTTCAAGGCGGGGGGGATAGTTGCGCGTGAGGTTTTAAAATTGAATTGCCTTAAAATGTGAACCCTTCACCCCCCCTTTGCCCCTTGTCCCCTTTCCTTGACCCGGGCCCAAAGACAAGGAGCATTGTTATCGTTGCATCTTACCGCGAACATTCGTGTCATCTTGAATACCCGCATATGTTGAACTCGGCTGTGATTATTTTGGAGCATCACAATCGTCCAGTGAAACGTTTTTACCCGCCGCAGTGAATGTCACTGTTGTTGTTTTGTGTTAAGTGAATGTCAAAAAAAGGGAATTGCCCCTTAATTGTATGCAAGCTGATAAGTGTAAATAAAGGAACCAGCGGCTACGAAGTACAAGACCAGGGTAAGTCTTTGGCATTTCCCACTCATTTTCCTCTTGCAAACACTAAGGCAAATTCAATTCGTTTTTGTTTTGTCTTAGTCTTTATCGCACTTTACCGCAACCAACCCCGCACAATTGCGAACGAAGGATTTGCGCACCACCATCAAATAGATTTGGTCGTAGACTTGGTACACACTTAAAATATGTTTTGTGCTCATGAATGCTGTATTCATATTATTTTTTGAATAACTTTATGACTAAAACCTCAAATTGAAATATTTAATCATTTAGAACAATATTAGGGACTCAAATGAATATTTAAACCAGAAAAAGATTCAATCGCAGACTTGGTTTACATTTAAAACGTGTTTTGTGCTTATAAATTTATTTGTGTTTCTTGTTTCTGTCATATTAGTGAGATAAAATAAAAATACTTCACATGTAACAAGGTTTTTCATTTTTCTGATAAACAGAGAAATGTTAACATTCAACACTGTCGTAGAAAAGCACAATCATTGTTTGAAAATGTTTTCCCTTTTAAAGTAAAGGAATTCAAATTTCAAGTAATTTGAAGCTATTTTTACAACAGCCTCGGGACGACAGATTTTCAACTTACACAGCGCCGTCCTGAGAAAATGTGAAAGATACCTTATAGCTCATTTTTGCAGGACCGCACTTTGTAAGTTGGAACCTTGTCATCCTGAGAGAATTTGTAAACATTTCTAACATTTATTTTTGGCTGATGAATGGCACAATATGATCTTTCCTAGGTGTCTAAGGAAAGATCATATTGTCTATTGACGCGCCTTTTTTTTATTGTTTCAGCTACCTTGTCTATGAACTCAAAGGCTGTAATGACAAAATTTCCCCCTACAAAAGCTCGGAGCTATCAATCTAGTGATTGGTTTATTTATGGGCCAGTGTAAACACCGACAAGAACGTTGCGCCGCGTTACGTTGCGTGGCGCGGGCTAAGTGTGATTCTGCTGATGTCATAATACTTGTCTATGACTTCATTATTGTCTTTGTAAAACTAACCTAATTTTTTGACTCTTCCTTTTGTCATCGCCAGTCGTATCACCCGGTTTTTACTCTCTAATTCTAGATTTTATTCCTTACACTGTTTAACCAACGAAGTTCAATTTATCTTCCCATACTTGTGATATTTATAAGTGAGTTCTAATGATTTTAATAATTACTCTAATCATTTCGGTAGTGGCCCTTATCGGTACACCTAAGTTAGGAAATCTATTGGCGTTTTGTTTGCGTAACGTTCAAACTGTCAATTAGACGTCTGCTTATTTTAATAAAATGTTTTGAAAATATTTTAGTTTTTAGTGACAAATATTTTATTAAGAGCGGATTAGCGGACTTAACAAAAGTTTTACCCGCTTAACTTTACTTATAGTTATAGTTATATTAACTTATCAGACGATTAACGACAAATCTTTCAACAGATTTCAAATGTCAACTTCAAGGTCAAGATGGTCACAATATGTATATCCCTATTTCCAAATATGAGTATCGCATAAGATATCATTGTTTTGACAGAATATTTCAACCAAAAAATATTAAGCTCATTCAAAAGAGGGTTCCGTTACAACTATGTTCTGTTTCAGGTACATATTTATTTGTTTGGGCTTGTACCAATTACCAAACCCTACCACAGCAGTGCCATGGATCTAGAAAACCATGAAACTGTTTCCGTCAAGAGGGAACCAGGGCCCCAGGAAGGAGGCGGATGTGTAATGCCGAACACGTTTATGGATTTCGACCTCCCAGATGTAAAGAAGGAATGTGCTGAGAGTACTCAGACAGCCAGTTAGTTGCATTACTTACGTAAAATAAATTATATATTATTATTCCGAGTCCATTTTGGATTGCCATGGCGACAGAACATAATATGCTTGTTCACGCGGTCCTCTTTTGACGTAGTAATTTTAATTTTTATCGTGATATATATCTTTACCAGAACAGCCAAACTACAACATTAGTCAAAGTTAGTAATTTTTATTTAGTTTTTGTGAATTCCCCAAATGAGTCCTAACTGCTCTGAACCTCTTGGTTTAATTGGTGTATGTTGTAAGGCTGGTAGAAAGGAGGGGATGAAGATGGGGAGGTGATAGGTGTGAAGTCCTGGCTATTCAGATGGCGTCATTTCAATCAATGTTTAAATTGTGAATTGTTTATATTACACCAAGGCGATACCGAGAGTATCTTCCACGCTGGAACGCGCTACGAGAATAAATTGTAAGATGTTATGAAGCAATCAAATAAAATTTGCTTGCGTACACTGGAATTTTATCCCGGGACCTCCAGATTACTAGTCGAGAGCCATACCCTACAATCACAGAAGCCGCTAATGCTCACAAAAAGTGCTTGATTCATCAAGTTGTCCACTTTATACTCATACGTTAAAAATACATATTGATGGAAGAAAACATCATTTCGTTGACGTAAAATGACTCCACACTGAAGGTGCTTAAGAACAAAAACCTTTTCCTTCCTGAAGCGGACGTCCTGGTCATACTTATTAATTTTTTTCAATTAACCTTGAACACTTTTCTCCTAATATTCACTACTACAGGGTTAATCTACGATTTTTTTTTATAGAAAATATTTTATTTAAAAATGTTTTTTTTTTGTTTAAATTGTCGATGTACGAACATGTTGTTTTATAGCTTGCATTAATATGGAGACTATAACGGTCAAGGCAAAACTCGGAAGCCGAGAAGAAAATGATGGGGGATTTTCTTGTATGGAAATTGACATTGACCTGCAGGATGTAAAAAAGGAATGCTTAGAACGCTTTGAAAGAATTGACCAGTCCGGTAAAAATATATATTTTTTTTATTATTTATGCTTTCTTTTTTTTACATTTTTATCAATTTTCTGTGCTTCCTTAAGCATAGTTTGATATTAAGTCGTGTTGAGTCTTTATAATCGTATTTCTTTATTTTTATCTACAGATCTGAAGACGCAGCCTATGGAAAAACAATTACTTTGTCCTCATTGCACCTATTCCAACTCTCATAAGTCGATTTTCAAAAGGCACTTAAGCACCCATACAGGTAATCTGACGAGTCACATGCAAACTCACAGTGGAGTAAAACCTTTTTCATGTTCTGAGTGCAATTATTCTTGTTCTGAAAGTGGCCAACTGAAGTACCACATGCTGACTCACAGTGGTGAAAAACCTTTTTCATGTTCTGAGTGCAACTATTCATTTTCTCTAAAGGGCAATCTGAAGAGCCACATGCTGACTCACTTAAGTGGTGAAAAACCTTTTTCATGTTCTGAGTGCAATTATTCATGCTATCAAAGGAGCTATCTGACGAGCCACATGCGGACTCACAGTGGAGAAAAACCTTTTTCATGTTCTGAGTGCAATTATTCATGCTATCAAAGGAGCTATCTGACGAGCCACATGCGGACTCACAGTGGAGAAAAACCTTTTTCATGTTCTGAATGCAACTACTCATCTTCTCGAAATAGCCATCTAACGAGGCACATGTTGAGTCACAGTGGAGAAAAACCTTTTTCATGTGCTGAGTGTAACTATTCATGTTCTCGAAGGGGCAATCTGACGAGTCACATGCTGACTCACAGTGGAGAAAAACCTTTTTCATGTTCTAAGTGCAACTACTCATCTTCTCGAAAAGGCGACCTAACGATTCACATGTTGAGTCACAGTGGAGAAAAACCTTTTTCATGTGCTGAGTGTAACTATTCATGTTGTCAAAGGGGCAATCTTACGAAACACATGCTGACTCACAGTGGAGAAAAACCTTTTTCATATTCTGAGTGCAACTATTCATTTTCTCAATAAAGTTTTCTGACAAGACACATGCTGACTCACAATGGAGAAAAACCTTTTCTCTGTTCTGAGTGCAATTATTCATATTCTCAAAGGGGCAATCTGACCCGGCACATGCTGACTCACAGTGGAGAAAAACCTTTTTCATGTTCTAAATGCAACTACTCATCTTCTCGAAAAAGCTATCAAACGAGGCATATGCTGACTCACAGTGGAGAAAAACCTTTTTCATGTTTCAAGTGCAACTATTCATTTTCTCTAAAGGGCAATCTGAAGAGCCACATGCTCACTCACCGTGGAGGAAAACCTTTTTCATGTGCTGAGTGCAACTATTCATGCTATCAAAGGGGCTCTCTGATAAGCCACTTGCTGACTCACAGTGGAGAAAAACCTTTTTCATATTCCGATTGCAACTACTCATTTTCTCCGAAGTGCAAACTAATAAGACACATGCTGACTCACAGTTAAAGAAAACCTTGTCACGTTACGAGTGAAACTAATAATTATCTTTTCTGACGAGCCACGCGCTGAATCAGAGTTAAAAGTTGATGGATATCATTTTTAATTTAAATATTCAACAACATTGCTTTTCATCAACTTCTCTATGAAATGCAAGGTTATGGTACACACGAAAAATTTATAATCGTTAGTGAAGCTAAGCTTAAAAAGCTCTTTTTAATTTTATATAGTTTGGAAGCAGTTCTGACTCGCACAGTTAAAAAAAATGATATTGCGGCCAGCGAGAACGAAACGTGTTGAAAAACGATAATGCCGGCCAACTGGCCGCGTTTAATTTAAATTGAACTTTATGACCTACATTTCGCAAAAAATATACTTTTTATCTAGTCCAAGCTACTCTGATTCAATAACCTGGTTTAGAAAAAAAATATATTTTTACTACATCGCAAGCAATTAACTGTCTCTCGGAGTGAACTCGAGACGAGGATATTGAACGATGTAAATGATCTCACAAACAAATATATACATTCATCATCAAAGTCTTGCTAACGACAGCGGATGCACTGTAACCGATGGTACCGAAAACTGAAACTTAGCCATTATTCTCGCTTTAAATTTTTAATTTTTATCGTTTTTTAAAAACATCTTCTGAAAGTTAAGCAAAATGGGCGAATGATTATTAATAAAAGTTATGTGATATTAGGAACCCTTTATTATTTATGTACTTCGAGCCACTTGAGTTTTTCCACATATTATTGTGACAATAATAATACACCATCGGTGTTCGAAATTATACAAAAAACTCTAATTATTAATCAATTTATAACATTTTTCTTTGTACCTACCTTCCTCCTATGATAGCCAGCTATTAATAATATATTAATGTTATAACTTTTAAATGTAGGTACATATTTCAACTCGATTGTATAAACATTATAACTAACAATGTAAAATAGAAGTAGGCCGAGTGGCCCAGTTGTAGCATTGTGAAACATGTCATTTTACTAACTTCATTATTAGTTCTCATTTTCTTAGTAAATATTTATTTTTATTTGTTTATTTACATTTATTTTTATAATTATCATATTTCCTTAAATCATCATTGATTACAAAATGTTGGCTATCACCACACTTTTAAACACAAGCACTTATTTCTATAAAAGAAAAACATTTAAAAAAAATCAAAAGCGGTGAAAACTAATTTTACGAATTATTTTAGTTAGCATAAGTGATTATTCTCTGTAAATTGGTTAATTATTAACTAAAATATAAAAACTTTATCCTATAATATCTTTTTGTATAAACCATAAATTATTTATTTTTATGTATACATTTTTAAATAATAGCGTATGCATCAGTATTAGTCACAATTTTCAATTATTAATGTTAGTAATTCATTTTTTTAACAATCAATAAAGCAACATTATTTTCAAAATTTTATTCATATTTAGATTTAGTAAAAAAACTCACAATTTAGCGCAAATTTATCCCCGAAAGATTAACATTAAAGGAAATCAATAAGAATCCAAAAGGTATAAATTGCTGACGATGACTCTTTTAAAATGAAAGCGTATTTTTAATTGATTATTGACGTTAGTAAGAAGCACAATATCCTTGCGCCTCAGGAGTAGAGTGCTTAGTGAAGTTCAAACACGTCTGACAGCTATACATGATGTTTTGTCAGAGAATCAGTCGAAGGTCTCTTAAACGTATCGGAAGTTTTTAATTATTTTTATAAGCAATAATAAAATTATTAGCCTGAAACACTCATCCATATTGAAAAATCTCCTGATAAAAGATACATGACGCCAACGGGACTTGAACCCGTGTCCTTTCGATTTCCGGTCGACAGCTCTGACCACTGAGCTATGTCGGCTTATCTCTTATCCGCGAAATAGTTCAATATATACTAGTGTTTCATTCAACAATTACTGCTTATTACATTTTTTCACCTGAAAACAACCAACTTTAGTTTATATGAGAAAGGCATTGTAAGTGCTAACTCTCTCACTAGATGGCGTCGAGACAAATTGTCTACATTTTTTGGTGAAGATACTAGAACTTGTCAAATATTAAATATTATTTTTTTGGACAAGTTTAAGACAAGATTTTTTATGCATAGCACAAAAATAATTGTTAATAATAAAATAATTGTTACCCTTTGTGCTATGCATAAAAAATCTTGTATTAAACATTAGTTTACCAAAAAAATAATAATTCGGAAGTTTTTAGATTCGTATCTCAGCTGTCAGAGCACAAATACCTGCCATATGCATATTTCCAACAGATGCAGACGCCACCAAAAATTGTAACTGTAATGTTCCTTTAATGGGCACTGTAATATTCTGTTAGGACTTTATAATATTGAAACTCTCTAGGTTCGTTACAGATTTATTTACAACAAATGATTACTACAACCGGGCTTGTACAATAGAGAATGATAACGTCAGATCTCTAGTAGGGTAATTTCCCGTCTGAGCTGAGCGCGGAATCGAGCCTCGCTGCCCATGCAAAACCGATCGGAAATGCTCGGCGATCCCGAGCAGTTCCGAGCGCTTCGCCAGTCTTACCAACACTACATCGTCCCCCCTTTAATTGAACGTTACCACTACAATGATAAATATATTTACAATTCTAGACTCTATACATTTACATGTTTACAATTATTTTCAAATATAAATATTACATTATTTCTTGAATATCAATATTGCATTATTCCATTATTTCTTAAATATCAATATTCCATTATTCCATTATTACACTTTTTTATTTACACTATTCACATAAGATCATTTGTATCTTTCTTGGGAAGGATTCATCTCGGTCGAAGTCTTCTCGACCATGGTTCCGGATGTACAACATCTGTACTGGGTACTGGTTCCGAAAGTTCCCCCGAAGTACTGGGCATCGGTTCGGCGCCATCCAGCATCGCTTCCTCTCCCTCTGTCAACCTGGAATCAGGAGGAAAAATCGTTAACTCACTCCACAGGTTGGACAACTCCCTCTCAGACAGCTCAGTCCTCGTGTCATCAGACGCGGAATCTGGCAAATCTAAGATTTCTTTGCTCCAGCTGACAGACAAGCTCCTCATCTGATCAACATGTCGCTTCCATACTAAATGTGAATCACAAGTTTTAATCAAATACAATTTTTTTCCAATTCTACGTGTAATAATTCCCTTTACCCATGTAAATTTATTATTCTGTCTGAAGTCTTTCACTAGACATTTCTGTCCTACACTGAAATTTCTGGTTTTCACACCACCATAATTTCTAGTCTGTCTACGTTGACTAGCTAGAATGTTTTCATTAACCCACTCCAACTGTTTAGATCCCCTTTGCTCGGTCTTTGTTGGAATCAAGCTGTCAAATGTAGACCTTAGTTTTCTACCAAACAGTAATACTGCTGGTTCGACTCCAGTGGTACAATGTGGAGTATTCCTATAATCGGACAGAAAATGTAACAATTTATCCCTATAATTCCCCTGAAATTTATTCCCTACCATAAGTTTTTTTAGGAATCCCTTGGTAGTTTTTACTGAGTTCTCAGCGAGACCATTACTCTTGGGGTGCATCACAGGTGATGTCATGAATTTAATATTATTTTCCTGTAGGAAATGTTTAAAACTTTCACTCGTAAAGGTTGTTCCGTTATCTGAAACTATTAGTTCAGGGTTACCAAAATTAGCAAATAACTTTCTCAATTCATATATTGTATTAGCTGAGTCTGCCCTTTGAACTTCTATACAGTCGATCCATTTTGAAAATGAATCGCAGACGACCAAAAACATTTTCCCTGCCAATGGTCCACAATAATCTAAGTGTAACCTACTCCAGGCCTTCCCTGAATTAGGCCACATAGATAAACGACTTTTATCTCTAATTGCATATGGTACTGGCTTTGCATTACAGAAAGAAGGATTCGCATCTTCTTTCACTTTAAAATTCACTTTAATTTTATTAAAACGTTCTAATTTCCGGGCGAAAACATCTGGAAATTTCTCTTTAATTTTATCTAAACCTTCCTTTCCTGATGAAACCGAATTAATAAAACCTTGTCCTGGAATAATATTTAAGTTGTAAGCTTCCATGAAATCTCTATCAACTATTAGTTCTGACCCATTCGATACGACAATAAACGTTACAATTTTAACAATATTATTGTATTCGACCTCGAATTTTAAATTACCCACAACACGCAAATTATTTCCGTCATACCCCGAAATGTTCCGTGACTCGGGAGACAATTTTAAATTCCCAAAATGTTTATAAAACAATGCTTCTGGAAAAACGCAAACCGAAGAACCTGAATCAATCATAGCTTCGAAACATTAACCATTCAATTTCAATTGTGCCTTGATTGCCTTAACAAATGAAACATTATCAACATTATTATTATTACAATTCCAAAGTGATTTCACGGATCCGTTCTTGCAATTTCTTTGTAAATGCCCTAATTTGCCACAATTAAAGCACTTTGTTTCTTTAAAACTACAATCACGCGTGTCATGATTTAATTTTTTGCAAATGCCGCATTTTCTCCTCGGTGATGGCGTTCTATTGCGTTTATCTGGTCCTCGCGGATTTTTATTAAAAGCCCGATTCTCAAACGATCGCGCTTGGGGAGAAGGCCTCGGGTTCCTTCCCACTAAATTTACTTCCGATTTCACTTCCCTATGATCGGTTTCCGGACCTCTGGCTGCCGTTGCGAGCTCAACTAGTTGATTAAAATTTTGCTTAGGCCCATCAATGAACAATTTAACGCGTACAGGACCCGGGATTAGACCGATTGCGAAAATATCTATCAAATTGTCCTCTAACCTTGTACCGAATTGACAATAAGTACTCAAACCTCTGAGTCTAGCTGCGAATTCCCTTATAGATTCGTTCTGTTCCTGTCTGGCTTGAAAAAACGATTCGCGCTCTTTAAAAAGTGATCTGCATTTATTACAATGCTTCTCGAGAAATTCAATTAATTTCTCATAACTAACATCTGTTATTTTAGCTGGAAAACATAAATTAGTCAGAAGGGTTAAAGTCTCTGCTTCGAGCAAGTTAATCAGATAAGCCCTTTTTTTAATCTCCGTGATATCATCATGTAACACGAGAAACTGATCTAACTTGAGACGGAATAAATCCCAATCCCCGCTTATGTGAGAAAAAGACTTTATCCTCTCGAACTCCATTCTGACGAGACGGAAAGAAATATTACACTGAATACCCCCAATACCACAATACTACGGGTGAAATTTCGATTCCCCGTTACAACAATAACAAATTATCTGACGCTTCCTCCACAAGAAAAATACAAATGACTTATTTTTGCCTTCTGATAGTCCTTTCCTCGACTATCCGGATCCTGATTTCCTTGGATAGCTGCAGTTCAGCCTTGCTGCAGCCCAAACACGACCAATGTCTCCTGACTTGGCTCCAGGGATAATCTCCGTAGTGCACGCCGCTGCAAAGATTTTTGTTTCCGATAGCCCTTTCCTCGGCTATCTGGAAGATTCTTGTGGTTTCCGATAACCCTTTCCTCGGTTATCTTGGATTTCGGTATCTTGCACCGTCCTTTCACGGTGACAAAAAATTGTTCCTCTTTTTCTCGGCTGTAGGTAGTCAACAAAGTCGGTGTGACTTAGTCCCCTCTGTTCTTGTTGAAAAAAAAATCTGTTTCCGATGGCTGCGCCACTGTAATGTTCCTTTAATGGGCACTGTAATATTCTGTTAGGACTTTATAATATTGAAACTCTCTAGGTTCGTTACAGATTTATTTACAACAAATGATTACTACAACCGGGCTTGTACAATAGAGAATGATAACGTCAGATCTCTAGTAGGGTAATTTTTCGTCTGAGCTGAGCGCGGAATCGAGCCTCGCTGCCCATGCAAAACCGATCGGATCCCGAGCAGTTCCGAGCTCTTCGCCAGTCTTACCAACACTACAGTAACCGTACTAAAAACATTATCCAAGACATAATTCGGTCATCTGAGCCAGGTGTTCGGGTCACGGGAATAAAAAATAAGAAATAAATGTTTTTTTTTTTATATATATTAACTCCACACAAGAGGCCCTGAAGAAAATAATTTCCCTCAGGGCCTATGTCATCTTTGGGTATGCTGTGTGGAGGGTCTTTTTGTGGAGAGGAAGGAGTGAACATGGGTCTTGAAGAGTCCCATGTTGTAGGAGGGAGGAAACACAGAAGTCGGCAGTTCGTTCCACAGCTGAGCTGTTGAACCTAAGAACGAATCGTAGAAGCGACCCGTTCCTATGTGACAAATGTCAACCGTGTACAAATGTTGGGCGCGTATCCCGACTACGCACCGGTGCCGAAGGGATCAATGACGCTAGTTCCTCAGAGCATCTTCCATTTTAATACCGATAGAACAAGCACAGCATACCTACCTGACGCCTGTGCTCTAAAGATTGCAGTCCGTTTGTTAAGATTGGGGAATCTTTCAAACGGACCGCCCGTTTTTGCACAGATTCAAGAGTTTTTTTCAGGTATTTAGGGGCTCCGGACCAGAGATGGCTGCCAAATTCGACAGTAGGGCGCACTTGCGATTTGTACAGGGTCAGCAGTTGTGTACTATTAAAGTATCTGCGGGCCCTGTACAGTACGCCCAGCTTCTGAGAGGCCAGCTTTACTCTGGCTTCGATGGAGCCCCCGTACCTGAGCTGGTCACTTATAGTTACACCAAGCATATCAATGGAAGGCCTGTTCGGAAGATTGCTTCCGTTGAAGGAGACTAGATTATCATTTGAATCCCTTTTAGACGTAATCAGACAGGATTGGGTCTTTGAAACATTAAATTCGACGAGATTATTTTTACCCCAGGAGGAAATACTCTCGAGATAACCGTCCATTCTCTGCTTCAAAGCCCTCCGAGCCGTTGGAGTTTGTGTGCCCCTTGGGGGCTTGTCAAACAAAAAGCTATCATGAACTGTACTGTCATCCGCGTAACAATGTATCTCAATAAACACGGCAATTACAAGCAACCAGCAAAAACTATTAAATGCACCCTGCTTCGACAAATCGAGCACAATTCAGGACCGACTATCGACCCAGCGATTTCCTATACTTACTAATTTTTTTTAGTATACTGTATATATTTTTTAGACTGACAAAGAATTTTTAAGGGTCTCAACACTCAGTACATTGGACGAACCATTACGTGCTGTAACTTAAGTCACTTAGCTGGTGCTCGCTCAGGAAACATCGTATTTATGAAATGCCCGCTACCATGCGTAAATTAATAACTGAACAGTAGAAAGTATTCGTAAACTGGTTTGTTTGCCGCGTCAGAGATTTAACCGGACATTCATGCAAACATTGCGCAGATACCAAACCTATAATATGTAGACACTATACGCTAGAAAAACACACCCGTGAGATTGGCTTACCTTCAGGCACTTTGGTTGGCGCTTTTGTTTTTTTTAATTTCTTCCTATTTTTCAGTTTTGAATGTTTTTTCTAATAATTGATAGTCTACTTCGGAATATGAAAGATTTAATTTGGGTTTCGGGTTTAGTTTTCTAATTGTTTCATGTAATATAAGACACGCGTAGTTATCAATAATATTGGTTTTCCCAAACGGTAGATATAATATTTTTTTATTTCATTCAAATGTTTATTACACCAGATATGATCTATGCATGATGGCGTTTGGTTTGTAATTTCTCGAGTGCTACTATTTACATAAGATTTAAAATTGAGGTGCGTCATCATGTTAATGAAATAATTTTTTCTTTTGAGTTATGTTTTGTAAAAAATATTTATATTTAACTCAATACTCACTTAACCCATTACCTCCATGACGATGTCTATAGGCATCAAAAAAATAGATGAAAAGTATGATTTTTTTTCACTGTGAATAAAGCTAAATCCCACCAAGTTGTTATGCAGCATTTACAGATTGGTATGTTAGCTTTCAATAATTAGCATAATTTAATAAATTTTATTAATTATTCTGTTTTTAATATTTTTTTTACTAAAGCCCTGAAAATAGACCCATTTTGAAAAAAAAAAAAATTTAAAACGGAAAAAAATAAAACATGTGTGAATCACATATTGTTATCAAAAGATGAAATAGTTGACAACAATGTTTCAACATAGTATTATATGCATAAGATGACAGCTGGATGTCACTGAAATCAGGTGATGCCTGCGCGCAACGTTTGGAGGTTAGCTGTGACAGTGTTTTCATATGTTTTTGGTTAGCTTGCCTTCAAATAATACGGTTTTGTTGTGTTTTTATGGGTGATTTTTATTGAAAATAATAGTTAGTCTGCAGTTTTTGGATATTTTTAAACAGAGAATGTTGATGAACAGACGGACGAAGAGCTGATTGACGATGATTTGATGGTAAATCACGACTTGACTGGAATCAGCCTTCGACATCCTCTGGTGCAAGTCGTAATACCTTGCGAAAATCTATTTCAAATGCACCACCAGCAAAAAAATTAAAACTACAGTAAACTGTTGCGTTCCTGAACCGCTGAATGTGGTGCATAAAGATATGTACGAAAAGCTGAAGTCTTATAATGCTTTTCAAGTGTTTTCATTATTCTTTGATGACGAAGTGATTCAGGTTATTCTCGAGAGGATGATCAAATACGCTCGATTTAAAACCAATACCGAATTCCAGTAAGATATATACGAATTCCTTAAAAACTGTTGAAGTGAACGCTGTACCATTGTCACTTACTATCTGCTCCGGAATTCCGAAATTAGAAAATAATCTTTTCAAAACTTTTATTGTACAAAACGAATCTACTTTATTTACGATGTGACAGTCTATCCATTTTGTAGTTGCATCAACGATTATCAAAAAATTGTAACCACCAAAAGGTCCCATGAAATCAATATGCAATCTATTCCATATTAATCCACTGATTGGCCACGGCTGTAACTCAACTTTACATGGAGTGGGTAAACACTCCAAGCATCGAACGCACTGCTTCACAGTTGCTTCTACCTCTGAGTTCATACCTAACCAAAAAAAATAATTTCGAGCAAGATTTTTAGATTTAACAATACCTAAATGCGATTGATGTATGAAATTCAATATGATTTCCCTTAATTCCCTCGGAACCACAAATTTATTATTATAAAATAAACACGAGTCATAAGTCGATAATTTATTTCTAAAATACCAGAATTTTAACAAGTCATCCTTTAAAAACTTTTTATCCGGCCAACCATTGATTACGAACCCAGTAATGCTTGCTATGTTTACATCTTTAATCGAAAACTGCTTCATCGTTTCTTTTGAAATTGTCGTTTCCGCCTCAATTATATTTAAAAAATCCGATTCAATCTTATCAACGTTCAGACTACCAATATAATTTAAGAAATATTCGCTACCGTCGACCTCGTCGATACAATCACTTAAATTATTATTACTATTAACCGGCAATCTAGATAAGAAATCCGCTTTGTTCTCACCCGACTTGACATATTCTATATTATAGTCAAATGTTTGTAAAATCAACGCATAGCGCTGTAGCCTATTTGCCGCTAGTATTGGCACTTGTTTTTCAGTGTTCAAAATATGTACCAAAGCTTTATTATCACAAGTTAGAACGAATTTATTACCATATAAATATTGAAAGAATTTTTTTAAACCGAATATTATTGCACACGCTTCCTTATCTAGAATGGAATACCTCAATTCCGTTTTTGACAATAAACGGCTAGCGAATGCAATCGGTCTTTCCATGCCATTCTCATATACGTGACATATAATAGCAGATATACCTATATCACTCGCGTCTGTAATTAGCTTGATAGGTAATTGTGGGTCAAAATGCACCAAAATATTGTCTGACGTCAGCAGTTTCTTAACTTGCTCAAACGCAATATTGCATTCCTGAGACCATACAAATTTTATCCCTTTTTTCAACAATTGGTATAAAGGAGACAAAATACCTGACACATTCTGTATAAAAGACCTATAGTAGGAAATAACTCCCAGCAAACTTCTAAGTTCCGAAACATTTTTCGGTACACTCATTTGGGTAATAGCATATATTTTATTTTCTAAAGGCATAACTCCTTTCTGCGAAATTCTATAACCTAAATATTCTATCTCTGTTTCTAGAAAAGAACACTTATTTTCATTAATAGTTAATCCGCAATCACTTAACTTGCTAAGTACTGCTTCACAAATAGAAAATAATTCCTCTTTAGAATTCCCAAATAAAAGTAGATCATCTAAAAATACACGAACGTTCCTAAGTCCACCAACTATCGCCGTAATGACTTGCATAAAGATGGCCGGACTCGTGCTTAAGCCAAAAGGCAATACTTTATATGCAAATAAACCTATATGCGTACTAATCACACATAATTTTCTAGACTTTTTGTTCAATGAAATTTGTCCAAATGCATTTCGTAAGTCTATCTTAGCAAAATATTTTGCACCATTCAGAGATGAAATTAAATCGTCAATACGAGGAAGTGGGTATTTCAACTTCGCTAACATAGGATTCAATGTTGTTTTGAAATCAGTACAAATCCTAATCGAAGCGTCTTTCTTTTTTACAACAACAATCGGGCTTGCAATATCGCTTATTTCTACCTTTTCAATAATGTCTTCATGCAACATTCTCTGTAACTCTATCTCTACTTTCTCACGTAAACTAAAAGGTAATGGCCTCGGATTTACAAACTTTGGCCTAAAGTCCGAATTAACTTCAATGTTTGCCTCATAATTTTTAAGCCTACCCGATTTTTCTGAAAAAACATGAGCATATTTCTTCTTTAAACTTTCACGAAAAACAAGATGATTATCACAATTAATCTCACTGAATTTTACAGAATTTATTCCACTTAATCCGATACCGAAAACTTGTAAAAAATCTCTACCAACTATTGTAGAATTACCATTTTTAATTATTACGAACTGTATTTTCGCACTTTTACCTAAAAATGACACCTCTAAATTCACTTTACCTAAAACATTTAACTGCGTTCCGTCATACCCTGACAAATGAACATTATACTTTTCTAAATCGTAAGAAACAAAATATCTTAAATACACTTCATATGGTATCGCGTTTATCGCTGCTCCCGTATCTACCAACGCCGGCAATATTATGTTACCAATTAACAAATCTATATATGTGGGTTCCGGCCCCACATTATTATTAACCACGAACACCGAATTCAACCGTTTATTTTTAGTACCTACATAATTTTTATTGTATTTACACAAATTACTAGGATGACCCGATTTGTTACAATGATTACACAAAATTTTTTTCCAGCAATCTCTTTGCAAATGATTTTTTTTTCCACATAAAAAACAAGTTTTTAACGTACCATTAACCGGTGATTTACTCCGCATTGAATTTTTATTCCTGGAAGGACTATCTTTCCTGGATTTATGGAAATACTCGCTTTCCTTATGAACAACATTTAAATTCGGATTTACTTTTTTAAAAGCCACAACATGTTCCCACGTCGCCGCTAGATTAATGCAATCCGTAAAAGAAGTATTGATTGCCTCTACGAATAGCTTGTGTTTCAATTTTTCATTAAAAATCCCAATAACGAATATGTCCTTTAAACATGGTTCCAATCTCAGCTCAAAATTACAAGATAAACTTAACCCTCTCAATCTAGCCGCGTAATCTTTAACGGATTCGCTAGGAAACTGTTTACATTTATAAAATAATTCACGAGACTCAAAAATATTTTTAACTGGTTTGCAATGTGAATCAAATAATTTACATAAATCTTCAAAAGAACAAACAGAAACCTTTTTTGGAAAACATAAATCACATAATAGAGAGAAAGTTTCTTCCGTGAGGCAACTCAGCAAAAATGCTCTTTTGCGTTCTGGTGACAACAACTTATCATCATTTAAAATGAGGGCCTGATCCAATCGTTCCCTGAACAATGACCAGTCTCCCGTTCTGTAACAGAACGTCCCCAAATTCTTACAAATCGCCTCCATTGGGAGAAGAACTGAAACAAGTTGAATAAAATATACGTATCTCAGCCCTTCCAGAGGTTATGCTCCGAGCCCCTGCCCTGAGCCTGTGAATCACCAACGTCTCAGCACCTTTTTCTGGCTCCGTCTCCCTTCAGCTGCGGACACGATCACCTTCCAAGGTCTTCCTTCCCGCTGTAGCGACAGAACCCCGGTCCCGGATTCCGGCCAATTCACCCTTGATGCCGATCTTGATCCTGGATCTTCTGCGTACCCCGTGTAACGGTGTACTCTCGACAAAATGTTGCAATGTCGGCTCCCACACACGTGTAAAATTGCGTTTTTACCGCGCAATTTGCCCGGCCCGATCTGCGTGCTCGCCTCGGCTGCGTGTGAATTCTCCAATTTGATAGCCTTTTATTATTCTTCTTCTTCCTTCAAAATTTAGCGATCCAACGCCCAAAAGCGCCAGACTATACTGTGATCACCAAAAATTCGAATAATCTTCTTGAATCATCTGATTCTCCGTAAACTTTTAATAATTTACGAACTACCGTGCTGCGCCACTGTAACGTATGTAAACTCTACATACTCAATAATAACAATGCTTGTATTATAATATTTATTAGAAAGAAGACTATCACGGTTCTGGACTGAGAGGCTCATTCCCGCTCATACGCTCTCACGCTCATACGCTCTCTTATATACGTCTCGTACTCGCTGTCTCGCTCTCATGCTGTCCCCCTTACACACATACACCACACAATGCCATATTCCTAAGCATCTGATACATATGACCCCGTATTAGGTCAAAGATTATCCTTCGTACTGTCTATGATGAAATATATAGAGTTCCCCGCACGCCATGAGTTATTTATGGACAATTTCTTCACATCTCACCATTTGATGTGTATCCTGAAGGATAAGAGAATGTGCGCTACTGGCATATGTTAGCCAGTTCGCTTCCCGAACCTTGAAGCTTCAGGCAAGTTGAAGACAGGAAAGTAATTGCCTAAAGCTAACATTTTCTTCTATATTTCCCTTGCGCATAGCGAACATCAAAAAAATAATTATAACCTAATAACTTTGTATTCCCTTAACCCTTCACTACCAATATCATGATGAAAGAGAAAGGGGCCTTATTGGCCCGGTACTCTGTATGCCAGATTATAAAAGATAAAATATATGGAACTGCTATAACGACTGCCAATGATCAAATGATGGAACAAGCCAACAGCTACTTTACGATTGCTTGACGCTTTATATCAGCTGTAGTTGAATCGGAGTCGATAACTTTGGATCGTTCAATCGTTGAAGCCGTCATAGCGGCCTCTTAACCAATGCAATTCATTTGAATTCAAGTTAAGCATCCTGTAGGTAGAATTCTCTTTTTTTCTGCAAATCCTTAGGTAAGGGCAATTTCTTGACACGGTGATTATTAATAAATGTATTAATTTGCTTCCATGACCTCATTGACAATATTCCTGTTTGTTTTTTTATTTCGTTTATTTTTGCAGCTCCTGGATCTCTTCCTTCGATGAAATAATTTGCAAAGTTTTTATAAAGTTCATCTTTTTCTTGATTAAGCCACCTCCTTCTAACTATATTTTCCTTTTTTTTTGCAATATTCCCATCAAGTAAATTACTTAGTAAAGGCTCTTGGTCATTTTCTAAACTATTATCCAACGTAACATGATCCACATTTTCTTTATGTGATTCTTCAGGTTGAAGGACGGAATCTATTTCATTTTGTAAAGTTGCTGTAATGTTTACTCCATTATCTGACTGTGATCGGGAAGATATTTTTCCCTCAGCTAATTGCAGTAAATTCAATCCAACTTTACCTTTCTCAAGAGCCAGTTGTGGTATCATGTAATTCCCTTTATGTGTACCTGGTGTATGCCCTAAGAAATGAGATTCCACCTCCATTAAGTTAGAACCAGGCACAAGTGCGGAAGAGAGTGTCGCTTTGATGTATGTGGATATCTATTCAGACAATCCTTTTATCATTGAAGAATGTTTGGAATCTATCTGTGAAAACATTTCAGGTATTTATTGCTCTGTCTTTTTTGGCACATAACAGAAGCAAAATACAATCGAAAATGAAATGGTACGGCGTTACTGTATAGATATGGTAACGAACTTTTAGGTTAAAAGTGGTGTGCACTGTGTGGTTAGGTCAACCTCAATGAACTCATTAGAATTCTTATAATTTTAGTATTGGTCCGTTTAATCGGTCTTGCAAACGCTTTTTTGCTGGATTGTTACCTTTCTTCATTTCTATGGCATATCTGACACCTCACCACCAGAGCACACCTTCCTGTACAGTGTTGGAACGATATCGGCACAAGGTTGGAAGGATTGAGGTAGAGCGATCCACATTCGGGCCGGTTACACAACCCATTCTAATCAGGGGTCAATTGGAGAAATCCTCTCCAGATGCCGAATTGCCAATGCGCTGATAATACCTTATCCTAACAGTCCTAAATCCGAAAATTATTGATTACAGTGATCACCTAACTAGACGTATACTGATTTTGGCAAGGGACGTCAAAGTTGTATTCGCGGCAGGCGCCGTTTGGCTCATTCTAATAATTGCGATATTACCTGTGAACGGTTGAGGGGGGTAACCATAATTTATTTATTCAAACGCCATAAAATGGCTTTTACAATACACTGATAATCAAATTACAAGCGTACAGTGGTAAACAGGATAATAATAGCAATTAATTAAATAACAATTAATGTGTACACAAAAACACTATTGCAAGTGATGCAGTTATTCATATAAGTGCAGAAAGACAATGCATAATTCAAAATGAATATATACCAGTGTAACAATAGTTGAACTAATTTATACTAGGCTTATATAATACCTGTCATAAGTCGAAGTATGAGGTGTCTATGATAATAGTCAGAAGTGAGTTTATTGTTACCCACAAAATTAATTGTACTTGGAACAGCTGAGTAGGCATCGCAACTTGGCATTAACAATTCGGGATTTCAGCGATTCAATGATATTTATGGATAAGAAATAATAATTTTAAATAAAATAATACACGTGTTAGCTAATTTTTTAAAATTTTTTTATATTAACTCCACACAGGAGGCCCTGAAGAAAATAATTTCCCTCAGGGCCTGTGTCATCTTTGGGGATGCTGTGTGGAGGGTCTTTTTGTGGAGAGGAAGGAGTGAACATGGGTCTTGAAGAGTCCCATGTTGTAGGAGGGAGGAAACACAGAGGCCGGCAGTTCGTTCCACAGCCGAGCTGTTGAACTTAAGAACGAATCGTAGAAGCGACCCGTTCTCATGTGACAAATGTCAACCGTGTACAAATGTTGGGCGCGCGTTTGGCGTGTATCCCGACTACGCACCGTTGCCGAAGGGATCAATGACGCTAGTTCCTCAGAGCATCTTCCATTGTAATACCGATAGAACAAGGACAGCATACCTACCTGACGCCTGTGCTCTAAAGATTGCAGTTCGTTTGTTAAGATTGGGGAATCTATCAAACGGACCGCCCGTTTTTGCACAGAGTCAAGGGTTTTTTTCAGGTATTTAGGGGCTCCGGACCAGAGATGGCTGCCAAATTCGACAGTAGGGCGCACTTGCGATTTGTACAGGGTCAGCAGTTGTGTGCTATTACTATAGGATGTCTGAAGTAAATAGTTTAGATGTAGTAAAATATGATATAGGAGCCATGCAAAAGAATATTATCAATCCTGACATTAATTATTGTAATTGAGGTATGTTATTATAGCCATTTTTATTTATTTAAGGTTTTAATCCAGCAGGACTAGGAGGGTAGTACAATCTCAGTCTGCCATATTACATGATGTATAAAAACAATGAAAAATAAAAATAGGTAAATGGTTAGCGTGGTAATACGTTTAAACAAGAACTTAAATTATATTTAAATAATGAAGACAATATTAGTGATTTCTAAACGAAAATCTGAAACAGAAAAATGGTCCTGGGAAAAACAGGTCCTGGGTTCGAGTCCCAGATGTGACCGTTTCCTTTTCTGATTTTTCTGTTTCAGATTTTCGTTTAGAAATCACTAATATTGTCTTCATTATTTAAATATTACAATTTCAGGTTTTACTCAATAAAGTTATTCCGAAAAATATATACTTAAATTATATTTTCGGCGATATTTTGCGACTGTGACAAGTCAAACAAAATAAATAGCTTTTCCAATTTTTAATGAAATTTTTATTTTATCAGATGAAATTAGTACGTCCAAGACTTCTCATCTAGAGGGAGTCACCGTCAAAGCAGAACCAGAGAAAAGTGTGATATTGTATAAAGAAATTGACATCGAGCTCCCAGATATTAAAAAGGAAAGTTCGGAGCACTCCGGCAGATTTCATCATATGGCGGGTAAAACTATATTTTATAATGAACACACGTGTTATCCTGTACTGAAATAAAGCAAAATCTAGAGAACTTATTAAACCCTACCTTATGAATGTTCCTAAGTTTGAAGACAGGGTAATTATCGCACGTGGTCCACAGTTTTAGAATGACTTGTAAGATCTAACAGTAAATTCAAACACCTTTAAAACATTTTTACTTTTCACAATTACGCGCTGTATCGTAGCAATCATGTTGAACCATCTGTGCATAACTGGCGGCATAAACCCCAAAAATAAATAATTATAATATTTCCAAATATCATGAAACATTTTTTATTATAGTTTTTATGCCTTCAATTTCAATCTGCACTCAATCTAAGCTACTCCAAGTACCTTATCACCAGGAGCTTAGTTAGACAATATTATGTAATGCATCAATACAAAAATACTCACATAAATATCAGCGATGCGCTCAGCTTGTCATGATATATCAATGTACTATTGTTTTGTTATTCCAGGTAGCATTAAAGTAGAGACAGTTCATATCAAGGTAGAAGCAGGACTCCTAGAAGAGGATAGAGGGGGCAATGCTTGTACCGAAATAGACATAGACCAGCCGGATGTTAAAAATGAATGCTTAGAGCACTCTGCTAGTATTACCCAGACTGCAGGTAAAATCGATCTTTTTTTTTCTGAATAAATAATTTTCAGTTTTCATTACAGATACCTACTTATTGAGCTTAATCCACTTTCTATTTCAGACTTTATAATGGACCTGAAGATCCATCCAGGAAAGAAAGCTCATTCATGTTCGTACTGCAGCGCCACATTTTCACGGATAGGAATTTTAGAGCGTCACGTGCGTACCCATACTGGAGAAAAACCTTATATATGTTCCTACTGCAGCTATTCATGTTGTCAAAAGGGAACTTTAACACTTCACATGCGTACCCATACTGGAGAAAAACCTTTTTCGTGTTCCTACTGCAGTTATTCATGTTCTCGAAAGGGATCTTTAGAACGTCACGTATTCACCCATACTGGGAAAAAACCTTTTGCAAGTCCTTACTGCAGTCATTCATGTTCCCAAAGTGGATCTTTAAAACTTCATGTACTTACCCATAGCAGAGAAAAACGTTTTTTTTGTTCCGATTGTAACTATTCATGTTCTCAAAAAGGTTATTTAAAATATCACATGCTTACGCACGCTTCAGAAAAACCTTTTTCATGTTCCGACTGCAACTATTCATTTTCTCTAAAGACAAATTTAAAACGTCACATGGTTACCCATACTGGAAGAAAATCGTATTCATGTTCCTACTGCAGCTATTCATGTTCTCAAAAGTATAATTTAAAACGTCATTTTATTACCAAACATTGAACACCTTTTTTCGAGCTCTTTTTGCAAATGTTCAGGAAAACAGTATTCACATTGTTTTAAAACTAGCTCAACAATAAAACGAACCAGAGGAGGTTCTGAGAAGAAAACGGTATAATTATTGGGTAAGAAGCTGAGGGTCAGCGCGTCTAGAAGTGACAGATGGATGAATCCATCCCTCCCACTTCGGCGCAAGGCGGTGGTTTGAGAGATGCAGAGAACAAAAGTCTCCCTCGACCGACGTCTCCCAATCCAGCATACAGTTGGTGGTAAGACGCATCTGCCGTCAAGACCTGGACAAACCTTACTCCCTCGAACCCGTGCACCCCTGACTTATGGAAGAGGTGTTGGTTATCCGATGATTGGTTTCCTGGGCGGCGGTAATCAAATCGGCTTCCCTTAATGACCACATTTAGCCAGATGTTTTACCGTATCAACTCATATATCACAACTGTCCTCTGCCGCACAGCGGGGAGATAGCTCGCTCACACAAGTAAGAATTTTATTTATGAGAGTCGTGTTGATTTTATTGTCGAGTCAAATAAGATAAACAATACAGTATTTTGCTAATTAAAGCAACCTGAACAAGCCAGAAGCTATTCCAAACTTAGTTGCAAGATAAATTTCTTAATAATAAAAACGAGAAATGTGTTGATAATTCGTATTTTCAATAACCGAACGCAAATACAATTTTAAAAGTGCACAAATACACTTATTACATGATAATTTATTATGCGACTAGAAATGTAAACAGTTTGTTACTTTTTCAAAAGTTTATGTTACCACCTACGAGTATAGTACATAAAATGCTGTTTGTTGAGATATAAATTGATGGCTTAAAGAAAATAATTAGTATAAATTAGTAAATGAATATTTAATGTAAAAATAAATTAATATTTTTTTTTTTTAAAGAAAAACAAACATTCCGGGTTACGAATAACCTGACAACATTTGGAAATCTCCTACTACCACCATAGTAAGCTGAAAATGTTGCTTGTATTGTGATGGAGGACTTAGCCAGCCGAGGAATCGAACACACTACGCCTGGGTGGGACCCAAACGCAATGTCAACACGGCCACCGACCGGTCAAATTATATTATAAAATTAGTAAATAACCACTTGCACGTTAGTTTGAATAAACCATGTTATAAAAACTAACTCAATAAATAAATATTCAAAATCCTTTTTTTGTTTGTTTATTTATATGTGAATACCACCCTACGGTCCCAACTGCTTCCAACTGTATGTAGCCAGTGAGACTATGGCATCCCCAATACATGCGGTATGTTTTGAGGCTGAAGGTATAGGGGAGGTGGAAGAGATTGGGACGGTCTTACAATAGGGCAAAACTAGTTTTATGATTAAATATTATCGCGTTCAAAGTCAGCATCTGTTTCACTGTTAGCCATTTTAGTTACTTTTGAATATCTATATATTAGTAATATTCTTATTGCTCAATTTACAACTTATTTTGTTTTCTGTCGTTGTATAATAAAATAATCGTTTGTCAGTAGTTAAAATGTGGAGCAATAATAGTGACCGTAGTTTTTCCCAAAAAAGGTATCTTCTTTCCAATTTTCTTTTGTATACATATACTCAGCTTGCTTGCTTGAGGTTAGTTTGGAATCTCGTAACTCCAAAGTATATTAAGGCGATGCACTACGTCGTGTAATATTTTAAATTGAGCCGCTATCAATAACAACCCTTACGTAGATGGCGATAAGGTTTAAATTCCCGCTTAACAACATCGACCTGTTTTGATTTATGCAAGAAAAAACATTGCCAAAAAGTGCCTTCTATTTTATTTTGTGAATGTTCAGGCATAAATATTTAATTTTTTTACAATAATTTTACAAATAACTTTATTTTCCACACTATACAATAAAATCATAACCGAAAATGGGTTCGTAAGTAGGAGATTTTGAACTTAAAAGCAGTTTTCATAGGCCTTATACATAATTTTTTTTCTGGGCTTATAAAAAGACTTATCTAAAAAACACTCGATCATTTTAAAGGCCAAGATGTATTCTACTCGCAGTATTTAATTAAAGCATCTGAAACATTTCTAGGCGACCAAATTTTCAAATCAAAAATACATGATTTTGCATTACTACGTATGGCATCGCCTTAAATCAAGGCTGCCCAACCCCAGGCCCGCGGGCCACAATGTGGCCCGCGAACGAATTATAAGTGGCCCGCGTGAACCATTTTCAAAAAACCCGCCAATCCGCCAATTTGAAAAAGTGTCGCGGGTCCGCGGTAAAACAAACAATGCAGCTTGCGCGCGGTCACCAGTGTTGCCAACGAAGGCGATTTATCGCTATTTAGGCTACTCAGAACGAGAATCAGCGACTAAAAAATCTAACCTGTTGAACTTACTTTTTAAACAAAAATACACCGGTTTTTGATATAATATTTTTTACGTCCGAAATGGAATCTTGTAGCCACCCCCCCCCCCCATGGAATTCGAAAAATTGTTGTGGGGAATCACATATGATGTTTTTGGGTGCGCGGAATTTTTTCTCAGCGAAGTTCCGTAACAACCTCCCCCCCCATGGATTGCAAATATTTTATGGGGAGCACTCATTTTGAATTTTTTTTGTGGGAATTATGTTTTATAGAAATTCTCTAACAACCCCCCCCCCCATGGAAATAGGAACCGTCAGGTATTCAGTGGCCCGCCAGTGATTCAAAATCGTCAATTTCGCCCAACTGTTAAAAAGGTTGGGCAGCCTTGCCTTAAATCAATATTTTTAATTTTGCTTTCACTGCATGTCTTCTTATGTCCTATTATCATCCATTTTGTCTTTTTTGCAATTAATTTAAGTTTGTTTTTAGCCATGGTGATAAATTATTCAGTCCATCATTTAAAATATTTATCAATTCTTAATTATATTGAAATATAATGTGCGAGTTTGTATTCTAGACTGAAATTAGTTATGGTGAGTTTCAGTTCATCAAGAATAGGTTTTAGATACAGCGTTTGGAACAGTTAACATGTGGTGCATCTGATAGCGCACCACATGATGAGGAGGTAGCTGGTGCGGGCCTCCTGGAGACGAGGGAATAGCATCCTCGGTGGAGTGCTGGTCCTCTGGAGAGCCGTCGGCCTGCGGAAGGTGGACCCAGTAGCGTCATTGCGGAAACATTCTGGATTCTTTCATTCGTAACGCAGGTTTCACACTGCTCGCGTGTGAATGTACTCTGCGGGAAAAATGCCCCACGTATCCAACCAATATCTCACGGCACTATCGGCTATCGCTGAGCGCTTTTTTTCACTTGCCACTGTTGCCGGGGAGTTGGGACAATATGTGATGGCTATCGTTCGGTCCTTGCATAAAATTTGTATGTAAAATACGTGATCCTTTCATTATATAACCAAATGAGGTCATAATTGTGTTGCTGAGCGTCTGAACTGTGCGTGTTCGTATCAAGAAGAATCCTCCGTTGAAAAGGGATTTTTTTTGAGCCTTTAACTATGAAATGATTCTGGGCAATTATACCACAGCGTAAAAGAATGTAAGTGTTAAAGGTTTGATATGTAAGCCAAAATGTTGCAAAATAAAAAGGTAGATGGTTGTCTAGAAAAATCACAGGAGGTTAATTTAAGAGTTGCATCAGAAAATAGCTACACTGGTAAGAGTCTCGATGATGAGGTTGTTCTTATTTGGTTTGAATGAGCAGGTTATTTATTAAGAGTGATTTCCGTGTACAAGAATAGTTTCATTAAGGGCACGAAAACGGTTTTTAGTATGAGAGCGAATGTGTCTTGTTAAGTTTGACTTTTGTGAACATGAATAAATGCAGCAAGAGCATGAGAATGGTTTTTCTTTAGTATGAGTACGAATGTGTATAACTAAGCGTGTTTTTCGTGAACATGAATAGTCACAAAAAGAGCAAGAGAACGGTTTATCTTTAGTATGAGTATGAATGTGTCTTATTAAGGATGACTTAAATGAACATGAATAGTTGCAGTATGAGCATGATAACGGTACTTCTGAGTGAGTATGAGAACGTTTGTGTCTATTTAAGGATGGCTTATCTGAATATAAATTATTATAATATGAGCATGAGAACGATTTATCTTTAGTGTGAATTCGAATGTGTTTAATTAAGGATGACCTATTTGAACATGAAAATTTACAGTAAGGGCATGGAAAAGGTTTAGGATGCGTAAGTTTGTGTCTAGTGAAGGATGAGCTATCTGAACATAAAAAGTTACACCAAGGGCATGAAAACGGTTTTTCGTTTGTATGAGTGCGCTCGTGTGCAGTTAAGCGTGACTTCTGTGAACATGAATAGTTACAGTTAGAGCACGTGAACGGTTTTTCTTTAGTATGAGTGCGAATGTGTATTATTAATGATGACTTCTGTGAACATGAATAGTTACAGTAAGAGCACGAGAACGGTTTTTCTTTAGTATGAATTCGAATGTGCCTATTTAAGGAAGACTTATCTGAACATGAAAATTTACAGTAAGGGCATGGAAAAGGTTTAGTATGCGAATGTTTGTGTCTAGTGAAGGATGAGCTATCTGAACATAAATAGTTACAATAAGGGCATGAAAACGGTTTTTCGTTTGTATGAGTGCGCACGTGTGCAGTTAAGCGTGACTTCTGTGAACATGAATAGTTACAGTAAGAGCATGTGAACGGTTTTTCTTTAGTATGAATGCGAATGTGCGTTATTAAAGATGACTTCTGTGAACAAGAATACTTACAGTAAGAGCATGAGAACGGTTTCTCTTTAGTATGAGTGCGAATGTGCCTAATTAAGTTAATTTTCCGTGAGCATAAATAGTTACAATAAGAGCATGAGAATGGTTTTTCTTTAGTATGAATACGCATGTGTGCAGTTAAGTTTGACTTCTGTGCAAATGAATAGTTACAGTAAGTGCATGAGAAAGGTTTGTCTTTAGTATGTGTGAGTAAATGAGCAATTAGGCCAGCCTTAGAAGCAAGTTTTGTGTCACATTCAGAACGAGGAAAAGATTTTGTTTGGTGAAATATCTTCCCGTCGCATTTTCGTTGAAAGGAAAAGATGTTCTTCACTATTCACCTTGAAAAGAAAAACAAGATTATTTAATTAATATAATCAGAGCTATTTGGAGTATTTAATGAGGATTAAGGTAGTAGAAGGGGAAGTAGAGGAGATGAGGAAGGTGGGGATGGACCTGTCTCATCAGCTCTTGTCGCCAAACACGGCTAAAGCCATTTCAAGCAACATTTCAATTCTGAATGGTGGTCATTCACCAGGACAACACAGAGAGCAAATTTCACTCTACTACTTTAATGCAGGTAGAAAACGATTTTCTTAACAAAAAAACCTTGATGTTGCATATTATAAAGAATATGATGTAACGAATTAGTATTTGTACCCTTTTTAGTGTTCCATAAAATATCGTAAACCGCAAATTAGGATTCTTTAAAATTAAGCACTTTTTCCAGCTAAGCCTACCATTGTTTACCATAATCGCAACGACACTTTGAAGAAAATTTACAACAGTTAACAACGTACGCCACTCGGTTTATGGGGGACTTTAATGAATATTTTTAACTTTCCAATAGACATAACCGATTGGGATAGCTGGTTAAAAAATTAACAGTCAGTTAAAATTGGGAAGGGACCCTTGGTCTCCTATATTATAACCCTAAGGGACACAGCACAAGGAACTTTGTACAAGGTTTCCTTTATGCATTCGATTTAATACACACTAAAGGTCACTTTAACAGAGGGATGTTATAAAATAAATTATTGCAAATCTCACTGATGTAGGTTATCCACACCGTCAGACAGGTACAGGTACTTGGGTAACAGAATGGGTGGGGAAATGCAGGAACATAAATGTTAGAGGGAGAAGCATATCGTTGACGACAATCCATCATCGCGAAGGAGAGACAAAAAACCGGCGATGATTAACCTAAACAGAAGGCAATTGAGATGTGCGGTGATATTATTTTCGTTGTTGCACTATTCCCTAACATTGAAAAAATCCAATATTAATCCAACCGACGTAGGTTTATTACCGTTTTCAACTGGCATTGCAGGATGACTTACGCAGTGATGCATTTTATTCAGCGATATAACTGCGTCAAAAATTATTGTTATTTAAAAAACGTGTTTTTAAAGTCCTGATCTTTAAGTTCTGATCACTGACTACGTAGCAGGTGATTACGAAATATGGACAAGCGCGGTCCATAGCCCGTCCCCAAGTAAACAACATTTGTACACGAGGGTTCAATAAGCCTTCATGTGACATGCTTTATTTCAGCCAGAACATTTGATTCGAAGGAGATGTATGTAACACATCAATAAAAATGACATAAAAAAGGTTTTACCCGTCATTTGGGGAAGTTTTTCAGCGTGTTCCAAGCATTCCTTTTTAATATCTGGGATTTCGACGTCAATATCTGAGTATGAAATCTCACTTTCCTCTTTATCTTTAGATCCTGTTTGTGTTTTGATGGTGACTCCCTGTGGATGAGAATTCTCAGTTGTTCTAAATTCACCTAATAACAGAAAACCTTCATTTATAATTAGATACAATAAACGAGATATATTTATTATTTTATTTTTTTGGTAAACTAATGTTTAAGACAAGATTTTTTATGCATAGCACAAGGGGTAACAATTATTTTACTAGCAATAATTATTCGCCTGAAACACTCAACCACATTGAAAAATCTCCTGATAAAAGATACATGACGCCAACGGGACTCGAACCCTTGTCCCTTCGATTTCCGGTCGACAGCTCTGATTGTTAATTGTTGAATGAAACACTAGTATATATTGAATTATTTCGCGGATAAGAGATAAGCCGCCATAGCTCAGTGGTCAGAGCTGTCGACCGGAAATCGAAGGTACACGGGTTCGAGTCCCGTTGGCGTCATGTATCTTTTATCAGGAGATTTTTCAATGTGGATGAGTGTTTCAGGCGAATAATTATTGCTTGTAAAATAATTGAGATATATTTAACTTCTGGGTACTTAAATAAAAGCATTTTGTAATGCGACAAGTTTTTGCGTGAATATACAACATGCACATGATCGCATTGCAAATGCCCTCTTAACTGTATGTAAAGCAACATATATCAAAGTCTATGTGGGCGCAGATTCAATAAAGCAATACAAAAAGAAGAGGGACGCTTTTAGGTAGATTTGGTATATTTTCGTAGATTTAGGGCGGTAACCAATTCTGTTTGCGACACATTGACAATTTTATCGGTTCGATAGATTAATAAAATAGTTAGGTTAACTCTCAACACATGAAGCATGCCCTATTCAATTTTATAGAAAATTTACACGGATTCCGAAGAAACACTAATCTCGCAGCCGTTTTTCTTACCAGCTATCTGATCCAAACATTCCTTCTTTAAGTTCGGCAGGTCTACCTTAACTTCTGTATCCGACATTTCACCTCCACCTTCTTCCACAGTCTCTGACTCCATCTTGACGGTGACAATCTCCGGGTTAGAAAGGTCCATAACACCGCTGTGAGAGCATTCAAATAACAACGGAATACTCTGAAAACTAACTTACACATCAGTTTGAGCATTTCGTCATAAAACCTGGGTTTATTTATGATATAATGTAGGAAAGTATAAATTGAGTAATATACCATGAAAATATATCGCTTCTGCTCGGAAGAAAGATAAAGCAAGGTCGTTATGTCCCGATATACGAAACGCATACTAATAAGTAAAGTGATTATTTTGTTCATAATTATTCAATTTTAAACAACATAAATATTCACAAAAAAAAACACACATAAAAGACAAACGCTAAAAGTCTGGCAGGGAGGAAGCTGTAGTAAATTCTACTATTTGTTTGATTTTCAGTAAAAATGTATCCCATCCGGGGTGACCGCATTTTAAAAAGCGACTACACTTACACATAATTACCAAATAGAACAATTATTAAAATTAATCGACGAAACGGAAGCAATTAACCATTTTACACCGCAAAAGTTGAGGTTTTAGTAATAAGTATTATTAATATTAAAACATTCTTAATTAATTGACATTAGTAGATTTTCACGTGGATTGTAATAGTTTTCGTTTACAGACACCAAAATCACTTTTCAATTTTTGGGATATAAAACACAAAACGGTGTAAATTTTGACAGCTTTACAAAAAAATAAGAAAACATAACCTAAAAAATTAAATTACCAAATTTTGGGTTGAAAACTTACAAGTACAATAATGAAATAATAAAATAGTATGACAAAGAGCAATAAGAAGTTATATGTATTTCCGTCAGAAAGAAAATAAGTTGATAAGTACATCATAATTCTACTCACGTACAAGGAAGACGAACATAACCTAATATCGGAAGTAGTTGAGTAGACGTTACGTAAAAAGTGAATTGAGCATCTTCGGAATAAAATGTGGTGATTGATATTTATTTTTAAATGCAAACAAGTAATTTATGCTTTATTGACAGAAAACGCAGCAGTTAACGACGCGTAAATTAACAATCCAGCTGTCAGTTAAATTTTACCATAGACGAGGGAACACTTTTAGATATACAACTCACCGAAAACTGCGGATTGTTTGTTGGTAAAGGTATCAACACTACCAACTCCGTGCCTCCGTAGCGTGGTCGTGGGGTAAGGCTCTTTACCAGCAAGCCAAAGATCACGGGCTTAAATCCCGGCGTCCGCAAGATTTCATTTCAGTAATTTGTGTTATTTCATATTTTATTCATTTAAAATAATTAATATTTAAGACAATATTAGCGATTCTGAAACGAAAATTTGAAACAGACATATCAAAAAAAAGATACGGTCACATCTAGATCACATTATAGTTCAGGGCACACAAACTCCAACGGCTCGGAGGGCTTTGAAGCAGAGAATGGACGGTTATCTCGAAAGTATTTCCTCCTGGGGTAAAAATAATTTCGTCGAATTTAATGTTTCAAAGACCCAATCCTGTCTGATTACGTCTAAAAGGGATCCAAATGATAATCTAGTCTCCTTCAACGGAAGCAATCTTCCGAACAGGCCTTCCATTGATATGCTAGGTGTAACTATAAGTGACCAGCTCAGGTACGGGGGCTCCATCGAAGCCAGAGTAAAGTTGGCCTCTCAGAAGCTGGGCGTACTGTACAGGGCCCGCATATACTTTAATAGTACACAACTGCTGACCCTGTACAAATCGCAAGTGCGCCCTACTGTCGAATTTGCAGCCATCTCTGGTCCGGAGCCCCTAAATACCTGAAATAAACCCTTGACTCTGTGCAGAAACGGGCGGTCCTTTTGATAGATTCCCCAATCTTAACAAACGGACTGCAATCTTTAGAGCACAGGCGTCAGTTAGGTATGCTGTCCTTGTTCTATCGGTATTACAATGGAAGATGCTCTGAGGAATTAGCGTCATTGATCCCTTAGGCACCGGTGCGTAGTCGGGATACACGCCAAACGCGCGCCCAACGTTTGTACACGGTTGACATTTGTCACATGAGAACGGGTCGCTTCTACGATTCGTTCTTAGGTTCAACAGCTCGGCTGTGGAACGAACTGCCGGCCTCTGTGTTTCTTCCCTCCTACAACATGGGACTCTTCAAGACCCATGTTCACTCCTTCCTCTCCACAAAAAGACCCTCCACACAGCATCCCCAAAGATGACATAGGCCCTGAGGGAAATTATTTTCTTCAGGGCCTCCTGTGTGGAGTTAATATAAAAATTAAAAAATTAACTCAGGACTCTTATCTTGCCGGGGCACGGCCGTGCTTTGGTTCACGAACCAGATATGACCATATCTTTTTGTGTTTCAAATTTTCGTTTAAGAATCGCTAATATTGTCTTCGATAATTAAAAATTACAATTTGAGGCTATTCTTATTAAGTTTAAAATATATATATATATATATATATATATATATATGGAATACGAACTTGGTGATACGCAAGCACTATTTACATTAAATATATTCAAAATTTATAAATTTCCATAGTAAAAAAATTGTCACATCAAATATTTACAAACAGAGATATCAGTTAAAAGTACTATATGGATCAGAGAGCCTACTTACAATAAAAGGTCTCCTTTGGTTCACTACTATTATGGATAACATGGGGGAAAGCTAATACAAACACCCACTGGTACACAAAAATACCAAAAGATTTAAAGAAGGAAAGGGCATAAAAACTCCTCGAATATTAAATAAATATGGAAGCCGTTCTCTTAAATACCTAAAACCAGTTATTTTTAATAAAATCAATAAAAACTTTGAAAAAAATGAGAGACTACGCTCTAAAATAATAAAGCTGTGGTTAATTAATGAAAACTTCTTGTTTCTTTGAATTTCTTAATGTATCTGCCAACATATCTTGTTATTGAGGCAGGTACATTGAGATATTTTAAAAACTTTAACGATGTAATTTAAATTATCTAATATTGCTATGGGATCTTTTTTTTTTTTTTTTTTTTTTTTTATAGTGAATACCTCACAAGAGTCCCAACTGCTCCCGTCTGGAGCCAGTGAGACTATGGCATCCCCAATTGGGGGATGTTGTGAGGCTGAAGGTAAGTGGGGAAGGGAAAGAGGAAGGTGGGGAAGTACCTGGCTATTCAGATCTAGTCACTAAACACGGCTAAAGCCATTTGGAGCAACGTTTCAATTCTGAATGGTGGTCTTACACCAGGGCGATACTGGTAGTATCTTCCACTCTGAATCTATTCTAATATTTTCTTAAAACAATAAGGACGGGTTGTTTCGGAGAATTTGAACAATTCATCAAATTTCAACGTTCATTTACGGGTTCTGTGAAAGTCCTATTCAAATTCTGTTATTATATCATTATAGACTAGTTGCTTGACAGAACTGAAATAAAAACAGAACTTAAAAATATCTTTCACAGAACTTGAAAATTAACTTTGAAATTTGAACAATTGTTCAAGTTCTCCGAAACAACCCGTCCTTAATGTATTTATCTACAAATATTTTCTTGTTTCAAATAAAGAATGTTTAATTGATAAAACCTATAGACAAGCTGCCATATGACAGCTTTATCGGACCACCCTAAATTTGCACAAATGATTTGTTTACTGAGTGAATTAAAACAAAAACTTGCAGCACGTTCGGTCGCGCTAACAATAGACTGACTCTACCGTTCTACTATAATAACACACATACATTATCACATTATTACTCACCAATCAGTCGATTACACATTTTGGGAAATGAACATGCTAACATCGGCGACATTTATTTCTTAAAATTAGCGCAATATAAACATGAACTCAAAAATTATTTTTAAATAATGTAACTTTATTTACGCACTCTGGACATGTTGAAATGAAATGATGATATTTCTCATTGTTCTTTTTTTGTTAATTTTGGTTGTGATACACAAAATAATTGTATGTTATTTTTAAGTAAAAAAAAAACTACTATCATGTAATGATATTATTTTTCTTACTTTTGTACTCTATTATATGTTTATTTATAAAAGGCAGTATAGCCGTTTATGTATTTAAAAATTAAAAAAAAATTAAAAGCATCAATGTATATATACATCAGTATATGGCATTGCACAACTGATGCATGTAAATACTATAGATAATTGTTGACTTCTATGAAAAATATATCTATTTCAATGCATTTGTTGATTAAATTTAATAAAATTATCTGATCGTAGAATCATTTCCGATTTAACCTGTTTGTATAAAATCATTAATTCAATGTTTGATACCCCTGATTTATTATATAATGTAATCTCTTTTCATACTCCAAGCAGGTCGGTTACAAGACAGTACCTACCATATTATTGTAACAATTCTATATCAACGTCCCAATATCACACTCCTATGCGACGGATTCAACAGCTAGGAAACAAATACTCCGATGTTGTTGATATAATTATTTAGTACATCAATTTCATTATATAAGCATACCTTATTGAAGATTTTTGCATAAAGTAGGGGAATATTTAGATAAAGCTATTTAAATTGACAGTAGGTAGTACAGTATTTTGCACGTTAACAGTATTTTGTCGGCTGAAAGAAAAAAAATATTTTGGGTTTTTTATATTTATATTTTGTACCTACATACTGTGTGGATCAAATTCAACAATATATTTTTTATATATGTGTTTTAAACAATCATTTCCTGCACTATTTATAAGTATAATTTCTTAAATATTGTTATTTCTGTATGTAAAATCTTTAATTGGCGTAAATAAATAAAAAACAAATTTGATAAATAATGGATATTTCCTGTTCAAATTTGTAAAAGGAAATATGGCAAATATGAATATTTCCTACCAGTCTGATTAAGATTGTAAATATTGGAACAGGTATCAGCATAGGTAAGTTAGTTCTACACATGGGAAGAATCAGAAACCTGCGTTGGAGGCCTCGCGTGAGATTATCCGGGACAGAATCCCACTTCACTACTAGGATGTCCGGTATTAAGAAGAAACCGTTTAGAAGCTTATAAGCCATCAGCAATAATTCGAAATCTCTTACAGAACAAAATATGCACAACATTTCTAAGATAAAATAAATTAGCCCGCGAATTCACCACGTTCATAAAAATTGGTAATTCTGCATTTTTATTACTAAGTTTTGGGCATGTAGAGCGAATGAGCGAAGAAAGGAGTGAACGAAGAATACATGACGCGAATGTAGATGCTACAAGAAGTCAGGGATGCCCGAAGAATGACTCGATCGTGTAAACCAGGGGTGTAACCCGCTACTGAGATATGGCTTAGCTTTAAAATTTTAAAGAGTTTACAAGGAAGGAACAAGGAAGTAGTCATAAAAAAAAAATATTTAAAAACAAGCTGACGTGTACCCGGCGTTGCTCGGGGTTATGCCATACTAAGTTTCAAGGCTCATTTGAAAGCTACAGAAACAAACAATTTTGTATAATATTTTTTTGTCATGTCACCTTACCGTAATTTGAAAATATAAGCATTTAAAGTTTAAAATAATCTGAATACCAAAGAACATAATTTACGTTACAAAATATTATTGATGATTGGACGCGGTTGGAGCTAACTAAAAACTGTCCAAAGAAGCGAAGCTAGCAGTCCACAATGGAGTGCTGGTACCTACCCTAATATATGGAAATGAGGCATGGAATTGGCAGAAGAAGGCTGAAAGTAGACAGAATACTGTAGAAATGAGATACCTGAGGCATATGTGCGGTAAAATCGTGTATGACGAAATGTGCGTATGCTGTGTCTATTCTACAGGTATTTTATAAGAGCCTGTTAAAAGGAGCTAGCAGCATTGATCCCCGGTGCACTGTGCACGTGCTTGATACTCGACGGACACGAGCGGAACACAGGTTCACAGTAAAGTTGATGTTATCTATATATGAACGGGTCGTTTCTCCGACTCGTTTTACCGTAAGTCGGCTCGCATGTGGAACGAGCTATCAGCATCTGTTTTTCCTCCTCCATATAATTCGCGCCTCTTTAAGACCAGCATTAATAAATTCATTCCTACAGCCCCTACCTTAACCCGCCTCATAACGCTGCCCAACCGGTTGGCGACATAGTTTCTCTGTATTTAGAGTGTAAAGACAGGGGCGCTCTAGTGAGAGGTGTCACTCCGAATTTGAATATGGAGACTTACAAAACGAAAAACGAGTTGGAAAAACGACCCGTTCTCATAAAGACAACATCAACTTTATTGTGAACGTGCGTTCCGCTCGTGTCCGTCGAGTATCAAGCACGTGCACGGTGCACCGGGGAACAATGCTGCTAGCTCCTTTTAACAGGCTCTAATAAAATACCTGTAGAATAGATTTCGTCATACATGATTTTACCGTACATATGCCTCAGGGATCTCATTTATACAGTATTCAGTCTACTTTCAGCCTTCTTCTACCAGTTCCATGCCTTACTTCCATATATTAGGGTAGGTACCAGCACTCCATTGTGGAGTTTCGCTTCTTTGGACAGTGTTTTTGTTATCTCCAACCGCGTTCAATCATCCATTGATTACCCATTTTAAATAATTACCCATTATAATCAAGAACCCGGCCACCCCTACTAAGTCACGAAGCGTAATCAGGAGAGGTGGTAAGAAGTTCAAAATATACCATATAACATTATTCCTTTTGCCGCCATTTTAGATTTTTATGGCCAAAAGGTATCCCTCAACCAGTCTCTTTCGATCCGGCCCGCCACGCAGTAGCTGAGCAAACGCAACAGTGTACCCCTGCTAAGTTATGATTTTTTTATGGATTTGATTTTTGCGAATGTTTCGAATAGCTCTAAAGATGATTCTTTTAAAATCATCTCATATTTAAAACAATATGACCGGAAGTCGGCATCTTTCTGTAAAATTAAATAAAGCATAAACTAAAAAAAACAGCTACAAGGTGGTTACAAATGCAATTATATTTAATCAATTTGTTCGATTATATTTTATGTGAAGTTATTTTCACAGTGGCCCAATGAATATTATATGGGGCCAATTGAACCAATTTGACTTTAAGCATTTTCTACGTCTTGCGATAAAAACTTAGGCTTACGATAAAAATACTCAACGGCAGAAAACTAGTTGTCTACCAAATTCTTATTTTTTTAATCTCATATAAATTAAGCTATATACTCATAAACCGATCGAGTGAAAAGCTGCAATGATCCCGACCCCGGGGTCATTGCAGCTTTTACGGAATGACGAGAAAAATAATATTTTTAAATTAGTTGAAAAAATTACTTTTCAAAATTTCAATTATGTTTAACGTAATACACTATCTGGCCTCAAGTAAATCAGTTTTATCACGAACCGTAACTATTTAATGTAATAAAATAACAAAACAAATTAATGTTAATTTGATAGTTTGCTTTAATCTCAATAAAAAAATAAGGAGAAAAAGTTTTTTTTTATGATTGAGATAAAACTTTCCCCCAAATAACATGTATATATATAGATTAAAATTAAAATGGCAACTTCACATTAGGAAAGAGAGGACAACGAACAAATAAGTACATTGATTAAGTGTTACGGACGGACATGCACTTGAGCTTATAAAACTTGGGAGCTGTACTCACAGAAACTGGAGTTTAGTTGTAATACGGGGTCAATTGTACCGGTATAATCATCCCCCAAAACATTATCATAGAAACTATATAAACTACTAAATGCGGTTTAAAGCTAACGAATCCACCTAGATTTAATCAATAATCCCATATTTTTAGATTCCATAAGTACCCACTCTATTGTGTACCTAGAGGTAAAACTAAGATATTGCACAATATTGGCAAAATATGGTAGAAATGGCTCCAGTGGATAAGTAATAAAACGTATTTAATAAGCACTTTTAAAAAAAAATTGTCTAAAGAAACAGATAAATTTTTAAAACAATTATGAATAAAGTACATTCTGGAATCGTTAATATGTCGTTTTGAAATATTTCGTCGTGTTTAGTAATCAATAGTATCGCGGTGGCAAGACGCAGAATTCCATAGCCGTTGATTATCAAAGACAATACAAATAAAATTATAATTATTATATGGGTTAAATGTATTATAATCAGGGTGTTGTCACATCCCGGCAGTCCGCAGGTGCATAGTCTTAACAACGATGTTCTGGACACATTTTCAATACAGTATTATTTTTTTAACGAAATTAGTTTTCATACAGAGAATATACAAATAAACCTTTTTGTGTATAAAAACATAGCTGCTTTTAAGTTAAGATGTAGTGTGATATGATTTGTATTTTTTTATTAAACACTAATATGAAACATGAAGGAATTATCAAAATTTAAATAAAATATATTGAAGTGTTTTATCTTATCTTTTAGTTGGTATTACTATAAACTGCACGTGTTAGTTCTACTTCTGCCATTTGTGTGCTAAAAATACTTTATTCAACTTCTCGAAGCTAGTATAGCTGTGGCTTTTTGTAGGAAATATGATATCTGAATATAATATTGTCAATATTTAAGTTTTCATTTTTTACAAATAAAAACTTGTGTGAATACCGCACCAGAGTCATACAGTCCTAACCGCTCCCGTCTGGAGCCAGTGAGACTATGGCATCCTCAAAGGAGACCTCGAAGGAGATGACGAGGAGGAAGGTGGGAGAGTACCTGGCTATTCAGATATAGTCACCAAACACTAATTGTAAAATAGTGCAAATTAATTTTAATAAAATTTATTTGAACCCGCGACCTTCGGATTGCTAGTCGAGAGCCACCTCAAGTAGTTTGATATGTTTGGTGACTTAGCAGGAGTGCCCGGGTTTATAGGGTGAGGTTTGTTCGGTTCTTGGCGGCGGATGCGCTTGCCTACCAAATGTGTGGTGGGCCGGATCGATTATTCCTCTTTCAACGCATCGCCTTGCAACGCAGTAGGAGAGTTGGATTCTTATGGTTATCACTCGAACACACTGACCCCCAGATTACTACCCACCCATCATACCTATTTCCTTCCCAGAACTCACTGTCCTTCCTTTCTTTCAAAATACCCCCAACACAGCATTCACAAAGATGACATAGGCCTTGAGAGTTACGATTTTCCTAAGGGCCTCCTGTGTGGAGAAGATGTAAAAAAATACAAAAAATAAACAACTATCTCGCTAAATCGTTGGCGGTGACTAATGGTAGGGGTATTGGTTATCTAATAAATGGTTCCCGGGGCAGCGGTACACATAATTGTAATAATTGTCGAGGGCTCTGATGTACAGACATTAAGGCTCCTGTTGATTGACGAACATATACTAAAACATCGTTGGTTGGAATCGGTGCTTGAAATGACTTTAGCCATGTTTAATAAAAAACAAATTGGAATAAATTTTTCAGCAATTTTAATTTAAAATTTGAAAAATTAAATTTTCACCAATCTAATCGCCGCATTTTTAATAGGCACATATTATGGATATTACGATTTGTTTCAACTTAATCATTACAAGAAACTTACGTCGGGAGAGATGGTAAAAGATACATTAAAATAAAATTTGATTCAATCAATGTTCAAAATTTCTCTTTTAAAATGACTCAATGAACCTCACCCCATGAGCCCGGGCACCCCTGCTTAGTCACGAAACGTAGTAAATGATGCATTAAAGTTACATTTTTGTTTAATCAAGTTCAAAAGATTTTTTAAGCATGGATTTGACGTTTGCGAAAGTTCCATTTCAATATAAATACGCGTGAGGCAGTCTATCCTCTTTAAGTACAAAGTCATTTTCATAGAATATGGATGTTCTAACAGATTCTAAAAAGTACCACAACGCGCGCGAAATCGGCGGTTACAAGTTACAACGCATGCAAGCCGTCAAGTTTGTCAGAAATATATAGATCAACAAAATAAATCGTGTAAAATGTATATGCGACCGAAAAATGGGCGTGGCTTACAGCTAAATCTCGATGACACAAGTTGATCTGTAGGGATTTACATATGTATGCCAGCTTGGGTAATGGATCAACATATCCGGGGTGGATCAACAAATGCAAACGGATCAACATATACCTGGCGTACCGTCGCGCGAGATCAACATAGTACGAGAGGGGATAAATATATATATATATATATATATTGACCTCTTCCCGTAGTATGTTGATCCAGTAAGAAGTTGTTAGACTAAGTTGATCCACCTTTAACACCATATAACTTGGCTATTGTGGAATACATCTGAATGATTTGGCAACAGTGGTACAATAATTGTAATAACGATACTTTTGTTAGATAATGAACTAACGTAGTATAAACTAGTCCCAGTGAGAGCTCGTATCATCAACAGAAGATACCAGAACGATGACGTCACGTACGATCTCTCGATCTACGATCCGATTCACTTGATCGTGCCATGTCTTCCTCGTGCGTCCCCGACTTCTGCTACCATTCACATATGCGTCATATATTCATCTTACACTTCTTTCTTCGCTCATTCACTCTTCATGCCCAAACCATCTAAGCGTCCCTTTCTTAATCTTACTCATTACTAGGATCCGGAATCGCGGTGGCTTTACCAGTGCTGTACTCAAGGGAAAAATAATTACCTACTTATGAAACACTTATTTATAGACCGCTTTCCAGTTTTAGTATGCCAGGAGTCAAGTATGTTGTCAACATTGAAAAGTTTTCTCGGAGAAGCCTATAAGAAATAACTTTCACACCTCTTATTAATAATATCTTTATTTAATGCTTACCTGGTGTGAACTCGAACAGAATGTACATTGTACATGATGCAGGATCAATTCATTTTGACGTCAATATTATTTTTTATAATACAGTATAAGAATCCGTTCCATATTTTCTGGTGATAAATTATACCTATTTTCAAAAATCCACTTATATATAGAAAATGATCGTTCAACATCGACAGATGTCAGCGGAGCAAATTTATAGAGTTGTGTTGAATCGATGGTAACATTTAAATTTTCACTAATGCTCCGTAATTTATCGTAGCCTATTCTATTTAATATGGCATCGAATCTTTTTTCTGTCCACTCTTCATTGCTCCACGATAAAAGAGTCCTTATTTCATCTATAATTTCGAACGATTCGACGATAGTAAGCTTAGGATCCTCGAGTTTTTTAATAGCATTTGGAATTGTTCCGAAATATTCCATTATAAAAATTAGGTCACCCTTAATACTCGCATCTTCAAACAATAATTTAGCTTTCGCTATTGCCACAGCGTACTTTTCATTTAAAATTGAAACGATACTTTTTATTTTTTCGAAATGTTGACCATAGTAAACAGCAGCTTTGAGCCAAGTTCCCCAACGCGTTAATATCGGCTCTGGTGGTAGTGCAATATCTGGAATCATGGTTTTAAATATGTCTACTCTTGTTGGTGCTTTCGAAAATATTTTTTTAACACAGGAAATAAGATCATCCACTTTCTTATATTTATCCCGCACAGTTGAAGCGACTAGATTTAGTGAATGAGCCAAACAGGTAAAGTGTATCATATTGGGAAACACATCTTTAAGTTCGCGTCCGGCTTTTAGCATATAAGGGGCAGAGTCTGTTGTTAAAATTAAAAGTTTTTCGAAGTTAATAACTGCAGATTCCTGCCACTAAAAAATTAAACTGTTTTTTACAAAATCCTTTATGGTTTCGGCATTGGTTTTTGGTAAAACCTTGCTAGCAATCAAATATGACCGAGTTACAATGTCTCCTAGTGGATTTACGACCAGATTAGCTATATTGTGTCCAAACTTATCGGTCGTTTCATCAACTGTCGCCCATATACATATATGAATGTCCTAATTTTTTTTCTGATATCGTTAATTTCACTACAAAACACTTTATTTAAATACACTTTTCGGAGAGTAGATTCACTCGGAAGATCCATAGTCGAACATTTACAACACAAATATTTCGAAAAAAAGATGGAAATTAAAATTGTCTAGTTCTGTCCATGGAATATTAGAACATTAAAAACATAGCTAAATCAAAATAGAAATCTGTTTTAGACTTATCATTTGTCTTCATTATCAAATGATTTCTGCTTGAAACGTGCTTAGTTACTGTATATTTTTTTAATTGTTTTAAAGAATTATCACACACATCACAATAAATCACCCCACGATCAAATTTTAGCTCAGGATCGGGTTTTATCCACTTATTTATTAGATTAATTGAAGGTACTATAAACGCGGCCATGATGATGATTGATGAATACTAATTCGTAACTAACTTCTAAAAAATGAAATATTTCCTATCGGCTTGTCGTTTAAAAATATTTGTTTTAAAGTAAGACATATCGATTTACCATTACCTATTGTCTCTTTTCTTTATCATATGTTGTTCATTGAATAGAAAAAGACGAAATTATTATTATCGATTGCCAATGTGGTACGATAAACAAAAGTATCGGATTTCATATTTCCTGGGCTGAGCTTCAGTTAACAAGTCAAGTAAAGTCATTTTTACCACAAAAAGGACAAAGAGCAGTACGTCATATAATATTATTTTAGTGTGATTGATATAAACCTTTCCACATAAACTCAAATTTTGTATACCGTAGTTGAATCACAGTACTGGCTTACATAGTGATACCAACAAGGAAACTGTATTGTCTTTTATTAATATTGTTAAAATTTAATTTTAACCTTGATTTCATATTTTCAATATACACGGTGTCCGGAAACTCGTAGTACAAGCGGGAAACTGGAGAATCTACACCACATGGGGAACCCAAAAAAACATAAAGTTTTTTGATTTGAGCATTTTCACAAAAAAAAAAAAAAAAACAAAAAAAAAATATTTTTCGGCTATTTTTAGGTTAAAGTTTTTTCTGGTGTTTAGGGTTGAACAACAGATGTTTTAACCCTGCAGAGCAGAAATATTTTATGATTACACCGGATTAAATGAAGGGTGATTTCAAAATAATGCTTAAAATCCGAGTTTCTTCATTTTTTTTACTTTCAAATAGTTTTAATTAGTTGGGTACTTTGGTCTTCAGTAATAATTTATAAGAATTTGATTAAAAAAAAAAAAAAAAAAAAAATGAACTTCTAACTCGATTTACTCGATAACGAAAGCTCAAATCAAAAAAATATATACTACAAAATCGACTCCAAATGTGATGTAGATTCACCAGTTTCCCGCTTGTACTACGAGTTTCCGGACACCCTGTATATAAAAATCAATGTATGTTTGGATGTCTGAACTTTGGGGATTTGTTGTTCACACACCTGGAAAGGTTTCTATGTACCTAAAAGTGAGTTCTGGCAACATAAAATTTGTGCATAAAATCCATTGTTTCCTATCCGATTGCAAAGAAACTTTGGTGAGTTATTGTGTGGATGCAAGAGAAGGTTTCTATATATAATGGTGAACTCTGGTGTTTTGAAATTTGTATAAAATTCCCTTATTTCGTATACTATTCATCTGATTGCGATAAAACTTTGGCGAGTTGTTGTGCTAGTTGTTGTGCACACGCCTGGGAAGGTTTCTATACATAAAAGTGAGCTCTGGCGTTATTAGGTGTGTATAATTTTTTTTCCTATACCATTCTTCCTATAGCAATAAAACTTTGGCCAGTTGTGTGGATGCTAGAAAAGGTTTCTGTAAATAATGGTGAGCTCTGCGTTATGAAATTTTGATCAAAATTCTCTTTTTTCTATATCATTCATCCTATTGTGATGAAACTTTGTTAAATTTTAGTGTTGCGCGTGATTAGTGTCAAAAAAAGCAGGGCGAGAAGGGAAGGGAAAGGGAATAAGAATAATAACATGACATTTATATAGCGCACTTCTGTGTTATTTCACTTCAAGTGGAATGGGGACGCGTGGGTAAGGACACGTGGGGATTATCATTCTTTCTTTGAATGGTATAGCAACGCATGCAGGGCAGGCGCTAGTATTTCATAAAAAAAATACAATCGATATCACAAAACATTCAGACTGAAAATCCAATATATATTTAGGCACAAAATTGTGGTTATTCCGTTATTGGACGCGGTGGACTCTCTTGCTGCAGCAGCTGGTCCAGTTCCTTCACCACCAAGGATTCTTGCTGCAGAGTCTCCATCTTCTATCTTCGTAGAACGTCACAGCGGTGCTGCCAAGGTCTGGTATCTGTGAGAGGATAGTGTGTCAGCGCTTTATTAGCAGCAGACTGGACGGATGACGTACCTCCTGCTGGCACTGTTGGTGGCCGCGGTGGACTCTTTCGCTGCAGCAGCTGACCCAGTTTCTTCACCACCTAGGATTCTTGCTGCAGAGTCTCCATCGTCTATTTTCGTGTCACCTGTTCCTATACTTCATTTTACTTAAGTTAACTTCACTCTATTTTTGTAATATTTATATTTTCTGTAATACCTGCATCAACTGTAAAGCGCCCCTGAGGTGATATCTCACAAAAGCGGCGCTATACAAATTATCCAATAAATAATAATATTCCCCGTATGAAAATTAATTTCTTTAAAAAATAATGTAAAATTGAGAATTTGTTCAGACCAAGCCTCTAGTATGTATACTACATGCAGCTGCAAAAGGACAGTATGTTTAAAACGAATTTAACCCGTTGAATAACGATAATTTAATTGTTTTGCCTTTAATAATGAGCGTATTGTATCCTCGTGACCGATCACGAGTAGATATTATTTTGTATACATAACGACGGCTGCGTCCACGCATTACGTCGATAGTATTGCGTCCCCGTGCCAGTTTGCGAATATATATTTTTTTGGGGATCTGGTGAGGAGGCACGGAATGAAAGACGCGTCGTGAAGGTCAGAGTGTTTATTTGATGAGTCAGGTAGCCGTGATGAGAGTGGACGTAGGACTGATGTAGTATTCTCCGGATGCTGGCTGTGATGGCTGGTCAAGCGCGGGTCAGTGAGTCGACGCCGGGCGCTGGTGACCGGACTCGTTGTCTGTCAGGCACTGGCGATCTTGGCGATCAGTACTCCAGTGCTGACGAGAATGCCGAAGGTGCGGTGGACCTTGTAGGCGGTTGAGCGGGAGCTGGTAGACCAGTGAGGATGCTGCGTGTCCTCGTGGTGGTCATGGTGAGTGGATGAAGCGCTGGTCAGTGACGCTAGAACCAGGGCGCTGTGATCCATGTAGCGTTGGCCAGGGACGGCGATCTGGGCCAAAGCGCTATGATGATATCCCGATGGAGTCCACGAGCAGAGCCGCGAAGAATGTCCTTCGCGCAAGTGAGGTGCGCGGATTATCACTCGTTGAGCACCTTGTTAACTGATGGCGGATTGATGACTGACTGACTTCTTCATGCTGTCGTTTTTAAAAGGTGAAAAAGCTTCTGGAACAATTTGGTTGCTATGTAGAATTTTCCAAACAAATAAATAAAAAATAAAAGAACATCCAAGAAGCTTGTTTGGAAAAATCGACGCTTCTAGAATTCCGTTCGAATGAAGTAGTGGTGTACCGCTACACATTCTTATGTATTGTTTGAGCCCTTGGTGAAGCAAAACGCTAGATTTGGCAACATTTAGTTCATTTACAACGATGCAACGTAGCACTCAGAACTAAAAACCACCCTGCGCGGGTGGACATTTTTGTAAGATGGTTTACAGTAGACGGTAAATTGATGTCCCGACCTAAAAAGGTCCGACCGCCCTCTGCAATGGAGCGAACTGGCGCGTTATGAAATGATACATTTTTATTAAAGATATCGTTGTAAAAATGATTGTCGCACGCCTGTGCCCAGTAGGTACTTTTGTATACAAGATGCAACAAGATATTCATTCAAACTTCTCACTATCAATAGACAGTTTGTTGTCAAGTCTGGTGTGGTTCTGGATATCAAAAAAAAACATATTTATATCCATATATTTTTTATACACCGCACAAGAGCCTCAACCGCTCCCGGCTGGAACAGCGAGACTGTGGCATCCCCAATCTGAGTACTAGGGTGAAGGTATTGGGGAGGGGAAGGAGATGGGGAAGAGAAATGTAGAAAAGTACCTGGCTATTTATATCTGGTCACCAAACACGGCAAAAGCTTAGAAATAAAGTTTCCATTCGGAATGGTTGTCTCACACCAGGGCGATACTGAGAGTATATTTCACTCTGGAACGTGCTGCAAACACACTTAATGTTATGTTTAATGTATTAATTGTGAAATAACACAAACAAATAAAAATTTATTTGCGCACGCCGGGTTTGACCGTCAGATTACGGGCTTCGGATTGCGAGTCGAGAGTCTTACCTCTCAACCACAGATGCTGTAATTAATTAATTAATTCACTATGAACGTGAAAAATTCACTAGAAAAGTAAGAAATATTTTGTGTTGTTTATTTATTTGTTAATTTATTTATTACACCTAATAGACGTTTACATTCTAGTTTAATAGTTGAGTATCGCAGTTTTTATAAATTCTTCAAAATTAAAACAATAGAGAAAACAAAAAAAAATGAAAAAAAATAAAATGTTACAACAAAGGCGTAAAATAAAATAAGATACGTTGGTAAAAATGATAAGAAGTCTCACATAAGTAGATATTCAAAATAAACAAAAGATTGCAAAAATTATAGATGTCTATTTGTCTCCATATATAAAAGAATTAAAATAAACAATATTTATATTGATTATTTTTAAGGTGAAATATATCTCCCATATCAGAATAAGTCATGCAATCCTAAGGGGTTTTATAATATAAGGGGCATAACAACGGCCTAAATGTACCTTTTGAAACTCTCAAAACAAATTCAAGAGTCTTAAGGGCCTTATATACGGAAGACGTAAAAATGAAATCGAACTTCAAAACGCCATGTAACAAACAAATAATATACACTCGGACGCCAGAATAAATTATTCAGTATGGACGTGAAACCTTTATTAGAATAGTCACCAATATACGGAAGACGTAACAATTAAATTAGAGTGAACGGACGTGAAACCTATACTAAAAGGAACCTTCAATATACAAAAAATATACACCCGGACGTGAGTATGTACGTGACGCTAGAAATGTATGAAAGTGTAATAAACATCAAAACCTGCATTATTATGAATATTAAAAAAATATGATATTGGCGATTATTGTGAGTAAAACATAGTGCAATATTCACAAAAACAATATAAAAAAATAACTAGAAGTGCTGGACGCCCTAAGACAGATTTATATATATATATAGGTCCCACAACATTTATTTCGTCCGTGCGTAAATCCATCTTTGGGCGTCCAGCACTGAATATATATATATATATATATTGGTCATATCCTGACTGAGGAACCTTCAGTCAGAATGTGAGCAGCCTCCAATGTGTCCAGGAGAGTAAGAAATGTTCAGAGGAGTTATGATTGGACTTGGTGAGATGACAAATTGTTTTTTAAGCGTTTAAAGTTGCAACGTTTTCGAGAACACATTGGAACGCATTGTTGGCTTAACAATTATTAGAAGATAGATGGTCAGCAAGAGTACTTAATTCTAATACAATATTTATAATATGTGATGAAATGGAAACATAACATTTTGTTTACTAGTATTGGCTTTCTTATAACAACTATAGGTATTATTGCTAAGTTAAATTATAATAAGTTGTTTGTAGTTTTAAATTATTTACGAAATAGCTTTAAACTAAAAGTTTGCTAATATTCCGCGTTTGCGGTGTCAGGTGCATCGACGAACTAATTGCTCGAAGCATTTGTTTATTATTTTGTGGTGCATGGAAATCAAAGTTTGATTCCAGTTTGTGGTTTAGATCACTGTATAAATCGTGAAATTTTTCTAAGCTGAACTATGTTCAGTGCAACTGCATGATTTTTACGCAGAGTGCGTACTATGTAGCGCTGGTCATGAAATTATTATATAATAGAATATAAAAATATTTAATCCTATCATTTATGATAAACTTGAAATTAGCATTGTACATTATAATTGAATCGAAAATATGTAGTCATAATTAGCTTAGGAAACATTTCTGCGTTTAGAGAAATATTTGTTTGACATAAAATATAAATGTATAGTGAGCTATAACTAGAGTATGAAATGTTTAGAGCAATATAAGCATAAATAATACAGTTGTCTTAATTAAAGAAGCACATGTATAAGGTAACCTAAGTAAGGTGTTCATTGTGGTATTAGAAATATAATGCGCTAATCTGTAGCGGTAAATTAGTAATTTTAAATTAACTATGCAACACGTCTGTCATCGGTATGTAAATATGTGTTTTTTGGAGACAAAAAGTCGAATAACCTTGTTTATTTACATACGTATGACAAAGTGGGTTAATGTTCCTTAGTTAGGAAAGTGATACATCATCAGCTGTTTACTGTTATTGCATGAAAAAAATAATAAAGAGATATTAAATAAAAGAAGTTTTCGATTATATGGTTCTCTAGAAGTAAATAGTGCCTTATACGTCCAGAGAAGCATATTTGAAAGTACACAAAAGTACCTTGGTACGTGGTTAAAAAAAAAAAAAAAACCATGCTCATTATATTGGTAGTCGATCACACTTGTGATGACGGTTGATGCTATTAATCGAGTAGCAATGCATATATAAATGCTATAAAGCGGTGAAAAGTTTTCATCCGAACGTAGAGTTATTTTATAATTGTTATACATTTTAAGGTGCATGAATTATGTGGTTTACATGATGATTTGTGTTCATCGTATAGAAAATTTTTCACACTCGTGAATACATAATAATTATCTAACTTAAGTTTTAGATTCTATCATTTGATAACAAAGTCAAATTTCCATCAAAAATGTGTAAATTTAATAATGTTTGATTTGCAGTATTTTTTAAGAAAAAAAGATATATACTTTAAGAAAATGGTTTGCAAGAGAAAGCTAGGCAAAATTAAGAAATTAATTTCTATCATGAGTTATAGAAAAAATGCCAAATAGAAATGTCTTTTCGTGCTTATTCCGATCCAAATCGCTTTGGAAAATGTACTTGCCGACCTGAGCGAGTTGTCGTCTTGGTTACAGGTGTGACAGCGACAAGTGTGTCCATAGTGACATTTTCTTCGACCGGAACGAAAGCAGGCTTGAGTCTGTCTATGGAGACGCGTTTAGGTTTGCCTCTTATTGAAATGACAAATGTTTTGTCGTTGCGCTCTTCTACCTTGTAAGGACCTACATATGGATTCTGTGGAGGTTTTCTTACACTATCCGTTCTCAGGAATACGTGCGTGGTGACAGGTAGGTCTTTGTGTACGAAAAAATTTCTAGTACTGTGTTTGCTGGCAGGAGTCGATTTAATATGCTCGAACTTCCTTTGTAGACGTCCTACGTACGTGTCGGGTTCCTCACGGGGGGTTTCAGTGAAGAAATCGCAAGGTAGCCTTAGTGTTCCGCCATAAGTGAGTTCAGCAGGCGAACCTTTTTAGTTCTTCACGAACAGTCGCTCTCAACCCGAGCAATATGAGGGGGAGATTTTGGATCCAGTTCCGGTCATCACATGTCATGAGGGATGCCATGAGTGTGCGATGCCATCTCTCTATTATCCCGTTCGCCTGTAGGTGATACGCAGAGGTTCTGTTGTGTTTGATGCCAAACTTTTCTGCAAGTTTTTTGAAGAGACAACTCTCGAACTGACGACCATGGTCCGTGGTGATGCTGCCCGGGGTTCCGTGACGAGAGATCAAATTTAATTGTAAGTCAGCGTGTGGCTCGTCACAAAAGATAATTATTATATTCACTCGAGACGAGACAAAAGTTTTCTTTAACGGTGGGTCAGCATGTGTCTTGTCAGATAGCTCTTCAGAGAAAATGTATATTTGCACTCAGAACATGAAAAAGGTTTTTAACCACTGTGAGTCAGCATGTGGATCGTCAGTTGGCCCTTTCGAGAACATGAATAGTTGCACTCGGAACATGAAAAAGGTTTTTCTCCAATGTGAGTAAGCAAGTGCCTGTTTAGATGGCCCTTCCTAGAAAATGAATAGTTGCACTCAGAACATGAAAAAGGTTTTTCACCACTGTGAGTCAGCATGTGGATCGTCAGTTGGCCCTTTCGAGAACATGAATAGTTGCACTCGGAACATGAAAAAGGTTTTTCTCCACTGTGAGTCACCATGTGCCTCTTTAGATAACCCTTCCCAGAAAATGAATAGTTGCACTCAGAACATGAAAAAGGTTTTTCACCACTGTGAGTCAGCATGTGGATCGTCAGTTGTCCCTTTCGAGAACATGAATAGTTGCACTCGGAACATGAAAAAGGTTTTTCTCCACTGTGAGTCAGCATGTGGCTTGTCAGATGGTTCTTTTGAGAACATGAATAGTTGCACTCGGAACATGATAAAGGTTTTTCACCACTGTGAGTCAGCATGTGGATCGTCAGTTGGCCCTTTCGAGAACATGAATAGTTGCACTCGGAACATGAAAAGGTTTTTCTCTACTGTGAGTCAGCATGTGGCTCTTCAGATTGCCCTTAAGAAAAAATGAATATTTGCTCTCGGAACAAGAAAAAGGTTTTTCACCACTGTGAGTCAGCATGTGGCTAGTCAGAGCATTCTTTCGAGAACATGAATAGTTGCACTCGGAACATGAAAAAGGTTGTTCACCACTGTGAGTCTGCATGTGGATCGTCAGTTGGCCCTTTCGAGAACATGAATAGTTGCACTCGGAACATGAAAAAGGTTTTTCACCACTGTGAGTCAGCATGTGGTTCTTCAGAGTGCCCTTTTGAGAAAATGCATTGTTGCACTCAGAACATGAAAAAGGTTTTTCTCCACTGTGAGTCCGCATGTGGCTCGTCAGATACCTCCTCTGATAGCATGAATAATTGCACTCGGCACATGAAAAAGGTTTTTCTCGTCTGTGAGTCAGCATGTGTTTCATCAGATTGCCCTTTCGAGAATATAAATTGTTGCACACCGAACATGACAAATGTTTTTTTCCTGTATGGGTGCTTAAATGTCTTTTGAAAATCGACTTATGAGAATTGGAATAGGTGCAATGAGGACAAAGTAATTGTTTTTCCATAGGATGCGTCTTCAGATCTGTAGATAAAAATAAAGAAATACGATTATAAAGACTCAACACGACTTAATATCAACACTAAGCATAAGGAAGCACAGAAAATTGATTAAAATGTATAAAAAAATAAGAAGGCAGACAATATAAATAATAATAAATTATTTTTACCGGACTGGTCAATTCTTTCAAAGCGTTCTAAGCATTCCTTTTTTACATCCTGCAGGTCAATGTCAATTTCCATACAAGAGAATCCACCATCATCATCTTCTCGGCGTCCGAGTTCCTCTTTGACGGTAATAGTCTCCACATTAATGCAAGCTATAAAACAACATGTACCTACATTGATCATCGATGTAAAACACATTTTAAAGAAGCTTAAAATAGAAAAGATAAAATACATAATTGATCAACCCTGCAGAAGTGAGAAATAAGTGAAGAGAGTTCAACGTTGATTTAAGAAAATTAATGAGAACGACCCCAGATGTCCGCTTCAGAAGGAAAAAGCATTTGCTCTTGAGCACCTTCAGTATGGAGTTGTTGTTTTAATTTAAGGGAGTTTTATTCCATCAATATGTATTTTTAACCTATGAGGATGAGGTGAAAACTTGAGGAATCGAGCACTTATTGTAAGCACGGTTTCTGTGATCGTAGGGTATGGTCACATCAAACCAATCACAAATAAACTCCTCAAAACAACTACACTTTTCCTAAACATGAAAAAACATATATAAAATAAAACAATTGAAAAAAATAAACATTGCACTTTGCCAATGATTTATAGAATATGGAATTATTGCTTGGGGAGGAGCAACAAACTCGGCCATCGATTCGTTAGAAATCGCACGGAAAACGATCTTAAAGGTAATAGTAAAAAAACATAGACTGACTGATACAGACCAAATATTCAACAGTTGTCACAACGTACTAGATAAACGCCTACGTTAAAACACTACTAAACTACATTTTTTACCAAAAAATCAAATTTCAACATGCACAAAATTTCGCTAACAGACCAGTTAGACAAGCGTACAAAGAAAACACAAGAACTCCGACGGTAAATAAAAATTTGGACAAATACACTATCAATACCATGCTATAAAAGCTTTCAACAGTCTAACACTTGAAAATAAAATTGAGGTAAACAAAAATAAATTCAGACACAAAATTAAAAAATGGATTTCAGAACAAAAAAGACATAATTACCATAATTTCATAACATAAAATAATAAAAACTGTACCTAACAAACAGAACTAACATTAAACACACATCACTCACAAACACACAACATATAATATAAATAGACCAATTTTTTACTTTATTTCATTTAAATTTACTTGAATATTAAATCAATTTTTTTTAGTTTAAATTTATCTTATCTTATGTTTTTTTTCTTCACCAACATTTTATACATTTTTCTTAAATGTATTATGAATATTATTTTGTATTATAAAATGGAGGCCTCAGCACGGGTTAGCCACCCAGTGAGGCCATCATTACTAAATTGTATTAAGAAATGTAAGATATTGTGCCAAATAATAAAATAAAAGTAAAAATAAATGGTTCTCGACTAGAAATTTGGAGGTCCCGGGATAAAATCCCAGCGTGCCCAAGCAAATTTTATTAAATTGATTCATGGTTATTCACAATATATTCTTATGGCACGTCCCTGAGTGGGAGATACTCTCGGTTTCAACTTGGTGTAATATGAAGAATTCATCATTTAAACATTGATCGAAATGACGAGATCTGAACAGCCGGGCACTTCCACTACCCTTTCACCTCCCTATATCCATCCCGTCCTTTATACTTCAGCCACACAACATAAATTTACGCCAAGAGGTTGAGAGTTCAAGAGTTGGGACACGTGTGGGGCATTCACAAAAGTAAATAAAAATTATTAAGTTTATCTAATGTTATAGTTTGGCTGTTTCCGGCAAAGATATATAATGATGAAAACTAAAATAACTACCGCTAAAGAGGACAGCGTTAATAAACACATGGCGAGAGCGTTAATAAACACTGTCGCCATGGCAATCCAAAATGGACTTGGATTAACATACAATTTATTTAACATAAGCAATGCAACTAACTGGCTGTCTGAGTACTCTCCGCATATTGCAAACATTCCTTCTTTACATCTGGGTGGTCGGAATCCATATACGTGTACGGCATTTCACCTCCGCCTTCTTCCTGGGGACCTGGTTCCGTTTTGATAGAAACAGTTTCTGGATTTACTAGATCCATGGCACCGCTGTCGCAGGGTTTGGTAATTGGTAAACGACCAAACAAATATATATACCTGAAACAAACATAGTTGTGACGTAATCCAATGAGCTCAATATTTTGTTTGCTTGGAATATTCTGTCAAAACAATGATATCTTATATGAAACTGACATTTGAAATAAGTGATACATATTGTGACTATCTTGACCTTGAAGTTCACACTTCATTTCTGTTGATTTATACGATAATTTAAATGCTTTCGTAAAACTTTTTTGAAAAAGGTTGAGGTCTAACTGATAGTTTAAACATTCCTCAAACAAAATGCCAATGGAGTCCATAACATAGATGCACCGATGGGCGTATGTTAAGATTGCTCGCATTCGATAGCCAAATCCCGTAGCCAAAGTTAAAGAACAGTGTTCGATTTGGAATAACGGCCGCTATCAAAATGATTATAGGAATTAATATAAGCATCGGTTCTTACCAGTAACTATCACAAGCCTTTCATGATAAATTTAACTGCGTGGGTAAAACAGTTAAAGGAATATTAAATAGAAACAAGTTGAAACGGCTGGCGATGAAAAAGTCAAAAGGCGATGTGTCAAAAAAATATAAAGTAATTTAGTTTTACATAGACAAAAATAATGTCGTAGACAAGTACTGTTCCATTTGCAGAATTGCCTTAACTAATTTTGACCATAAGCCTATGGATGAAAAAAATTACCCACGGGTTCATTCATTATTCCTCTTTGGCGGCTAATAAATGCATTCATTATGCAATTAAGTGAGGGTGGTTGGTTCCAGCCATTGCCTGTCGTAAGTTAAAACAGACCGGCTGTGATCTAGTGTGCATGTAATAGGAACATTTGTATGAAAGAAACGCGATTCCGTTATGTACCTGATTAATATAATAAGTATTGGAAGATTCGAAACTTTGGTTACAGGATAATAAAACAAATAAATTGTTTTCTAATTGGGCGGGTAAACTTACCATTTTATGACAGAATAGAACCAATTCACTTTCACGGGGAAAATAATATTTTGGCCCTATCGCATTTGATCTGCCAATATTAATATTTTCCTTTACGTGAACGTTGGTTAATTAATTGAAATTGCAACACTGAGATTTCATCTCAAACACAAAATTATTACCTTAATTCTGTAATTTCTTTGGTAAAGCCTGTCGCCAACTAGTTGTCACTAATTTGTTGGTGGTGAGATTTTGCGTTTACTAGTTTCGTCTTTTTGTAAATCTTCGGAGAAAACATTTACACCTCTCGAGGAATCCATCAACCTCGAAAGTTGAAGTAAAACAGAGATCCCCATAAATATACCACTCTCTAAATCGATATCTTCGGGCTTTTTGTATCCAACAGAAAATTATAAGGTACTTAACCACAGATATACAAGCAGTAATAATAATATAATAATAATAATACTTAATAGTACTAGTACTTACCTTGCGGAGCGGAGTAGTAGACAAGGTAGAAAAAACTCAAGTTCATATAAAAATAAGATGCAACATGCAACCATAGACAATATAATTGCTCTCGGCCTACTCCATTCGTTCCATTCACTGAGTCCAAAAAACTATTTTAAAAATAAAAATAAACTTTTACAGTGTATTTCCTTAAGATGAAACTTGTTAATCTGAGAAGAAGAAACCCAAAATGACAAGAAATTTGCAAAAACACTGAAGAAAATTTTCAAAGAATGATTGTCCGACAGTACGATGAATTCCGCCATTTTTCTGACTATTTTGAACTCATGGTTACATATGTTTAAAAATCTTTAATTTCACCAAAACAATAAGATAATACAGGATAACACTAATCGATAACATGAATAAATTGATCGATATAATAAATAACATTTATACGTTGTGGAGGAAGACAAATACCAAGTATGAAGCATTGTTTAACAAAAAAACGAACGAATAACCTAAAAACTGTCAAATTCACTAAACTTGAACTTACGTAGGTAGGTTGAATATATGTTTGTAACTCGCTAACGCCATACTGGCTTATATTGTATTTTTATCACGAACAACTTTAACACGCAATATTTTCGAGGCGAAATGATAGTATTTCGGCAACAAATGACAACCCGCGTGTATAAATAAACCACTCTCATATTGTGTGAATGATTTGAAAAAAGTCTAACGACGAAATTCCGTAATCTCTATCTGTTACACGAGTCATTATGGTAGAGAGCGAGAGATCAAACCAATCCTTCTGCTCTAACCAATTAGATCTGAGCTTTAAGTCATATCATTCGCTTTCTATAAGAATAATGAGGTGGGCGTGGCGGTTTTAAAAGAGTTTCACGGCCAAAGCTGAAAGAAATGCCCCTGGTGACAACTAGCTAGCGACAGGCTTTTCCATCGAAACTACAGAATTAAGATTAAAAAATTTAAATTGAAATGACACCTCAGTGTTGCCATTTCAATTATTGAACAAGCGTACACGCCTCGGAAAACAATAATGTTGACAGAAAGAATGCGCTAGAGCTTAGTTAATAAATATATCACAGAAAACATTTATTACGAAGCTGACTTGTTTCTATACCGTCAAAAAAAGTTAATTTTACCCGCCCCATCAGACAATAACCTCTGTGTTATATGAATCTGTAACTAGAGTTTCTCATCTTCTTATACTAATTATATTCATCGTAACAGAATTGCGTTTTTTATATAAATTTTCCTTTTTATGCAGACTAGATCATGCCTGGTCTGTTGTAACTTACAAGAATCTATGGCCAAAGCCAACCACCTTTGTTCTAAATGCAAAATCAATTCAGATTTTGGCCGCCAGAGAGCAATAATTATTAACGAACCCGTGGGTATTTTTTTGCATCCATCGGTTTTTTTTTTTAAATATACCAGTGTTAATGCCGATATCATAATGCTTGTCTATGACATTATTATTGTCTATGTAAAACTAATCTACCTTTTTGACACATTTGACTTTCTTCGTCGCCAGCCGTTTCACACTCTCTAATTATACTTTGTATCCCTTACATTGCGTGGGTTACGTAGTTGAATTTATCATCCCATACTTGTGATAGTTTCTGGTGAGTACTAATGCTTTTATCAATCACCCTTATCATTTTCGCAACGGCAGTTATTACAAAATCAAATTGGTCGACCACTCTTCTTTAATATTGGCTATGGGATGCTCAAATGCACATCTGCACTGTCTCTAACGCAACCTAGCTTAACTTTCGCGATTCGGTACACCTTTGTTGGGGAATCCATTGGCGTTTTGTTTGAAGAACGTTTAAGCTGTCAATTTTACGTCTGCCTATTAAAATATAGATATTTCAAAAGCATTTAAAATGTAAAATTTTATTTAGAACTTCCGTTTGTACTACGCTTTAAAAAAACTAACATTTGATTCAACTTATTTACAATAAACAAAAACTATTTGCATGTATGATTATGAAAAAGATTGATATTCAATATTATTTTCCTGAATAATAATAAACGCGAAAATTTGCCAACTGACGCACCATTTTGACAGAACAACAACATGAAGTTTGCGCATATTTCGCACTTGTTTGTAGAAACTGCTAACTGATGATAAACCATTTTTCGTAATGTACATGTTAAATTTATTTATACGATAAAAAATAACTTTAATAAAAACCCCGTTATTTTTTAAAATAAGTGTATTGAGGCAAGTTTTTTACCGAATATTTTTGTAAATAAAAAAAAATAACCTAGCCCTCCTTACCGGATCTAACCAAACCTAAAATATATTCACTTAACCCAACCTAAACTAACCTTTACTAATCTAACCCAACCTAACCTTTCATTACATTATAGACACGGGCGGGTTTATTACATTAGAACAGATTTTCCCGACCCATTTTACACGACACCAGTTCCTTACGACACGTAATGAACTCAACTTAGAACTAAAGTAGGATTTAAACTATAGACCCATATCGATATTATCCCATATTCCTAAAATATTTGAATCAATAATCACGACGAAAATCACACCTATCTTTAAAAATGTACTGATCGAGGAACAGCATGGATTTAGATCTGCTAAATCTACTACTACTAACTTACTATCCTTTACCAATTCCATCGTCAATGGCCTAGAAGATAACCCACAAATAGATGTTCTATATACCGACTTCTCTAAAGCTTTCGACAAAGTAAACCACTCAATCCTTATGGCCAAACTATATGCTATCGGTATTAGAAACCCCTTGCTATCATTCTTTAATTCTTATTTAAGCAATAGAAAACAAAGAGTTAAATTAAACAACTTTGTGTCTACTCTTATTGAAGTAACGTCCGGCGATCCTCAAGGAGCACATCTAGCACCGCTTATTTTTAACTTGTTTATAAACGACATTATTAGTATTTTTTCTCATACACGCTTTTGGCTTTTTGCTGACGACAATAAGATTCTAAAGATAATAAAAAATCACGATGACTGCCTTCTTTTCCAATCGAATATCGACTCTTTCAATGATTGGTGTAAAATTAATTGCTTGAAACTAAATGTCGATAAATGCAAAATTATGTCCTTCTATAGATCAAAAAAACCGATTGTCTTCGAATACAAACTTAATAATATTTGCTTAGCAACTGTTACATCTATTAAAGACCTTGGTGTCTCTCTTGATAGCAAGCTTTCTTTTCGGGATCACATAACTGCAATCGTTAATAAATCGCTCAAACTACTTGGTTTCATCACTAGAATCACTTCGGACTTCAAAAACGTAAATACCCTTAGAACTCTTTACTGCTCCTTGGTTCGCCCCCATCTTGAATATGCTTGTTTTATTTGGTCTCCTTTTTATGCTGTCCACATTCGACGCATTGAATCTGTTCAACATCGGTTCTTAAGAGGGATTGCTAGGAGGCTAGGTTTAGAAAAAGGCAAATACTCATATGATGAAATTGAACTAACTCTAAACCTCTCTACTTTGGAAGTCCGTCGGGAAAGAAATGACCTCATTTGCTAGCTCATGTTTGGATCATATATATACCAGAAATATAACAAATTCAAATGCATTTGTAATACATAATACAATCACTGATCATTACACCACTGCAATCAGTATCCCAAACTCAACACCCAAAAAACATAAAATTAATCACAAACAGATTATCGATTGTGAGGCTTTATTAATTGATCTTAATAATAAAAATTGGGAATATGTTTATAAAGAGACTGAAGTTAACAATGCTCTAAACTATTTTATTAATGAAATCAATACATTCATAACAAAACACACAATAACTAAACGCATTCCATATAGTAAAATACATCTCACACCATGGATTACCAACGGCATTGTTAAATCTATACACAAAAGAAATCACCTTCATAAAATAGCTAAACGAGACCCATTGAACGATACTAAACAGCAAAACTATTACCGATACCGTAATATTTGCAAAACCGTTATTCGCAAATGTAAAGAGCGTTATTATAAATTCTTACTTGATAAGGATAATTCCAGCAAAAACATGTGGAATGTTGTCAGAGACATAACTAAAAGTAAAAGAAATACCAATGCATCTGTAACTGAATTAAATACCGGAAATTTGATTATAACTGACAATCAATCAATTGCATGTCATACTAATCAATATTTTGCATCTGTTGGATCAAATCTAGCAAAAAAAAATTTATTAGAAACCCAGAAAACGGAAGACTCTTTAGCATCGACAATTGTAACAAAGGAACAATCTTTTTCATTTAATATTAAACCAACTACTGTAGAAGAGGTCTTAAAAATAATCAACAGCCTTAATACTACACATGCAAAGGGTCCAGATAGTCTAAATACACAAATACTAAAAAAAATTAAAAATCAGATTTCTGCTCCGCTATCATATATTTACAACTTAAGTTTTGCATCAGGAATATTTCCTGATCACTTCAAAAAATCAATAATTCTCCCAATTCACAAAAGTGGACCTAAATCTCTTGTAAAAAACTATAGGCCAATATCACTATTAAGCGCGATATCCAAAGTCATTGAAAAGCTTTTCAAAACTAGGTTAAACGATTATGTGGAGAAACATAACATTCTAAGTCCTAACCAATACGGCTTTCGGTCGGGTAAGGGAACGGATGATGCCATCGCATGTCTCACTGAAACTATTGCAGGGAATATGAACCAAAGCAAGAAAACTATTGCCCTTTTCCTGGACCTGGCCAAGGCATTTGACACTATATCTCATAAAATTCTTTTACAGAGACTTAGAAATATAGGAATAAAGGGAAAAGCTTTTCAATGGATAGAAAGTTATATATATAATAGATTTCAACAAACCAGAATTAACGAGGCTATTAGCACTTCACTAAAATACACTTTTGGGGTACCACAAGGAAGTACACTTGGGCCCCTTCTCTTTATTATATACATAAACGAACTTTGTAACCAACACATTGGTGGCAAAATTATCACGTTCGCTGACGATACAGTTATTTTGTTTGAAGGAGATGATTGGAAAGACACACACCACCTTGTGAACACGGGTATAAACAGAGTAAAACAGTGGCTGGACAGTAATTTGCTTACACTAAACATACAAAAAACAAAATATCTCACATTTAGCGCTACCCTTGCAGGTCAACCCAAAACACCTCATCACCTCACAATACATAATATTAAGTGTAGCCTTGGAAATAATAACCATACTTGTAAATGCGAAACCCTTAAATGTGTTAAATCTATTAAATATTTAGGTATAATAGTGGATAACCATCTTAAATGGAAACAACAAATTGAAAACACAGCTAATAAAGTGCGCAAGCTTATTCATATATTTATAGCATTGCGGGAAATTATAAAAACTCAAGACATTAAAAAAATATACTACGGGCTCTGTAACTCCGTCATAACCTACGGTTGCATTGGATGGGGTGGAACAGGATTAACAATATTATACCCGCTACTGAAGGCACAGAAATCCATTCTACGCGTCATTATGAAGAAACCCTTCAGATACTCGAGCGACGCTCTCTTCAAGGAGTTTAATGTGCTTGATGTTCGACAGTGTTACATAAAAAAATAACAATCTGCGTCCACAAAAATAAAAACAAAACGATAACAGTCGATCATAATCATCAAACCAGAAGTAAGAGCAGAAACGACCTTTCTATTCCAACTAGCAATACTGCGGCTTATCAAAAAGTTTTCTCATACCTGGGACCAAAAATATACAACAAAATCCCCTCTCAATTTAAACTATGTGAATTATCAGCCTTCGGTACTAAAATTACTAAATGGTTATTAGACTTAGGTAGGACAGATTCCGAAAAATTATTAAAAAACGTAGTCTGAGTTGATTTCTTCGATTTTGTATTTTGTATTTACCTGAAAAATATATTTTTTTTATTTTTCTTTCTTACATTGATATATTTTATTTTTATTTTTTATTTTACATGTACCTATCTGGATTTTATTTTATTTTTTATTACTGCTAAATTGTATTTTCCTAAAAAAATATTTTCTTTCTATTTTTCTTTCTTACATTTATATGTCATATTTTAATTTTATTTTATATTTTACATGTACCTACCTGGAATTATGTACACGCAACCTGCCAATTTGACTGTCCTAAAACGGGAAACTTCCTAGTTGGACAGTCAAAGCTTCCTTTTATATTTGTATATCTTGTATGTAATAAATGTAATAATAATAATAAATAATAATAATAATAATAATAATAATAATACAAGAAATATCAGATAATAGAAGTAGCAGATAGATTGCAAAGGGGAAATAATTTAGAACAAATTAACACAAGTAATAATGTCATATCAGATACATTGAATGTAGATAGTTTGGATAATATTCTAGTCGAAATGTCCAATGATATTACAGTAGATTCAAATAACTTAGCCGTTATTTATAATCTTAGAGAAATCAACATTGCAAATTTAAACTTTGTTGATGAAAATGTAGTAGAATTAGCTAACTTACTTCATAATAATATAAACAGATATATAGATGTAGAGCCAACAGTTAGACCAAAATTACCGAAATTACATACGTCAAAGAAATTATCTAAATTAATTTTCGAATTAAATAACATAATTTTACCAAAAATCATATTTGACGAAATTAGTTTTTTAGATCTTCATACAATAGTATACGCTAGTGCGATTACTGTTTGTAATAAGTTAGGAATTAAATTATCATCCTCTGACGATAGATCATATAGTTATAGTAAACCAGAATGGCAGATCAGATTAGAAAATGATGTAGTATTTTTAAGAAGTAACATAGCTAGAGTAATAGAATATAAAAATGGAAATAGAAGTAGGAAAATTTTGAGACATGTAGATGAAATTGGTAGAAAATTTGGTTATAACATTGATAGTTATAATAATGAAGATATAATCAATGATTTATTGGATTTATTAAAACAAAAATTAGGCGTAAAAGCTAGTAGATTAAAAAGATATAATTATACGTATAATAAAAAAAATAATAATAGATTATTCCAGAAAAATGAAAAAATATTTTATTCCAAACTTGACGATAAACAAAATATTATTTCGAATAATAATATTCCGTTGCCATCTGAATCAGATATGCGCGATTTTTGGACTAAAATTTGGAGTAAAGATATAAAACATAACGAGTCAACTCCATGGATAGAAAATGAAGAACTCAATTTTTTAGGTATTGAACAAATGAGTTTTTCTAATATATCGGTTGAATTGTTATCCAAAATTATTAAAAATACTCATAATTGGAAAGCCACGGGTTGCGATTGGATACATAATTTTTGGTACAAACGTCTGACTACTTTACATCCTCTTTTGGCAAAAAATCTTTCAAAATTTGTCAGTCAACCTCAAAATTTTCCAAATTTTCTAACTAAGTGCATTACTTATATATTACCCAAAAGCGAAAATATTAATAATCCTTCTCAGTACAGACCCATTACATGTTTACCGACAATATACAAAATTTTAACCTCTTGTTTAACAGATTTAATATATACTCATTTAGATGAAAATAATATTTTATCTGAACAACAAAAAGGTTGTCGCAGAAAACATATGGGATGTAAAGAACAATTAGTTATCGATTCTGTAATTCTAAAACAGATTCAAACTCGAAAACGTAATTTACATACTTGCTATATAGACTACCAAAAGGCTTTCGATAGTGTCCCGCACTCGTGGCTGATCAAAGTATTAAATATATATAAAATTAACCCCATTATTATTAGCTTTTTGGAAAATATTATGTCCTTTTGGAATACCAATTTACTTATCAATTTAAAAGGTAAGAAAATAGTAATACCGGGAATTTCAATTAAAAGAGGGATTTTTCAAGGAGACTCATTGAGTCCTCTTTGGTTTTGCTTAGCATTGAATCCTCTATCTAAAATGTTAATTAGAAGCAAGTTTGGAATAAAAGTTAAGGGTAATACAAGGGAGAGTAGTACAATTTCGCATTTATTATTTATGGATGATATAAAATTATTTTCGAATTCTGAACAAAATTTAGAGAAAATGATCGAGGTAGTTAAAAACTTTTCTGATGATATCAAAATGACTTTTGGTTTAGATAAATGTAGAACGATCCATATAGAGAAAGGCAAAATTGTAGATAGGGACGAGAGTATATTTAGAAATTTCCAAATTACTAGTATGAAAAGGGATGAGGTTTATAAGTATTTAGGATACCCACAATCAAATAGATTAGACCATACTAGTATTAAAAATGATATTAGGATTAAATTTCAAACTAGGATCAGGAAAATTTTAAAATGCAATCTATCTGCTAAAAATTTAGTAAAAGCAATAAATACTTGGGCAATACCTCTATTAACGTACTCATTTGGCATAATTAAATGGTCTAATACAGATTTAGATAACTTAGAGAGATTAGTTAGAACTACGCTAACAAAATTTAATTGCCATCATCCAAATTCAGCTATAGAACGAGTTAATTTACCTAGAAATTTAGGAGGTAGAGGCATAGTCAAAATAACTTCTTTGAAACATAATCAGGTAGAAATGCTAAGAACTTTTTTCCATAGGAAAGCTCATAGCTCAGAAATGCACAAAATAATTTGCAAGGCAGATAGAAATATTACACCTTTAAATTTATACGATGAGAATGCCAACATTTTTATAAATCCCAACCAGGAACTATTAGATTCCTGGTCAAATAAAATTTTACACGCAAAACACTTTAATTATCTCAACCAAACGTATGTTGACAAATTTTCGTCAAACAAATGGTTGAGTATTGGAGAGTTGAGCGCAGAAATAGAAGGATTTATGCTTGCCATTCAGGATAGAGTCATTAATACTAAAAATTATAGAAAGCATATAATCAAAGATACAAATCAAATTGATGATTTGTGTAGAAAATGTTTGGCTTTTCCGGAAACTATAGAACATATTATATCGGGATGTTCTATATTAGCACCGTCCGAGTATACATTTAGGCACAATCAAGTTTTAAAAATAATTCACCAAAGTTTGGTAATTAAACATAACTTGATTGACTGCCGTAATGTAGTACCATATTATGAATACGAACCAAATTCATTTTTAGAAAACGAATTTTATAAAATATATTATGATAAAACTATACTAACAGACCGAACGATTAGTCATAATAGACCCGATATAGTTTTACATGACAAAATTAAAAAAAATAATAAATTGATGTCGCTATTCCAAATTCCTGTAACATTCAAAAATCTGTTAACGAAAAAATAAGAAAATACACAGATTTAGGAAACGAAATAAAAAGAATTTGGCATTCTCAGACTATAAAAATATTACCATTCGTTATTTCGGCTACTGGCATTATACCTAGCTCTCTCATTAAAAATTTAGGCGTATTAGATCTATCAAAAAATTTATATATAAAGATGCAAAAGTCGGTCATTTTGAATACATGTAGGATAACGAAAGATTTTTTAAATATTTATGTTGAGGGATCAGTAGGATTTATAGGCCCTGTTAGAAGTTCTACCGAGCCGAACCCTCTGATATGAAAATATCTGGAGTCGGTGAATTTTTTTTTCCCATTTGATCTCTGGTGAGTTGACGTGTTGTTGTTCTTGTATTGTTTTGTATTTATTTTACTTATATAATGCACTTGCATAGTGTTGATTAACTAGCTGATCATTTGTGGAAAAGTGAGTGGAAGGGTTTAGTTTTTCCTATGGGGAAGATTTAACCCGGACAACAAAATCGGAAGCATAGAAAAAAAAAAATAATAATAATAAAAATTATAAATGGTATTATTGATTCACCTACTCTACTGCAACTCATTCCCTTCAATATCCCCTCGCAAAGACTCAGAAATAATGAACTGCTCTTCCTCAACCATCATTCGACAAATTATGGATATTTTTCACCATTGTCCAGAATGTGTAGACTGGTCAACTCAAGTCAAAGCCTTAACTTTTTTGGGATAAGTCTAAATGATTTTTGCCAGTCGCTAAAAAAGTGAACGAATATTATAAGTGTCCTGTGGTCCTGACCCACGGCGTATTTTTGACTTGATTCGACATGTCACTTTATTTTTTTATATTATATCTACCATATGTCTTTGCTTTCATGTACCTTTGTCTACTCCTATATTTTTCATTTTACTTTATTCGTGTTATTATTTTGTAATTTGGACGATGTCCGTTAATAAATAAATAAATATTGTCATTTAACGAAGTTCTTAAAAGATGTAAATGTCGTCGCAAAAAGGCAAAATATCACAACCAACAAATAAGACACAGGATGGTTTGCGGGAGGTTTTTTTAATAGAAACTACAGAATTAAGATAATAATATCGGTTAATCAATTAACCCGTCTGAAACTTTTTGCATCGTTTTGTCAAAATAAATATGCAAACATAAAGGTAGATCACACTTAGCCCGCGCCACGCCACGCAACGTGGGTCGACGTCACCATTTCCAATGGAAATATACATTTATAATATACAATATTTAATTATAATATTATAATAATATTTAATATTTAATACACAATATACATTTTCTATGGAAATGGATGCTTCATAATCACACTTGACATAGGCCCTGAGGGAAATTATTTTCTTCAGGGCCTCCTGTGTGGAGTTAATATTAAAAAAAATTTAAAAAAAACACTAGGCAATACTCTACCAGCATTAATCAGATTTGTCGCTCGATAAAAAAAATGGGTGACGAACAGTTCACTGAAACTATTAGCCAAATAATGAATGACAATCACATGACAATCACACCTTAGACAAACTGCCAGTCTTTCTCTGGTACCAATTGACTTTTGAAGACGTGTTTTGTTTCCTTAAATGACATTCAATAATGCTGTGAAGCTCTTCAAATGCCACTTTGCTAATACGGAAGTACATGAAGAATATTTCCTTATCTGATTCCAGTTCCTTCACTAAAGTATGGAACTCTCCCAACATTTCTCTTTTTTTGTTAATGTTGTGGACCCAAATACTTCTTCTCGCTATTTTATTTTTCTTTTTACGAGAATATTGATTTAATAATAATACTCGTAGTAAATCATCTTCAAAATCGCTTTCAGAAGACATGGCAAAGCTATCGTCTGCTGAGAAGAGAATCACATAAACATAACGTAAAAAGTAAATGTCAAACCCACTTAATAAAAGTTTATAAAATAAAATAAAGGAATAAAAGTTCTCGATGTTAGACAACTGTATATTAGAAAGATTATATTACTTGCACAAAAACAACGTCAGCACTTTCCTTCCATCGACCACCTTCACGACACCCGACTTTCAAGGAATAATCCAACTGTCCCAATAAAAACCTCGACGTCCCTTGAGCAACGGCATTTCTCGTACTTAGGACCTAAATTATTTAATATAATTTCTAATGCTTGGAAAACGAAAAGTACAAATGTTTTGCGCAAATTGGTCAACGACTGGCTCCTTGATTTAGGGAGGGAGGGTAAAAAGTGAAGGTTTATAAATCAATAGATAATCTCATTGTAAAAAATTATAAAAATATATATGAGCATTATTGTCATACATAATTTTTTAAAGACCATTCAATACAAAAACACATTTTTATCACCTCTGAACACAACTGTCTATTCTGTATTAATCTATACTTTATTTACCAATGCTATCAATTATTTTCTAATCACCCAACTATATTATAAGCTTATACACTTCCCAATTTTTCTACCTTACAACTCCTGCGGTGAGCTGTCTTTTTATTACTACTGTTTCGTGACGATGTATTGTTTTGACACTTTTTCCGCTCCAACCAATAAGGAGGCTAGGATGCCAATTTATCAGTTTGTCTCTGCGCAGTGTGGCTTTGAGTTGACTGAGCTGGCCGCGCCTGCGCCTTAACGAAACCAGGATCGAATGACAGTTTTATCGAACGACTTTTACCGTGTACCGTATCGATATGTGCAATCCTCTCCAGGTGCATGTGAATTCTTCCACCACCGAGCGCTCACCGAAAACCGTAAGTTTACATTGCGAGTACCTTTCTGTTTGGTGTGCGATCTAAGCGTTAATTCACATCGGCACACACCTGCCGAGATTATTCTAATTATAACCTCACCCATGTGTTAATGGTCCACGCGGCTATCGCACAACTACTATCTGGCTGTTATTTACTTTACCGGTTTTGTTTTATATTAAGTGCTAAATTATGATATGAACTAAACTTTTCAATTTGACTGGCCTCAAATAATAATAAAAATAACATAAGAGAACTAAAAAATACCATTTTATAGAAACATAGAAGTATGCAAGTATGAATCATAGATGAAATAAATATAATAAAATAATAATAATGTAATAATAATATAATACTATAATCAGATATAATATAATATATGAACTAAACTTATCAATTTGACTGGCCTAAAACAGTATCCATTCCTAGTTGGCTAGTCAAAGTTTCCGCATGTTTTATTGCATGATTTTTATGGGAATAAATTTATTATTATTATTAACGGACGCGCATGCGCACCACCAGAGTCAGAGACCCCTTGTCACGTGGTCACAAGCGACGCGTACGTACGTGGGCCAGTGTAAACACCGACAAGAACGTTGCGCCGCGTTACGTTGCGTGGCGCGGGCCAAGTGTGATTCAGCTGATGTCATAATACTTGTCTATGACTTCATTATTGTCTTTGTAAAACTAACCTAATTTGTTGATTCATCCTTTTGTCATCGCCCGTCGTATCACCCGGTTTTAACTCTCTAATTCTACATTTTATCCCTTACACTGTTTAACCCACAAATTTCAATTTATCTTCCCATACTTGTGATATTTATAAGTGAATTCTAATGCTTTTAATAATTACTCTAATCATTTCGGTAGCGGCCCTTATCGTTACACCTAAGTAATGAAATCTATTGGCGTTTTGTTTGCGTAACGTTCAAACTGTCAATTAGACGTCTGCTTATTTTAATAAAGTGTTTTGAAAATATTTTAATTATTAGTTACAAATATTTTATTAAAAGCGGATTAGCGGACTTAACAAAAGGTTTACACGCTTAACTTTACTTATAGTTATATTTATATTAACTTATCAGACGATTAACGACAAATCTTTCAACAGATTTCAAATGTCAACTTCAAGGTCAAGATAGTTGAAATCTGCAAAAATTTTTACAGATTACAGTGTCACACACACGTTATTTTTCGCTCTCTTAAAGTAATTGCTTTCCTACAGTTAAAACATCAAATTGTATCATTGAACCTCGCAAATTTTTTCGGTGAACTCACATAAAATTGGCTCTTATATTATCTCTACAGTGTTGATGTTAATTTGCTGTGAAACCAATATTATAAAGCCCATTAAGGTGCGGTTCCGCGTAGCCATATTTAATACTACCTACTAGTTGAAGTGCAGTGCCGTGCGTGCTCTGATAGACACACATTCTCAGCTATATATTCAATTCTACTTTCATTATATTGCTACTTTCAAAACACTGTATTTCTCATACGTTCGTAGTATCCTTGAATACGCATCACAAGTGTGGAACCCAGGCTATGCAATACATAAAAATAGAATTGAAAGTGTTCAAAATAGATTTTTAAGGTACCTTAATTTCCGCTCTTTTCGATCTCATATTAGTAATGAAGACTCTGCAAAGTTCTTCAATATACAGACGTTAACTTTCCGAAGAAATATAGCAGATTCGGTAATGTTATTCAAAATTACACACAATTTAATCGATAGTCCTGATCTTCTTCAACGCCTATTATTCCATGTTCCCAATCGCAACAGCAGACAGTCGCTTACTTTTAATCTCCCTCATTGTAAAACCAATTCCAAACAAAACTCATTTATCTACAGATACACACACTCATTTAACTCAAATTATTACCATATTGACATATTTAACTCGACTTTACGCGACATAAAACAAAAACTCAATAATCAACAAAACTCAAACTAGAAGTTCAACTCCTATATATTCACGTCCTTTGCCTCTTAATCCTTATCCTATATTTCCCCCTCCTCCCCCCCACCTTCCTTTATTTTAATATTTTTAATATTTTCCAACTAAACAAGAAATTAACTTAAAAGAACATCTCTATGACATTGTATCATTAACTATTCTTCAGTGGAAAGTTTATAATTGGCATAATTTAATAATATTATTATTGTATCATTATATAATTAAAGATTTGCTGTCAACTTTTCCAAATAAATAGTCACAATATGTATATCCCTATTTCCAAATATGAGTTTCGCATAAGATATCATTGTTTTGACAGAATATTTCAACCAAAAAATATTAAGCTCATTAAAAAGAGGGTTCCGTTACAACTATGTTCTGTTTCAGGTACATATATATTTGTTTGGGCTTGTACCAATTACCAAACCCTACCACAGCAGTGCCACGGATCTAGAAAACCAAGAAACTGTTTCCGTCAAGACGGAACCAGGGCCCCAGGAAGGAGGCGGATGTGTAATGCCGAACACGTTTATGGATTTCGACCTCCCAGATGTAAAGAAGGAATGTGCGGAGAGTACTCAGACAGCCAGTTAGTTGCATTACATACGTAAAATAAATTATATATTATTAATTCAAGTCCATTTTGGATTGCCATGGCGACAGAACATAATATGCATGTTCACGCGGTCCTCTTTTGCCGTAGTCATTTTAATTTTTATCATAATATATATCTTTACCAGAACAGCCAAACTACAACATTAGTCAAAGTTAGTAATTTTTATTTAGTTTTTGTGAATTCCCCAAATGAGTCCTAACTGCTCTGAACCTCTTGGTTTAATTGGTGTATGTTGTAAGGCTGGTAGAAAGGAGGGGATGAAGAAGGGGAGGTGATAGGTGTGAAGTCCTGGCTATTCAGATGGCTTCATTTCAATCAATGTTTAAATTGTGAATTGTTTATATTACACCAAGGCGATACCGAAAGTATCTCCCACGCTGGAACGTGCTACAAAAATAAATTGTGAGATATCATGAAGCCATCAAATAAAATTTACTTGCGTCCGCTGGAATTTTATCCCGGGACCTCCAGATTACTAGTCGAGAGCCATACCCTACAATCACAGAAGCCGCTAATGCTTACGATAAGTGCTTGATTAATCAAGTTGTCCACTTTATACGCATACGTTAAAAATACATATTGATGGAAGAAAACATCATTTCGTTGACTTAAAATGACTCAACACTGAAGGTGCTTAAGAACAAATACCTTTTCCTTCCTGAAGCGGACATCCAGGTCATTCTTATTAATTCTCTTCAATTTACCTTGAGCTCCCTTGAAATCTAAGATTTTTTTTATGAAAAATATTTTTTATAATTATTTTTTTCGTTTGCTTAACATCAATTTTCAATGTACGAACATGTTGTTTTATAGCTTGCATTAATGAGGAGACTATAACGGTCAAGGCGGAACTCGTACGCCGAGAAGATAATGATGGGGGATTCTCTTGTATGGAAATTGACATTGACCTGCAGGATGTAAAAAAGGAATGCTTAGAACGCTTTGAAAGAATTGACCAGTCCGGTAAAAATAATTTCTTTTATTTATAATTTCTGCCTTCTTTTTTTTATAAATTTTTATCAATTTTCTGTGCTTTCTTATCCTTAGTATTGATATTAAGTCGTACTGAGCCTTTATAATCGTATTTCTTTATTTTTATCTACAGATCTGAAGACGCATCCTATGGAAAAACAATTATATTGTCCTCATTGCACCTATTCCAATTTTCATTAGTCGAATTTAAAAAGGGACTTAAGCACCCATACAGGAAAAAAACATTTTTTATGTTCCGAATGCATCTATGCATGTTCTCAAAAAAGCTATCTGACAAGGCACACGCTGACTCACGAAAAACCTTTTCTTTGTTCTGAGTGCAATTATTCATGTTCTCAAAGGGGCTATATGAGGAAACACATGCTGACTCACAGTGGAGAAAAACCTTTTTCATGTTCTGAGTGCAATTATTCATTTTCTCTAAAGGGCTATCTGAAGAGACACATGCTGACTCACAGTGGAGAAAAACCTTTTACATGTTCTGAGTGCAACTATTCATGTTCTCAAAGGGGCTCTCTGATAAGCCACGTGCGGACTCACAGTGGAGAAAAACCTTTTTCATGTTCTGAATGCAACTACTTATCTTCTCGATAAAGCTATCTAACGAGGCATATGCTGTCCCACAGTAGAGAAAAACCCTTTTCATGTTCTGAGTGCAATTATTCAAGTTCTCGAAGAAGTTTACTGACCTGCCACATGCTGACTCACAGTGGAGAAAAAGATTTTTCATGTTCCGAGTGCAACTATTCATGTTCTCGAACGGGCAATCTGAAGATACACATGCTGACTCACAGTGGAGAAAAACCTTTTACATGTTCTGAGTGCAACTATTCATCTTCTCAAAAATGCAATCTGACGAGTCACATGCTGATTCAAAGTGGAGAAAAACCTTTTTCATGTTCTGAGTGCAATTATTCATGCTATCAAAGGAGCTATCTGACGAGCCACATGCCGACTCACAGTGGAGAAAAACCTTTTTCATGTTCTGTGTGCAACTATTCGTTTTCTCTAAAGGGCAATCTGAAGAGCCACATGCTGACTCACAGTGGAGAAAAACCTTTTTCATGTTCTGAGTGCAACAATTCATTTTTTAGAAAGACCGATCTAAAGAGGCACATGCTGACTCATAGTGGAGAAAAAGCTTTTTTATGTTCCGAGTGCAACTATTCATCTTATGTAAGTGGCAGTCTGAAGAGCCATATGCTGACTCACAGTGGAGAAAAACCTTTTTCATGTTCCGAGTGCAACAATTTATTTTCTCGAAAGGGCGATCTAAAGAGGCACAAGCTGACTCATAGTGGAGAAAAAGCTTTTTCATGTTCCGAGTGCAACTATTCATCTTATCTAAGTGGCAGTCTGAAGAGCCACATACTGACTCACACTGGAGAAAAACCTTTTTCATGTTCTGAATGCAACTATTCATTTTCTCTAAAGGGTCATCTGAAGGGACACAGTTGACTCACAGTGGAGAAAAACCTTTTTCATGTTCTGAGTGCAATTATTCATCTTCTCGAAGGGGCAATCTTACTAGCCACATGCTGATTCACAGTGGAGAAAAACTTTTTACATGTTCTGACTGCAATTATTCATGTTCTCGAAGACTGCAATTATTCATGTTCTTAAGAACCACATGCTGACTCATAGTAGAGATAAACCTCTGTCATGTTCTGGGTTCAATTATTTATTTTCTCGAAAGGACGATCTAAACAGGCACATGCTGACTCACAGTGGAGAAAAACCTTTTTCATATTCTTAAAGTGGTACACTGACGAGCCACATGCTGACTCACAGTAGAGAAAAAGCTTTTCATGTTCTGAGTGCACCTATTCATCTTATTTAAGTGGCAGTCTGAAGAGGCACATGCTGACTCATAGTGGAGAAAAAGCTTTTACATGTTCTGTGTGTAACTATTCATTTTCTCGAAGGGGCACTCTGAAGAACCACATGCTGACTCACAGTGTAGAAAAACCTTTTACATGTTGTAAGTGCAACTATTCATTTTGTCAAATGGTCTCTCTGACGAGACACAATCTTAAACACCATGGAGTAAAACGAACTACATACGAAATAATTAACAATCGTTAGTAAGAGTTAAGAGTTTTTAAAAACTCTTAAACTCTTACTAAGGTTAAGAAGCTTTATTTTATTTAATATTTTTTGGAAGCAGCTCCGACTCACACAGCTCGTTCATCTGAGAACGTTTAAAGTGTATCTCCATTTTGAAGAGAATGTGAAAATACGGCCAGCAAGAACGAAACTATGGATGTGTTGAAGAACGATAATGCCGGCTACAAATGACTGACATTTCGCAAAAAAGATACTCAATATCCAGACCAAGCTATCCTGGTTTAATAGCCAGAAATGATAAAACTCTACTACATCGCAATCAATTAGCTGACTCTCGCAGTGAACTCGAGCCGGGGATGTTGCACGATGAAACTTGTGTTGACTCGACCTCCTAATTGTACTAACTCGCTTGAATGAGGTTTTTATACCTCTTTCTCTCCAGCGTTCAGTTTCGCTTTTGCAAAATGATATCGTGCTGAGCCTAGCTATCTCTGAATATCCCCTCCCCCGCCCCTGTGATATTGCACACAGTAAAATAAGGCTTTCGCTTTGGGGTTGATCTACAATAAATCCCTTAACTTCACGTTGTGTGATTTGTTAATTCGAAGCCCACCGTTATGGGGTGGTAGGTATTTAATGTCTCCTTTCCATGGTAACTCCCGGTTCTTTTTAGCCAAAGTGTGGGGAAAACGTCCAGCGACCCTCATCGAGTTCTACAAGGAACGAGTACGTGTCTCACCTAACTTTCGAATACTGGACTCTATTACTAATCGACCTATCAGTTTCTATCATATCCCTATGATTGCCTTGTATCCCCGCCCTTATCTAATGCCCCCGTGTTTATAAATTCTAGATTGTGACATAGAACCGTACCCCCTCCCCCCCTTTGTGTGTACACGCTATTAAAACCTCCGTTGAATAGGGTGTTGTTTCCGCATAAGTACTGGGACTCCTTCGTTGACCTCTGTAATGGTGTACTGAAACTAGATAGATGAATTTAGCTGTGGTTAGTAAACTTTGGATGTTGCGGATGGGAGTGGAGACGAGAGAAAAAGGAGATGGGAACGGATTGAATGACGAAAAAAAGGGTTTTTTGCAAACTGGGTCGGCACCTCACTGCCCCAAATGAAATGGTCGCTATTCTTCCAAATGCAAAACCCCAAGAACCAATACGTGTCTGGCTTTCCCCGAGATCTGGTCTAACTTCTTCTTATAGTCGCCCTGACACCTCCGGACCGCTCACGTCAGAGGGAGAGGTAATACACCTGTTGGAATATCCCAAATCACCCCGCCCCGCTTCCTCCGACGGACTACTTTACTGACTGTAAAAGGGGAATTTTCATTGCGTCCCTTGTCATGATGCTAAACGCGTGCATGTTTCAAATAGGTTTGTTCTGGTGAGGCTTTCAACGTCCACTAGCCGCCAGGCCTACTATCCACCTCACGAAGGCTGCTGCAAAGGATCTCGAGGGTTTTCCAGTCGAGTTGCATCAACCTCCGGGTAAACCCCGCTTTAGTATGTGTTCGTCCTCCGATTTTGAACCCTCGTTCATCACGCCGACGTCCCCTCCACGCGATTTTGAAAGACTTGGAGCCCGTTCAATTAAACGCCTTCGCAGCGAACCAAGGCCCAAACATTCCAACTTGACATTAATTTTCATACTGCCTCTCGTGTCCTCTCACCCGACCCGGCTCCGCGAAAAGGGATGACCTTCCGAACTCTTCGTGATTCGCCATACAACGTTGACGCCCCGAAATCGCGTGATGAGGAAAGTAGAAAATCTTCTGAGCTGGGGAAATTGTGTGCTTCCCAAGACAGCTTACGGACAACATACTCCAACGGCGAGTTCTAAACCGAGGCCAAAGGTATTTGGGAATTTGTTAGTGAACATATAAGGTTGTACACATACTATTAATTTGATTTTTTTTTTTTTGTTTTGAGCATGAGTTGGTTGCAGCTAGTCGCTTCCATGTTGATTTGGGGTGTCTCTGCGCGGCTGCCAACTCGGTAGAGTGTACGACTTTTGTCGTCAGACACGGACGTCAAGTGATTTATGGGGGTCCCTTTTCTTCCTTTTTAGGTCGTGCGTCGACACTAACTGCTTACAAATAAGTAGGTCATTGGCCTCGTGCTAAACACAGCTGTTAGGAGCAAGCAAACAGTTCTAAATGTGATATTTATCAGTATCGCAGCCCTGTCCGAGCTGCTGGTTGCAGCCCCATCTTCGTCGTAATTTTAATGTTCTGGAAATATATATTCATGCAAGTTCACTCACCAAAAATCGTAATATTACCAGTCCAGTCGGGATATCGACGACATGTACATTAATCCGCGTCCAGGAACTGTAGGTATGAGTAGAAGCCCCTAAGCCGTTAAGGGTTCGTATTAAATTCGAAATCGATTCTCTATGTCACCCGTCTACTCGCCAGTAGAAACTATAACCATATTGGATCTAATTTTTCTAGCTAAAATTTCTACTTTCATACGCCGCCCCGTAGATAGCACATAAATTACCGGATACTAGATTTCGGAATGTTTAAGCGGATCATTTCTTTCAATAGAATATCTCTTCCTCCCTAACCGTAAGTTGATAGCTGACATGCATAGGTATTTGTTGGCCTCCACTGTACCTAGTCTAGATATCTCTCCCTATCGACTATTTTAGAGTATCTAAGTAAGTATTTGCCGAGATCTACCCAAAACCCCCTCCTCCTCCCTAGAACCTTTCATATATTATTTGCCGCGTTCACTTCGATTTTTTCACTAATTTCTTATATCGTGTAAACCGTTAAAATCCTTCCCGTGCTCGCAAGGAAAACACTGTCTCTTCAATTTCACAATAAATTTAGAACCTTGTCTTAGCCGTTTTCGTCAGATCATTTGATAATTATTATGGCTCTCTATTTTTTTTCCCTCTAATGGCACACGCGTTATTATTAAACATTACTGCAATTGAGTTTCATCGTCTTATATTAGTCTAAACCAATAGACTCCAACCCGTGAATTAAGTATTGTCTAATTATGAGTCTACCCTTTTTTTGGTTGAATCTAATTAAATTTTAGAACACTTCAATTATTTTAATTAATATTAAAACCACAACTTCACTATATTTAAAACTCTATCAGTTTAGTTTAAAAATGGCACGCGAAACTGTCGCGACGTATAATTCTCGAACCGACTCCAACCAAGTTAAAACGAAAAAGCCCCGATTTCCTCCAAACAACGCTATTTAATATTGTCTTTTCGAATAAATCGACTTAAAATTTGTGCGACTTTCGCCTTTATGAATTCGAGGTTTCACTTCCCGTTAAGTTTAGAATTGCATAACCCCGTTTCAGGATTTCTGGATCCCGCCTGCCGAGTTGAGGTAAACACCTACCACCCTGCCGAGGCGGGTACAGGCGTGTACTCGGTGACCTGACTTTCGGGCGCCCTCCCGTAAATGATTTTCGGCGATGTAGATTATTGCGCAAAATTATTTGATTATTTTTCCTCGTACACGTGTTGTGTCTGTAATATTGGTTGATTTCCGGCCTATAGACTAGGTGTAGCTCATTTCTATATCGTTGTTTTTGAAATCTTTCCGAGAAATTCGCTATTGATATCGATAATATAATCGATAAATTATCCCAACTACCGGAAGTTTTTCACCCATTATGTCCAGCGCTTGCGCATACAGTATCCTTCCTTGTGTGCTGCCTTCTAGCATTTGATTGGTGTCTACACGATCCGTGGGTGATCCCAGGACACATATACCTTCCTCTCGGTGATGACATACGTAGGCATTCGTTCCAAAATTTGATTCGACACGTTTTTGTAATTTCGCCTACCTGTTTGACTCTTTTCGTGATATCCGCCGCATCTCTTCTGGTAATCTTTCGTAACCCATCGCTATCCACTACCCAAGTCGTTGAAACCTCTTCCATCATGAGCTAAACTACCTTTCGGGTTTCTTTTCGATTCCTGGTCCTTTCTTTTCGGTGATCTACGCCCAGTACATCCCTGTTTTTACAGTTTTTTTGCGTCTAGTTTTAGCCCAACCCATATACTCTTTCTCGCTTCATCTAGGAATTTCAATATATTATCCTCGTAACTTTGTTTACGCGCAAAAAAGGTCATAAAATTTTGATCGTTAATCAAAGACTTCGTGACCCATTAACTTTTATGTCTTTTCTTAATTACCCAACTTGCATCTCCCCCGTGTTAATTTAATTAGGCAATTTCGGCCAAACGACCTATCTTAAGTTAAAATTCGTGTTCACTGTGGCCACTTGAAAAAGCACTCAGAATTCCAGCGAACGAAAACAATTCTCTCTACAAGGATCAACTCGTAATATGTCTTCTGGACCAAAACATCCTAAAACACCCTCTTCTTTCACCAATCCGTCTCCCCCTTTTTTCGTTATCGATGGTTGGGTATCGCTTCGTTTCTGCCTTAGAATGTAAATTTATCGTCAATTCTCAAGTGCCTTTGCACGTTTCGTGGGACCGGATCCCAAGGTTAACCCAACAGTAAATCAATCTCGAGTGTATCGTGTCTTAGACCGCCCTTAATCTCCGTGATTGGCGAAAAATTATTTAATTGATTTTGGGAATGATCTGATTCGTTGAGTCCCATGACGCCCCTTTCCAATTATTACGTGGTTAACACCTATTACCGACGTAGGTTTCTACAATAAAGCTTCTAGTATGTCCCAAAGATGTCCGTAGTCTGTTCGTTTCTCCCTATTCTCTGAACGTATTTTAATTTATGAAAAAAAATTCTTTACGTCCTTTTACCCCAAACAGGTCCATTACAGCCTCCCTTTAGTAAGGATTACAGCGGATAAATACGTTTTGGTGTTTAGTTGGTGAAATCATTACTAACAATAGGTTTAGAATACTCATTTTCCTTCCTTTTCAGTTTTTTTTTTTTGTTTCGTACTCCAAAGGTTGCGTACCCCTTACCTCCCTACGTGTGATTGCCCAAATTTATCCCTAGTTTGGGGCTCCCACCCCCTTCCTTTTGCAAAATGGCCTGCACTGAACATGCCTAAATTCGCTAACCAATTGGCCGGCCCCAATCCCTCCCTAAAAGAAGATGTTCCTATTTTCCTTAAATGCAAAATAAATTCTAGAATGGGTTTTTTTTTTTTTCAATCTTTCGTTAATTTTTAGCTTATCTTCTTCTCACGAAGTTCGCCCCTGTACGTGTCTTAACTCAAATGCTTTTAAACAAACGTAAGGCACAATGCCATTCATTATCTCTCCGGGAGATTTATGACTAGTCTTTTTTGCACCGCCAAAGGGTCGAAGCAAAGTTCTATGGGTACCTGACCGAAGTTTTGGTTGTATGTTTTTTTTTTCCCATGATGATTTGTACGCAACTTGAATCTATTTAAAACGCGTAGCTATTTTGCATGTGGTTTTTTTTTCTGTGTTTTTTTTTTTTAAATCCTTTCTAAACGTCACTATTTACGCACCTCTCCATTAACGTCTCCCTTCCTCCCTATTTATGTTAGTCCTTGAGATCTCAAACGACCCTAGATCGTGACCAGTTCTTTGTTGTAATTTCCGCGTTTTTTTTTTTTCATACATATAAGTAGATTATTTATTTAATCTTGTTGTGGTTATGGTTCAGTTCCTTAATCGGATACAATATCCGCTACCGTGATCGTCGGCTTCCATTTTGGTTTATTGAATTGGATTAAATTTGGTTTATTGAATTGGACACGCCCCCTCCCTAAAACTGCACTTACGTGCTCTAGATGTTCATTGAAATTTCCGCACGAATATATGACTAAGTCATCCATGTAGTAGCTTTGCGAGACTACCTATCTATTGCCTAAATATTCGTATTGTGCCGAACGTGTTTTGTTTACTTGTTGAACTAATTGAAAAGGATTTATTTATTCTTATTCACAGAATTTAGTCACTATTTCACGCTGTAGTTTTCTCATAATATCACTGTTCTCACTTTATTCAAATATTAAGTTAGATTATATCCAATGGTTATAACTATTCACTTCACAAGAACACTGCGTTTATTTCACCGAAAAACATCCGTTACGTAACGAACTTAGGTATTTTGATAGTAATCACCGGTAATGTTCACTGTATTTGAGTTAAACTCTTTGAGATTATATTTATTTTTAAACCACTGTTTCCCTCTCCCTTCAAAATCTAATTTCCAAATAGCTCTTATCTCATGTGATATTTTTTTGTCTTCCTCCCTCTAAACTTTATCTGTTCGTCCGGTACTTATCGGAGGTTGGACATCAGCTCCTAGAATGAACTGGTATTGTGTCCACTACTGAATGAGCTAATTTTCCTCCCCTCTTTCTTTCTGAAATAAGGTTGATCCCTGCTATTTGTCTTTATCTAGGTTAAATGGTTCCGCTCCCAGCGGCCCCGCGTTCGACAACAACTTCTTTACACGATCGTCGGTTCCGAAGTTCATTCATCACTTTGTCTTATCGGAGCTTAGGCAACACAATAAAATTTCTCTTTTATCTATTTAATTAACTCACTTATTTTTTTTTTCGCAGTTTTGCATTTACAAAATAATAAAGTTATGCGTACTTGGAGTGAAACGACTCTTAACTGTGCAATACAAATGGAATGTTATTATTATTTTTAGCGGGAACTAGGGTAACTGTTATACCTGCTTGTACTCACTACGTTTAATTTAAACCTTTACGAAAACATAACAAAATAATTATTATCTTCCCTCTCTCACAATCCGGCTGTCCCGATTCGTAACCAAGTCAAATCTCACTAGTCTTCGGTTTACATTATTATTATTACCATCCCACACTTTCTCCCTTTTTATATTGCTTGCTAGGTATCGAAAACCCGTTATCTACCGACCGTTTTGTAATATACACATTCCGAGACTACCGAAGTCTGCACGCATAACGTTTCCAAACCTCGTTCCACGAATTTAAACAGCACTCAAAGACCCCAACCTACGTCATACAAAAGCGCATACAATCTCTGTTATCTGCTATCACCACCCATTGCAAAGTTTAACTCTATATTAAGAGGATAGACGGATCCCTTTTGTATGAAAGCTTGTATTTTCAAAGCTGTTTCCTTCGAAAATATGCACCGGTTAGGGTTCCCCTTAATATCGCGCTACCCAAAGATAACGGACCGTGTACCTACAACGAGTCGTCTCGCAAATGCTCGGTGGATATTTTTTTTTCTCTAAGATTTATGGCCCGACCGTTGTAAATCATGACAAAGGTCTATTGGTTCCTTTTAGTTTGCAATAATTTTCAAGTGTCCATCAATAGGTCTCTTCGAAACGACAGACGGATATTAGTACGGTTCTTACCCATTTTTGTAAGGTATTTAAAATGTTTGAATAATATTTATTTCATATTATTTTTTTAAAAGCGGTCTACAAAAAATACTAGTCAGATGCTTTACGTTTCACCATCTAAATGCGAGCCCTTCTCAAATTATGGTCATTTAACTGATTTGTATATTTTTTCTCTTATCGAAGGTTGGCGTACATTTCGCAATATCAACTAATACAAATCTCCACTCAAATAAAGATTCCGTAATTAACTTGTCTATTTATTTATTTTCTCTTTTAACAAAACCTCATTTATTTATTTATTTATTTTTAATTATTGAGACACCATACTCGTACCTCTATCGCTTATAAGGTCAATGAAGCCACCCCAACTTGTAAAACTCTCGGCTCCTGGTTTTCACGGCAACAAATGTGTTGACTCGACCTCCTAATTGTACTAACTCGCTTGAATGAGGTTTTTATACCTCTTTCTCTCCAGCGTTCAGTTTCGCTTTTGCAAAATGATATCGTGCTGAGCCTAGCTAACTCTGAATATCCCCTCCCCCGCCCCTGTGATATTGCACACAGTAAAATAAGGCTTTCGCTTTGGGGTTGATCTACAATAAATCCCTTAACTTCACGTTGTGTGATTTGTTAATTCGAAGCCCACCGTTATGGGGTGGTAGGTATTTAATGTCTCCTTTCCATGGTAACTCCCGGTTCTTTTTAGCCAAAGTGTGGGGAAAACGTCCAGCGACCCTCATCGAGTTCTACAAGGAACGAGTACGTGTCTCACCTAACTTTCGAATACTGGACTCTATTACTAATCGACCTATCAGTTTCTATCATATCCCTATGATTGCCTTGTATCCCCGCCCTTATCTAATGCCCCCGTGTTTATAAATTCTAGATTGTGACATAGAACCGTACCCCCCCCCCCTTTGTGTGTACACGCTATTAAAACCTCCGTTGAATAGGGTGTTGTTTCCGCATAAGTACTGGGACTCCTTCGTTGACCTCTGTAATGGTGTACTGAAACTAGATAGATGAATTTAGCTGTGGTTAGTAAACTTTGAATGTTGCGGATGGGAGTGGAGACGAGAGAAAAAGGAGATGGGAACGGATTGAATGACGAAAAAAAGGGTTTTTTGCAAACTGGGTCGGCACCTCACTGCCCCAAATGAAATGGTCGCTATTCTTCCAAATGCAAAACCCCAAGAACCAATACGTGTCTGGCTTTCCCCGAGGTCTGGTCTAACTTCTTCTTATAGTCGCCCTGACACCTCCGGACCGCTCACGTCAGAGGGAGAGGTAATACACCTGTTGGAATATCCCAAATCACCCCGCCCCGCTTCCTCCGACGGACTACTTTACTGACTGTAAAAGGGGAATTTTCATTGCGTCCCTTGTCATGATGCTAAACGCGTGCATGTTTCAAATAGGTTTGTTCTGGTGAGGCTTTCAACGTCCACTAGCCGCCAGGCCTACTATCCACCTCACGAAGGCTGCTGCAAAGGATCTCGAGGGTTTTCCAGTCGAGTTGCATCAACCTCCGGGTAAACCCCGCTTTAGTATGTGTTCGTCCTCCGATTTTGAACCCTCGTTCATCACGCCGACGTCCCCTCCACGCGATTTTGAAAGACTTGGAGCCCGTTCAATTAAACGCCTTCGCAGCGAACCAAGGCCCAAACATTCCAACTTGACATTAATTTTCATACTGCCTCTCGTGTCCTCTCACCCGACCCGGCTCCGCGAAAAGGGATGACCTTCCGAACTCTTCGTGATTCGCCATACAACGTTGACGCCCCGAAATCGCGTGATGAGGAAAGTAGAAAATCTTCTGAGCTGGGGAAATTGTATGCTTCCCAAGACAGCTTACGGACAACATACTCCAACGGCGAGTTCTAAACCGAGGCCAAAGGTATTTGGGAATTTGTTAGTGAACATATAAGGTTGTACACATACTATTAATTTGATTTTTTTTTTTTGTTTTGAGCATGAGTTGGTTGCAGCTAGTCGCTTCCATGTTGATTTGGGGTGTCTCTGCGCGGCTGCCAACTCGGTAGAGTGTACGACTTTTGTCGTCAGACACGGACGTCAAGTGATTTATGGGGGTCCCTTTTCTTCCTTTTTAGGTCGTGCGTCGACACTAACTGCTTACAAATAAGTAGGTCATTGGCCTCGTGCTAAACACAGCTGTTAGGAGCAAGCAAACAGTTCTAAATGTGATATTTATCAGTATCGCAGCCCTGTCCGAGCTGCTGGTTGCAGCCCCATCTTCGTCGTAATTTTAATGTTCTGGAAATATATATTCATGCAAGTTCACTCACCAAAAATCGTAATATTACCAGTCCAGTCGGGATATCGACGACATGTACATTAATCCGCGTCCAGGAACTGTAGGTATGAGTAGAAGCCCCTAAGCCGTTAAGGGTTCGTATTAAATTCGAAATCGATTCTCTATGTCACCCGTCTACTCGCCAGTAGAAACTATAACCATATTGGATCTAATTTTTCTAGCTAAAATTTCTACTTTCATACGCCGCCCCGTAGATAGCACATAAATTACCGGATACTAGATTTCGGAATGTTTAAGCGGATCATTTCTTTCAATAGAATATCTCTTCCTCCCTAACCGTAAGTTGATAGCTGACATGCATAGGTATTTGTTGGCCTCCACTGTACCTAGTCTAGATATCTCTCCCTATCGACTATTTTAGAGTATCTAAGTAAGTATTTGCCGAGATCTACCCAAAACCCCCTCCTCCTCCCTAGAACCTTTCATATATTATTTGCCGCGTTCACTTCGATTTTTTCACTAAGTTCTTATATCGTGTAAACCGTTAAAATCCTTCCCGTGCTCGCAAGGAAAACACTGTCTCTTCAATTTCACAATAAATTTAGAACCTTGTCTTAGCCGTTTTCGTCAGATCATTTGATAATTATTATGGCTCTCTATTTTTTTTCCCTCTAATGGCACACGCGTTATTATTAAACATTACTGCAATTGAGTTTCATCGTCTTATATTAGTCTAAACCAATAGACTCCAACCCGTGAATTAAGTATTGTCTAATTATGAGTCTACCCTTTTTTGGTTGAATCTAATTAAATTTTAGAACACTTCAATTATTTCAATTAATATTAAAACCACAACTTCACTATATTTAAAACTCTATCAGTTTAGTTTAAAAATGGCACGCGAAACTGTCGCGACGTATAATTCTCGAACCGACTCCAACCAAGTTAAAACGAAAAAGCCCCGATTTCCTCCAAACAACGCTATTTAATATTGTCTTTTCGAATAAATCGACTTAAAATTTGTGCGACTTTCGCCTTTATGAATTCGAGGTTTCACTTCCCGTTAAGTTTAGAATTGCATAACCCCGTTTCAGGATTTCTGGATCCCGCCTGCCGAGTTGAGGTAAACACCTACCACCCTGCCGAGGCGGGTACAGGCGTGTACTCGGTGACCTGACTTTCGGGCGCCCTCCCGTAAATGATTTTCGGCGATGTAGATTATTGCGCAAAATTATTTGATTATTTTTCCTCGTACACGTGTTGTGTCTGTAATATTGGTTGATTTCCGGCCTATAGACTAGGTGTAGCTCATTTCTATATCGTTGTTTTTGAAATCTTTCCGAGAAATTCGCTATTGATATCGATAATATAATCGATAAATTATCCCAACTACCGGAAGTTTTTCACCCATTATGTCCAGCGCTTGCGCATACAGTATCCTTCCTTGTGTGCTGCCTTCTAGCAATTGATTGGTGTCTACACGATCCGTGGGTGATCCCAGGACACATATACCTTCCTCTAGGTGATGACATACGTAGGCATTCGTTCCAAAATTTGATTCGACACGTTTTTGTAATTTCGCCTACCTGTTTGACTCTTTTCGTGATATCCGCCGCATCTCTTCTGGTAATCTTTCGTAACCCATCGCTATCCACTACCCAAGTCGTTGAAACCTCTTCCATCATGAGCTAAACTACCTTTCGGGTTTCTTTTCGATTCCTGGTCCTTTCTTTTCGGTGATCTACGCCCAGTACATCCCTGTTTTTACAGTTTTTTTGCGTCTAGTTTTAGCCCAACCCATATACTCTTTCTCGCTTCATCTAGGAATTTCAATATATTATCCTCGTAACTTTGTTTACGCGCAAAAAAGGTCATAAAATTTTGATCGTTAATCAAAGACTTCGTGACCCATTAACTTTTATGTCTTTTCTTAATTACCCAACTTGCATCTCCCCCGTGTTAATTTAATTAGGCAATTTCGGCCAAACGACCTATCTTAAGTTAAAATTCGTGTTCACTGTGGCCACTTGAAAAAGCACTCAGAATTCCAGCGAACGAAAACAATTCTCTCTACAAGGATCAACTCGTAATATGTCTTCTGGACCAAAACATCCTAAAACACCCTCTTCTTTCACCAATCCGTCTCCCCCTTTTTTCGTTATCGATGGTTGGGTATCGCTTCGTTTCTGCCTTAGAATGTAAATTTATCGTCAATTCTCAAGTGCCTTTGCACGTTTCGTGGGACCGGATCCCAAGGTTAACCCAACAGTAAATCAATCTCGAGTGTATCGTGTCTTAGACCGCCCTTAATCTCCGTGATTGGCGAAAAATTATTTAATTGATTTTGGGAATGATCTGATTCGTTGAGTCCCATGACGCCCCTTTCCAATTATTACGTGGTTAACACCTATTACCGACGTAGGTTTCTACAATAAAGCTTCTAGTATGTCCCAAAGATGTCCGTAGTCTGTTCGTTTCTCCCTATTCTCTGAACGTATTTTAATTTATGAAAAAAAATTCTTTACGTCCTTTTACCCCAAACAGGTCCATTACAAACTGATCTCTCAAACAAATATATTTATTAATCATCAAAGTTTCGCTTAACGACAGCGGATGCGCTGTAACCGAAGGTACATAAAACTGAAACATATCCAATATTCTCACTAAATATTGTATTTATATTCGTTTTTAAGACATCTTCTGAAATTAAATCAAAGTGAGTGAATTGTTATTAACATTGTTAATTTGATTTTTGGAATATGATTATAATATTTAATTTGTGTTTTTTGTTTCAGATTTTCGTAATGCTTTATTCTTTGTACCTTCGAGTCTTTCAGGTTATTATTGTGACAATAATAATACTCCATTAGTTTTCGATGATAGCCAGCGAAAAAAAATATAAATTAATGTTATAACTTATAAGGGCACATATTTCAACTCGATTATATAAACATTATAATTAAGACTGTAAAATAAAAGTAGGCCGAGTGGCCCAGTTGTAGCATTGTGAACCATGTAATTTTACTAACTTCATTATTAATTATCTTTTTCTTAATAAATATAAATTTTAATTTGTTTATTTACATGTTTTTTTGTAATAATCATATTTACTTAAATAATTATTGATTACAAACACTATATATTCTTCATCTTGAGGCTCACCACTTTTTTAAACACAAGCACTTGCTTCTGTAGAAGAAAAACATTTAAAAAATGAAAAGCAGTCAAAAGTAAGTTGACGAATTATTTTAGTTAACATAAATGATTATTCTCTGTAAGTTGATTAATTATTTATTAAAGAATAAAAATTGTTTGACACAAATATTCATCTTATAATATCTTGTTGCATGCACCTATAATCCCTTAGCATTTTAAGGATATATTTTTAAAATTATAGCGAATTCATCAGTATAAGTGAACGTATGTCTGTCGGTATGAAAGAAACAGGCATATCTGAGTGGGACAGCATGACCGAGACGTATAAAAAGGCACGTCTGTTGTAACTCGTCCTCTCCTCATTAGCAAACTCTTATATTGTCCACTGTATCAATACTTGTAGCTACCTGAATAAAACCAAATAGTAACGGAGTACCCACATGCTTTTATTACAAAGAAATCTGGATGATCAGCACGGAAAATCACCACAGTTATATATTGTTTTATAACCAAAAAAGTAATATAATTTTCGAAATTATATTTATATGTCAGATGTAAAAAATAATCACACTTTATCGCAAATTTAGCCCCGAAAGATCAACATCAAAGGGAATCAATAACAATCCAAAAAGTTTTAAATTGCTAACGAATACTCTTTTAAAGTGAAAGCGTTATTTTTAATCAATTAAAATAAATGTTCCCATATCGAATTATGGATTATGCTTTAAAGCCACGTTTAATAGGGACTGTCTATTGACTGTTCTTTTTGTAATAACTTCTCGTAAAGTATTGGTTTTTAATCCTCTGTCCTCGTTAGTTGTTCCGAAAATATCTTTATTCCATTCGTCCATAAGACCATAGTGCTCATCAAAATATGTTCCGCAGAACTTTGGTATAAAATATACAAAGCTAATTGTATGAAAGATGTATTGCGAAGGTTAAAGATGTGTTCGGTGTTAACCCTTTAAATATTAGGAAACCAAATTCATAGATGTTTGGGACCAAATTTGGTATCCTAATAATTAACGGGTTGAAATTAAACCATGTAACATTTTGTAATAGATTCATTCTGTTGCCGGTGTAGTGGCTACGTCATACTCCGCTCCCCTCTCCACTATGTAGCGGCTACGTCACGCCCCGCTCCCCTCGCCACAACATATTATGTATTACCCTGTACTGCCTGTTTGACTTTAGTTAATAAACGCACTAGCTTCCTATCAGACGTGTTCGCCTTATTGCTCTGCATTTACTCCCACACACATACCTATCCAAGGCGTACTGCACTTACGCCTCCAAACCGGTATAAAACGGTTGTGAATAAATTTTGACAATATTTTATACATCACAGAAGTAATTAATTTTTTAAAGGGGATTTTCCTCTAAAACAAATATAAATCATGTTCAATCAGTTCAAAATTCTCTTGTTAAATTATTAGCTCATAAAAGTTTATATGAACAAAAGGCATAATGTTCCATACCTTTATCAAAATCTGAAAATCCTCTCGGTAAGAGCAATTATGTGGTATAAAATAATTTTTCAGCACATAAATAGCCCTATGTACATAAATAGACTGGAACACACTTACAATACTCGTTTTACATTAAATGAAGGACTAATCGTACCAAAGCATGTAAACAAATATGGACAAAGAACGCTAGACTACATGATACCAAATTGTTTAAATATGTTACCTGCAGAAATCAAAAAATTTACAAATATAAAAAGAAATTTTTTGTTGAAAAATTGGCTAGCTGAAAGAAATAGTTTGTACTAGACTCTAATACAAACTATTTCTAACTGCATACGCTTTAATTGTTTTTTGTTTTTATTTTTATTGTATTACACCTCTCATGATATGAATGTATACATTTGATATAATCTGTTTAAGTTAAAAGCACCCAATGACAAACTACTTTAAAGTAGTTTATTGGGACTTTTTGATTTTTGTATATTATTTTGATATTTAATAAAAAAAAAAAAAAAAAAAAAAAAAAAAAAAATCATAACGGACACAGCAAGCATTACTTAATTAATCACGGGGCGAAAGGATTAAGTTGTTTTGATTAGCTCATTAAAGATATGTATGTAGTAGACTGCCTGAGTTATATCAGTTGCGAATGCATCGAGAATCATCCAGGGGGTAGGTAGATGGGCGTGCTACGTCTACGGTGTGCTCTAGTACATTCCCATGCTATTCAATCTGCACCTAAGAACGTTCCCGAACATTTTAGTTACTATCGCTGCAATATGTTGCCGAGTACAAATGGGGATCTCTGACAAGACACATGCTGACTCACAGTGGAAAAAAACCTTTTTTTTATGTTCTGAGTTCAACAATTCATGTTTTTGGAAGGGATGTGTAGACTGAATGCTGTAGAATTGAAATTCCTAAGGCAAATTTATGGTAAAACCATGAATGATTGTATGAGAAATGTGGAGATCCGCAAAGAGTGCAAGGCTGATGTAAGCGTAATGAGTAAGATGAAGAAAGTGACGCTTAGATGGTTTGGGCATGTAGAGCGAATGAACGAAGAAAAGAATGTAAGTAGAATATATGCAAATGTGAATGGTAGCAGAAGTCGGGGACGCCCTAAGAAGACATGACACGACCGAGTGAATCAGATAATTGAGTCGGGCCATGTTAAGTGTCAGAATTATAGTAGAGTATGTATGAGACGATGTATGTATGTATGAATATGAGTGTGGGGCCAAGACTGAGTTGTTTGGCGGTCCGTCCTCTCTGCTTCCCGCTGCTGGGAAATAACTTGATGGTTAGTTAGTTAGTTAGTTATGTTTTACGAAACACAGGTTGTGACACAGTGGATAAAAACCGTGTTCATGTTCTGAGTGCAACAATTCATGTTTTCCGAAGGGACTTTTGACAAAACACATGATGACTCATAGTGGAGAAAAACCATTTTCATGTTCTCAAAAGGGTAATCTGACAAATCACATGCTGACTAACCGTGAAGGTACACCTTTGTCATGGTACCTACGAGTGAAACAAATACAATTTTGAAAGGGTTTTTGAGACAAGTTATAATTAACAAAAGAGTGGGGAAAAAAGTTTTCATGATCTTAGTGCAATTATTTATAGTCTCGAAAAAGTTTTCTGCGAACCACATGCTGACTTGCAATAAAAAGTTATTGGAAAACATTTGTAGTTAAAGATTTCAACCCCACAGTTATTCACAAAATTCTCAATGAGATGCACGATAATGGTAAACATGAAAAAAGTAACAAAGACAGTAATAATATTCTCGGAAGTAGCTCCTACTCTCTTACAACTTGTACATCTGAGAACGTTAAAAGTTGATCTAAATTTTGAAGAAAAAATAATAATACGGCCAACGAGAAAGAAAATATTGACGTGTCGAAGAACAATGGTACCGGCCAATTGCCCACCAAAATCCAGTCCAAGCTATACTGAAACGATCAATCCTTACTACATCGCAAGCAACGAACGATGCATTCAAACGTCATCTCAGATACTCTTTCATAATTACATCTTTTATCATAATCCTTTTACCGTACATACGCCTCAGGGATCTCATTTCCAATTCAAGTTGGATTTCGTCCTACTCTCAGTAATATACCTCAATGTTTGTCATTTATTGCAAATAATTGATTTGATTTCAATTAATTGTTGTTTTAATGACTGCGCGATTAAAACAGCAATGAAATCTTGCTATTCCAATTTTAGTTTTAAACGATATTTTACCATAATTTAGAAATTGGCATGTATTACAAAATGTTATTTATAAAACATTCGAAATACCCAAATGTTATTATGACCACCCTGTATATAGCTGTAACGTACGATAAGTAGATACAATTTCCGGTTAAAGGAATGAAATATTAATTATCTGTTGCATTTTCCATGAAAAATTTGTATCGTTCTCTACAGTGTACATCTTTACGCACTGTGTGTGTTGAAATCTCCCGGAAAGACACTAAAATAACTTTGTAAAAAGCAAAATCACAAGTGACGATATTTACTTTTGTTGCGCTAACGAACAAATGTAGGGGTATAAAAGCAATCGCGTGGTCATCCCGCTGTGCTGCCATTGGCTGTTTGGTCTGTTAGAGTAATACGCCCGTAACGGAGAGTTAGCATTTCACACATAGTCTAAGATATGAGTTGCTGACGAAGAATTTTTTAAAAGCGCATATTTAATTTATTGAAATAAATGTTTCCATATCGAATTCCGGAACATGCTTTTATTCCACGTTTCATGGGGTTTGTTAATCGGCTGTTCTATTTGTAATTACTTCTCGGTATTGTATTGGTTTTTAATCCTCTGTCGTCGTTAGTTGTTATCCCAAAACATCTTGATTTGTTTCGTCCATAAGATCGTAGTGCTCATCTTAGTATGTTCCGTAGAAATTTTTAATTAATTTATTTATTTTTTGAACAGTTTGTATGGCGCCGCTTTTGTGAAATATCACCACTAAAACTATTAAAATTGCAAAAATAAAATTAAGTGAAGTTAAATGAAGAACAGGAACAGGTGACACAAACATAGAATATGGATACTTTGCAGCAATAATCCTAGGTGGTGAAGAAACTGTACCAGCTGCTGCAGCGAGAGAGTCCGCCGCGTCCACCAACAGTGCCAGCACGAGGTTCATCATCCGTTCAGGTATGTGTCTGCTGCTAACAAAGCGCTGACACAATATCCCCACATAGATAACAAACCCTGGCAGCACTGCTGTGACGTTCGACGAATATAGAAGATGGAGACTCTACAGCAAGAATCCTAGGTGGTGAAGAAACTGAACCAGCTGCTGCAGCGAGAGAGTCCACCGCGTCCACCAACAGTGCCAGCACGAGGTTCATCATCCGTTCAGGTATGTGTCTGCTGCTAACAAAGCGCTGACACAATAACCTCACATAGATAACAAACCCTGACAGCACTGCTGTGACGTTCGACGAAGATAGAAGATGGAGACTCTACAGCAAGAATCCTGGGTGGTGAAAAAACTGGACCAGCTGCTGCAGCGAGATAGTCTACCTCGTCCACCAATAGTACCAGCACGAGGTTCGTCATCCGTCCAGTTATGTGTCTATTTATTATTTTTATTTATTTAATTATTTGAATAACACATTTAATTACAATAATGACGCATTGCCCATCTCACTAGATGTGTAACCCCTGTGTTGAGATGGAAATTTACAGAGTGGTTTTAAACAAGGTTTTTGTTTACATGAAATTATGAAAATGCCAGATAAAATAAAATCAGTATTTTTAATTATGAAATTTTTATATTATACAATTCAAGAGTGAATGTAGAAGATGAAGACGAAGCGAGAATAATTTTAAGTAATTAATCAATAAAATTTCAGTTTGACCAAAAAGCATAGAATACATTTATATATTGTTATTGAAGACACAGAAATCCATTTAAGTGTTATTATAAAGAAACCTTTCAGATATTCGAGTGACGCTCTCTTCAAGGAATTTAATGTACTAGATGTCCGACAGTGCTATATAAAAAAATTGTAATCCATGTTCATAAAAATAAAAACAAAATGAAAACAACCGAACACAAACATCAAACCAGAAGTAAGGGAAGGAATGACCTTTCCGTTCCAACAAGCAACAGAGCGGCTTATTAAAAAATATTCTCATATCTCGGTCCTAAAATATATAATAAAATCCCCTCTCAGCTGAAACTGTGTGAATTGTCATCCTTCGGTCCAAGAGTGACAAAATGGTTGTTGGATCTAGGCAGGACTGATTCCGAAATGATACTAAAAAGGTAATTTGAAATCACGAACGCCTCTATGTATCTTTATGTATCTTTTTTATGTATCTTTTTATGTATCTTCGTTTTAACATAATTATTTTATCTAGTCTTAAGTCCTGTATTCGTCTAGGATAACGTGAAACCTGTAAATTTGACTGTCCTAAAACGGGAATCCTTCCTAGTTGGACAGTCAAAATCATAAAATGTAATCAATATTATATTATAAAAAATAAATAAATACACAGTAGGCACAATTTTTCAATATGTTATGAAATACTTCTATGAAATATTTCTGAACACAAAATTGCACTTTCTATTATCCCTGGTTCTGCTTTGATGGTGACTTCCTCTAGATAATAACGTTCCGTTGTACTCATTTCACCTGATAACAGAAAAACTTGATAAAATATAGAATACACAAAACATAACAAAAAAATTTAAGCAATAATTAGTCTCCTGAAATATCCATACAAATTGAAAATACCTCCCGAGTACCTTCCGGTGTCAGGATACCGATGTCAGGTCAGGTGCTCTGAAACCTCTGAGCTATGTCGGCTTATTTCCAACCGTACCTTCTGATGTCCGATCAGGTGCTCTGAAACCACTGAGCTATGTCGGCTTATTTCCAACCGTACCTTCTGATGTCCGATCAGGTGCTCTGAAACCACTGAGCTATGTCGGCTTATTTCCAACCGTACCTTCTGATGTCCGATCAGGTGCTCTGAAACCACTGAGCTATGTCGGCTTATTTCCAACCGTACCTTCTGATGTCCGATCAGGTGCTCTGAAACCACTGAGCTATGTCGGCTTATTTCCAACCGTACCTTCTGATGTCCGATCAGGTGCTCTGAAACCACTGAGCTATGTCGGCTTATTTCCAACCGTACCTTCTGATGTCCGATCAGGTGCTCTGAAACCACTGAGCTATGTCGGCTTATTTCCAACCCGCCAAATGATTCAATATGTTCTACTACCTCAATCAACAATTACTGCTTATTATACTTTTTCCACCTGTAAAATAAACCTTGTCTAATAAACATTGGTTTATCATTAAAAAATAATAATATTTGACAAGTCAAAAATTTTTCACCAATAAATGAAGATATAATATGTCTCGACGCCACCTAGTCAGAAATTTAGCACTAACAAAGCCTTTTCCACAAAAATAACGTGTGTTGTTTACAGGTGGAAAAAAATTATTTTTACTCCGGAGATATTTTCAATTTGTATTGATGTTTGAGGCGACTAATTGTTACTTATAATTATTTGTTATCCTTTATGCTATTATTATCATTAAAAAATAATAATTCTCTAAACATGATGATTTTTCTGTAGTTTAACCTGTGGGTACTTGATTATCACGAAATATTATCGAAAATATAACTTGTTTATGTCTAACTGTATTGACATGCTCAAGGTCTTGTTGCGAATACCCTCTCAATCCTACACAGAATACCGACTTCATTTCAACGGTTCGTTTAATTGACTCATTTTGTATGTGTTACGCTCTACTAGCTTCTGCTTTTCCTTCAACATTTAATGCAGGCCAAAGTAAGGTCCAAAACAAACAAATCCCTTCGTAGATTCCATAAAAAATTTATAAAGACAACCAAATACCTGAAATGTTTTCGCAAATAGATTCCTGACATTCTTCTTCGGTAAATGGATGGTCTATATATATTTCCGTACACATCAAATCATCATTCTCTTCCGCACTTGTGCCTTAGGGTGGATCGCCATTGTATGGATTTTTATTTATTTTTATAAATCAGGTTTCGCGGGGTGCGGAATAGATGCTCTGGGTATAAACAATTAAGCAAACAAAATATCAATTTAAAATTTTGATAACAAGTACTGCCCCAAAGCAGTTGATTTATTTAAAATCTGGTAAACAATTGTCCCTTTATAAAACAGTTTTGTGTCAATATTAATACTTTAATTTTTACTTTTATATTTCTTAATGAATAAAAATTAATATAAATAATAATATTAAAAAAAAGGTGATATATTTTACTGAGTCCGCTTTCGCGCCTCGCTCGCGCACCGCGCATTCCCGCGCGCAGTGACGCGGGGCCGCCACAGTGTTTTGTTTCATACATGCTAGACGGAAAAAAACTCTTTTATAATTTTAAAGTGTTTGGAACCCTCTTGTGGGGAGTATTTCATCTGAATGTATTGAAAATTTGAGTTGAAAGTGATTAATTTATTTTTTTTCTTAAAAAAAAAAAATCTGAAAAAATTCTATTAAATAATTAATACAATATTAATACAGTATTTGAGGTTTTTAAAGAAAACAAATTTAAACAAAAAAAAATATGTGTATTTTGGGAAAAATAAATAGGTAAAAGCACAGTCAGAAAACATAATACAAATCACGAAACAATTGCGAAAGTATAAATAAATGATAAAAAATAACTAAAAAATAATCAAAACAATCATTATTACTAATCTAGGAATACAATTTTAGTCATATTTAGCAACAGAACTTAATAAAAACAAGAATTAGTTGCAGAAAGTACAGTCAGAAAATAAAAATATCAAAAGTTATACAAGAACAGTAACGAAACAAAAAATTATTACTTATCTAATAAAGTGCTATTTGAGTCATTTGCGGCGAGAGTAATCAACTGCACATAAACATCTATATTTTTTTTAAGACAGAGTACAGGACCAATAGATTTGTGAGAAAGTGCTTAAACATAATGCTTATTGAAACTAGATGCTATCTGAGTTATGTTCAGAGGAGTCATCAGATGGCAAACATTGTGTTCTTGACTCGGAGTTGGGTGGAACAAGTAAATTTAACACTTCAGAGGGAAGTGAACTCGATTCCTCTCTTGGATCCTCTCTAAAACTATTTATTATTGGATCTGATGTAATTAATAGCATGGTCAACATCTCTGTTTGTTGATGTTCGGTCGATTTTTCTGGTGTGCAATTGCCTAAATCTTCTACAGTCTTTATTTCGCCCCTCTTGCGCCTCTTCTGCCAGCTGCCCGATAGGTACAATGCACGAACTAATCACATCAAATGAATGGTATAATAGTTTATGAACAGTTGGTGGCATACCAATCATATAGGTTAAGATATAACTCCTTCACTCGAACGATCGCGCGTCAAAAAACTTTTTTCTCCGATTGCTCGCGGTTTTTTGGCGACGATTTTGAATATTTTCCGCCAACATTAAAAAAATCAAACCTCCGAATTTTAATACGGAAACATAAAACTGATTATAGTGCTATACAGCCAATGAATTCACCTATATTTTAATAATTATTCTATATTTTTAGAATTGATAGATAAATTATTAAAAAATCTTAAACTTTATAAATGCGCGAAATTTGCGTTTTTGTGATTTGAAATTGCCGCCAGTGGCAGTTTTAAAAATCTTTATTGAATATTTTCTACGTTTTTATGTTCTCTATGGCCTGTTTGATAATCACAGATGCAAGAATGTAATAGAAAAATATTTTTTTGCATGTTAAGATCTCTTCAAAAGTTTGGTCAGAAAATAATTTTGTAAAATTTGAGTGCGTGACGCGTCAAAATTGAAATCACTGTATTATATTATATAATAAATTTACCACAAAAACTGGTATAACGTTAGGAAGATACATTAACTGTCTACAATTATTAATAAGCATAGTCGCCGTGTTGGCTTTATTTTATTCATTTGATGAATTATACAGAGAGCCTATTTCACGATGTCAAAATCATGGTGCTACTTTTTAAATAATTGTAAATTAGAACTGGAGATTTGTAACCATGTTTTTATATTACGTGCAAAACGAGGAAATAAGGCTTAAAGTGAGATATATATCATAGATATAAACATTGCCAATATTTCAGGGGGATACTTTGAAAGTTGATGAAATTCACCAATATTTGACCAAAAATCACTTCTGACAGCTACCTTAAGGTCAATCTACATAGGGTAAATCGGAATATGTAAAATGATGATAAATTTGTATATATATATCAAACCTTTGTATGACCGTAGAATTTCAAATAAAATCATAGTGATAATTTTATATCTAAACGCAAAGGTATCGAAAAAAAATGGGGGAGGGAAAATAATTGATGGAACCAATAATTGATTTATTTATTAAGCCCTAATATCCTTTAAAATCAATATTACAGTTGTATGGTTACAATGAAAGAGCAGTATATTGATTTAAACATTGTTTACACCTTTTGTCATAATAAAAATGTATTCAGTTTATTGGTTTATTCATAATTTAAGAAAATCAATACATAATAATATCATTGTGCCTCGCTATAGAGTGAGATTCTGAGTATCGCTCTGGTGAGGGACCACCATTCAGAATTGAACATTGCTTGAATTGGCTTAGTTATGTTCAGTGACTAGATCTGGAAAAGCATCTTTACAGAAAAATTGACAAAATATAATTAAGACATAAAAATAAAACGAGTTATTTAATGTGTACAATAAACAGGGAAAAATGAGAAAACCTGTGCATTTGTTAACATGCATATTTCAATGATCAGAATTGAAATATACATATTAAATGTCCACCGAACCTTATCATATAGAACCTTTGAGGACAACATAACATGAGACGTGAGTATGCGGAAAGAAATGATTATAAGTCCAGCCATCCAGGCCATCATAATTGATGTTCAAACAAATTTAATTAAATTTATAAATTAGAATTTCATAACTAAAAAACCAAAAAAGAAAAAAATGAAATAAAAAAAAACCCTCAGCAAATCTATATTGTAGTGTGATATGGCTTCATGCAATCATAGCATAATGCCACATCACACACATCACACTTTGTAAGGGTCCTTTTGAAAATGTTATTTATGTTGCACCAGGCACATTTCACCTTTTTCCCGCTACGGACCACGAAGTGGTTGCCTTTCAGGATAGGTCGCAGAGTCTTTCCTTCAGCTATTAGGCCAATGGTCCGCACAGTCGTGTCAATTTGACTACGACAGAACAGCAGAAGGAGTTCATCCGCAACCTCACTCCTGAAGTTTCGGTACAAAATGCGTTTATTTTCCTTGCGGAGCTTTGAGCCGTACAATATATACGCATTCTGCACCGAAACGCTTAGTAGTCTCCTGAAAAGCTTCTTGTACCAGACCAGGTTTCGCTGTCGTTCAATGGGGAAGCCTGACAAAAGCTGATCTTTTCGGTCAACCCCCCCCATTACCTTGTTATAGTCTAGTACGAGTTGAGGTTTGTAAGTCCAGGTACCAAACTTTTCAACTGCCCCGATTTCTGCCTTATGGTAGGTGGACAACATACTTACCAGGTTTTTGTCCAACCAAACCATTACATTGAGGTCCCCGCAGTTCGAGTATACAACCTCACCTTCCCTCAGTTTGGACCGGAGATGGGACTTAAATGCAGAGGGCACAAATTCTCGGTTTAACCGCAATGTGCCCATGCAGTCCATCCCATTTCTTTTGAGGCATCGTGCCAATAATGGACTATTATAAAAATTGTCCATTATTAATGTATACCCCTTGTTAAACAGAGGGCTGGCCAGGTCGTATACTATCTTTGCAGTGGCCCCAACTGGGCAGATATTGTGAGCACCCAAAAAGTTGGCCTGTGTCATGTCGTCCGTCATATCTTCCGTTATGTCTTCCGTCATATCTTCCTGGTCTGGATTTGTCGATTCAGCCTGTCTGGAAATGGTCTTCCCCGTATAAATTTGGAATTTCCAAAGATAGCCAGACTTGGACTCACAAAGCTCGTAAGACTTTATACCCGCACTGGCCGCTTTGGTTTTGATCATCTGGACGAATCCCAAACGGCCTTTATAGCAGAGTAAGGATTCATCCAGAGAGATGTCTTGCTCGGGCAGGTATAAAGTCTCAAACTTATTTGAGAGGTGGTCCAAGACGGGTTGAATCTTTTGTAACCTTCGCACAGATAATGGTGCATCAGAAGAAAGACTTTCATTGTTGGTGAAGTGAAGGAACTTTTTAATTAGAAGAAAACGATTATAATCCATGGCTCGGCTGAAATAAGGCATGGCGGTGAGTTTTTTTGAATAGAAGTAGTCTTTTTCAACAGGAAGGGGACTAATACCTTGATACATTAAAATTGCCAAGAATACATACATTTCCTCTTTATTCGTGGGAGCCCATTTATTGGTACGCGCATGACGCTTAAATTGTTTTTTCGCAATCCATTGATCTGCATACCTGTTGGTCTCTCTCGCGATCAGTTCAACGAAATCTGCATCAAAGATTTTAAGAAAGGCATCCACAGGTTTGCCCATTTCGTCGGTATTGAAAGTTGGTCCCGGCGTGCCTGTGAAAGTCTCCCTTATCCCAGTAAAACGTAAGATATCTTTAGACCAATCGAAAGAGTAACCTTCAGGCGGCAGAATCGAACGCATTGCCTCACTATCTACCTGGTCTTGTCTACTAAAGTCTATGGCCATAGCGGAGTTAGGTGAAACGTTGATAATATTATGATAAGGTATTGGTGGCATGCAGAAGGTATCCTCATCGCTCTCTTCGTGGTCGACGTCACTCGCTTCGTCATCCTCGTCGCTCGATCTGTCCATTTCTGAAACAACAGAAAACCCAAATTAATTTAATGTGTCTATATTACGATAACCCACTGCCTCTGGTACGGCTTATGACTCGCAATACGATGGTCGCGGGATCAAATCAAATAAATTATATTTGAATAATTAGTGTTATTTTCACACAAAATTCATTTAAAATAATATATATTATATTTGCGGCACGTTCCAGAGTGGAAGATACCCATAGTATCGCCCTGGTGTAAGACCCCATTCAGAATTGAAACGTTGCTTGAAATGGTTTTAGCCGTGTTTGGTGACCAGTTCTGAATAGCCAGGTACTTTTCCACCTCCCTCTTCCACACCTCCTTCCCCTCCCCGCTACCTTCAGCCTCACAACATACCCCGATTGAGGATGCCATAGTCTCACTGGCTCCAGATGAGGCTCTTGTGAGGTATTCATATAAAAAAATAAATAAAAAGTTAATCAAATACTTGAGGCGGGCTATGTCAGGAGTCAGAATAGCACAGTCAGGTAGGTATGGAATGAAGAAAAGAGTGTGTGTGCCAAGATCGAGTTGCATGGTGGTTCATCCTCTCTGCCTACCGAAATGGCGTGAAGGTAAGTTAGTTAGTTTTATAACTCACGGTTTCCAAGTACAGACTCTTCTAGTACAGCTGCCTCGTCCACGTTACTGCCCATGTCTGACTCTGAAATAAAAGAAAACACAAATTTACAGTAGAATTTGGATATAATGACTTTGCATTTAACGGTCTACTGTTTTAAGTGACGATAATGTAAACTCTAGTAAGGTTTCATAACTTTTAGTAGGAAAACGTATCCGTTTAAAGTGACCAACTACGTAAAGCGACCTATTTTAATGATAATTTGTCCGGTTACAAAACCCACCTACCAATACAGCCTCGCTTTTGACTAGGAAGCTCGACACAATGAGTCCCGTGAAGCGAAAGTGTTTTTTCAATTTAAGAAAAAAATGCTGTATTACACCGTTTAGAAGCCGGTGAATCAAATGTAATCCTCGCAAAGAAGTTCGGCATGTCTTATTTCTCACTCTGCAATACCCGTTACAGAAAAAAAAAGATGTGTAATGATGCATCCACGTCATAACAACAATACATTTTGTATGTTTGTTATGTGGAATTTTTAAGTACTATGCTTATTTCCTGCCAATATACCAACAGTGAAACTGTGCTAAAGATATCAATATAAAATATAGATAATTGATTTTATATTGAGCCCCTGGTATGACATTTTAAAAAATAAACTCACCGTTCCCAAACGCCGATAATTCTTGGTAGAATGGCACGTCCACCCACAGCTCGCTGTGATAGCGGGCCTCCGGAGAGAAGAGTTCCCCACTCCGCGATGTCCCAGGTAACGGCTCGGGAGATGCTGCACGGATAGGCATAATTGGTGCATTGGGAGCCGTTGATTGGATCTGTGCGGGAGTGGACATCCACGGTGGTGGTACGGGTCGTGGCAACGGTGAAGGCGTCCCTTGTGAAAAGGGACACGTTGTTCTCTCCGGAGATGGAATTCTGAAAACATTTACATAAATCATATAAATTGTTCTCATTCACGTGTGAAACAGTAAGTACAGTATGTAAATAAACAATAAAATTAGAACTCTGTAAAATATGCACTGAATGTGCCAAATGCACAGAGCGCTGATCTTACCAACTATCACTGTAAGAGTGGAACGCTGTCAGGAAAAAACAATAATATTGTATCAAGCATCTAAATACGATTGCTTACTTTTGTTTAGTTTTTCTTGGAGGTGCGGTAGGGAGCAAAATGCGCGCCGCCTGCTTCTTGAATTTTCGGCTTTCCAGCTCTAGCCGGAAGGAAGCAGGCAGGGCCCTAACAGCCTTTAGGGCCTTGACGCGATCCTCTCGCACCAGTAGCAAAGCAGGGTCGCTGTTTAAATAAATACAAATATATGATGAGTTCAACGGCCACAGCAAAGTACTTTCATAAAAAAACATTAAAAAATACTAACACTCCAGACGAGGCTGCAATTGCAGCTCTGCGTTGACGTCCACGTGCAGGTAGTCTGGCACCAGCTCGTACCCCACCTCTCCCTCTTCCTCTGCCTCCTCTTGCAGTCAGCACCACTCTATATATTTTAAATTGAAAACACTTAATGTAAGTACTTAAATGTTTAAATTTTGTTAAATATTGCACTAATATAAAATTTGAAAATAATTATTGGGTCGTGGAGTGCTCCCTTTCCCTGGACGACATTTGTTTCTGCACAAATTTGGTAAAAGTGAAGAAATTAATTAATTATACAACTAAATTACTAAATTTTTATTGTGTGACGAAGGCTTTACACCATTTTACATGTAAAAAAGAGTCAACTTTTTGACATATGACTTAAAATAATTGGTTAACAAATATCTGTATTAATAATGAACCAATTCAAATAAAACTTATATATATCTCTTTGTTTTGAATCACTGTGATGGAATATCTATATTTCAAATGCGCGAGTGCAGTATATAAGACATTATTGTAAATCAAAAACAGATGACGTCTTCAGTTGACGTATTCTTACACAAAAACTTCAACCAAAACAATATATTAGAAACAAACTAATTAAAAACGCATTTCAAAGATAGATAAGTCAATCACAATAACACAAATATATAATTATGCGTTAAAAACCCAATAAATTAATTACTTACGGCATTTTAGGAAGAGTCCAAAATTTCGTGAATGTTAAAAATTTATGGTTTTGTTTTTTGACAGGACGCCTTATAAAACCGCGAAAACTCGTTAAATATCACTTCAAAGACAACGGATAAGTTCATAGACAAAGAGAATATATTATCAGCTATTCGATAAAACAAGTAGCTGGCCAAGGAAGCGTTTTAAATAATTACAATAAATATTTTACGAATGGTAGAAAAATCGGTCCATTTTTGGACCGATATCAATCGCAGAAAAATAAAAGTGGTCGATTTTTCGACCGAAATCGTTCCAGTGGTTAGTGTCATGCACATACTGTTCAAAATGTTCGATGTTAATGCTATACCCAGAAGCTATTTTACTTGGAGCTTAGGGCTTGGATTTTGTCAAATTACTAAATTCGGGTCATCATTCAGTTTTATTCATCGTCAATTTTTGGTGAGTCTCCCGTTCGTATATGAAGAGACGATTCGCACGTCCCTACTTCGAACTTCCTTTGTCGTTTCCCGACTTAGTGCGCGTAAAAGAGCACGACTGGTTGCATTTGTAAGCCTTATCTCATTATTTTCCATGAAAAAAACAATGTCCACTGTTGTTTTGATTGTTATTGTTCCTGCCGCGTGACCTTGACCTCGGTCTGTTATTATAATTACGCATCGATGACGAAAGATTATGCCATTCGCGGCGGGGGCTCTGATTACGGTGATCTTGATAATTCTGCGTTGTTTTCAGTTTTTTTACTTCTTGAGTAAGTGTGACGATTTGTTCTTGAAGATTTTGATAAATCAATTTAATTTTTAAAAGGATGTGATTTTATTAATCATTAAAAAATGAATAACTAAAAATTGTGACTAATGCATTCGCCATTTTTTTTTTTAAATTTGTACATAAAAAAAAGATTATTGGTGCATACAACAAACTATTATAAGATGATTTTTTTTATTTATTTTTTATTTTATTTTATTTATTTAATATTTGAATTTTTTTTTTTACATAGATTAGATAGATTTTTACATACAGGTATATCCTAATACAAAATATAAAACAATAGAAATTAAAGTAGCCTTTCCTCACCATAAAGAAACATTGCTCTTGTGTTTGGTGAGGGAATTCTAGTTTTTTGAGTCAACAATTTTTATTAAACTATGTAAATTGATTTCAATTTACATAGTTTAATCATTTATGTTTCTTAAAATAATTCTTAAAATTAGTTTACACCGCTTTTCATTTTTTAAATGTTTCTCTTCTATAGAAGACGGGTTTGAAATAGTGGTGAGCAACAATATGAAGAATATTCAGTGTTTGTAATCAATGATGATTAATTAAATATGATTAAAACAATAATACATGTAAATAAACAAATTTAAATTAATTAAGAAAGGGAGTAAATTAACAAATTTATTTTAATGCCCGTGGGGCTTTTACATACATGGATACAATTTTTTTAATAAAGAACTATAGAACATTTGGGGTTTTAATAATCTTATAATGATAATAACAAACTGACATAAAGATTATAACAGAAAAGAAGTAAATTTGATTTTTAGAGGAAGCAATTTTCTCAAAATCCGTTATTGATTGTAAATTGAAAATGTAATGTGACAATTCGGGTAGTTTAAATAACTACACTAAATCAATGTAACTAAAAATATCTAAACTAACTAACTAACTAACCATCACGCCGTTTCCCCGCAGGGGTAGGCAGAGAGGATGGACCGCCAAACAACTCGGTCTTGGCACACACTCCTTGCCTCATTCACATTCATACATCGTCTCATACATACTCTTCTATTGTTCTGACTCTTGACATGGCCCGACTCAAGTATCTGATTCACTTGGTCATGCCATGTCTTCCTCAGGTGTCCCCGACTTCTGCTACCATTCACATTTGCATCGTATATTCTCCTTACACTCCTTTCTTCGCTCATTCGCTCTACATGCCCAAACCATCTAAGCGTCCCTTTCTTGATTTTACTCATTACGCTTACATCAGCCTTGCACTCTTTGCGGATATCCACATTCCTCACAAAATCATACATGGTTTTACCACACATACGCCTCAGGGATCTCATTTCAACAGCATTCAATCTACTTTCATCCTTTCTTTGCCAGTTCCATGCCTCACTTCCATACGTCAGGGTAGGTACCAGCACTCCATTGTGGACTGCTAACTTCGCTTCTTTGGACAATTTTTTGTTAGCGCCAACTGCGTTCAGTCCTCCATTAATGGAGTTACCTGCATTCACTCTTCTTTCAATATCTCTGTCAGCCTTCCCATCTCTCGTAAACATGCTTCCTAAATACACAAATTCATCCACCTGCTCCAAGTATTCCTCATTCATAGCTATATTGCACACTGTTTTCGTACTTTCTCTTTCAAACACCATTACTTTAGACTTACTTACATTCATCATTAACTTATTCTTCACGCATACTTCGTTCATCCTAGACACGAGAGACTGCAGATCATCCATACTATTAGCAATCAGCACCGCATCATCAGCATACATACATACTAAAAATACAGCATACTAAAAATATCAATTAGAATAATTAACTTATTTACGTGCCTTAAGAATGTATGCTGTATTCTTTATTTTTTGTGAATGCATTTGGTATAAAGGTGATCAGAGTGAGGAATAATAATATCCAAGAATGCTTCTGACCAGCGTAATGTAAACGTTTTCATTATATATATTTATATTTTTTTTATTGTTTTTGTTTAATTCGTAGAACTCCATTTGATTTTTTAACAGCTGTAACAATAACAAAAACCAAAAGTACTGGCAGAACTTAATAATTACATTATTAAATTTGATTTTAATTAAATTAAAAAAAAGTTTTCTTTATAATTATTAGATCTTTGTAAGATGTCGAGATATATAAGTGCTTTATTTGTTCGTCTTCTTTTCCTCGAACACGACGCCCAGATCTTAGTGAAAGATACTTTTAAAAGATAAACTTTGTTATAAAATATAGTAACTATGCCATTGATAAACAGTAAGGACAGAATCGGACTTACATGAGAACCTTGAAGTACTCCACTAGAAACATCAAATTCATGCAATACACGGCAGGAAATTTTTACGTTTAGTTTTCAAGACGTTAAATAGGTCTCAAGCTATTTTAGTGGATAAATTTTGATCTTAATTACATTTTACGTCAAGAACTTTAATAAATTCCAAGTTTAACAATAATTCAACATTGAATTAATAAGTTGAAATAGATAACGGTGAAGCACGATTGAACAACGGAAGCGAGGTAGAGAAGGAGTATTTGGATCAATTGAATAGCTAAATGGCAATGAATATTCCCTAAGCTGAGGAAGATCTCTGTATATTGTTTACATGTCGCTCATACAGATTGCAACAGTTTTTAAAAGACCTATAACACCGGGCCCCTAGAACCTCCTCTGATGAGTTTTGCGTAAGTGAGTTTTTAAATTTCCTCTGTGAGAACTTGAATAGTTGCAGTCGGTACATGAAAAAGGTTTTTCTCCGCTGTGCGTAAACATGTGAATTTTTAGTTGTTTCTTTGTTGAACATGAATAGTTGCAGTCGGGACAAGAAAAAGGTTTTTCTCCACTGTGGGTAAACATGTGAATTTTAAGTTGTCTCTTTGTTGAACATGAATAATTGCAGTTGGGACATGAAAAAGGTTTTTCTCCACTGTGGGTAAGCACGTGAATTTTAAAATCCCACTTTTTGGAACATTGATAGTTGCATTCGGGACATGAAAATGGTTTCTCTCCACTGTGGGTAAACATGTGAATTTTCAGTTGTTTCTTTGTTGAACATGAATAGTTGCAATCAGGACACGAAAAAGGTTTTTCTACAGTGTGGGTAAACATATGAACTTTTAGATTTCCCTTTGTTGAACATGAATAGTTGCAATCGGGACATGGAAAAGGTTTTTCTCCACTGTGGGTAAACATGTGACCTTTTAAATGTCCCTTTGTTGAACATGAATAGTTGCAGTTGGGACATGAAAAAGGTTTTACTCCGCTGTGGGTAAACATGTGAATTTTTAGTTGTCCCTTAGTAGAACTCGAATAGTTGCAGTCGGAACATGAAAAGGGGTTTTCTCCACCATGTGTTAACAAGTGAATTGTTAAATCACTCTTTCTAAAACATGAATAACGGCATTCGGAACATGCAAAGGGTTTTTCTTCAGAATGGGTGCGCAAATGCTGTTTTAACGATGAATTTCGAATGCAAGAATAGTTACAATGGGGACAAGAGTGTTGTTTTTCCCGACGATGCGTCTTCAGGTTCACCAATAAGTCTAAAATAATGGGGATAAAGCTTAATTAGAGAATTACAAAAAATAAATTAAAAAATGAGATTAAATTAGGGCGTAAATGGTCAACTTTAAAAAATAAATATCGGCTATGTCAGCCGTCTGTTTGATTTTTCACAGCGCTATATGCAACAACCTAGATAATGTAAAATTTAAATGATCGTTTGTTTAAAATCCTAAATTTCCGAAAGTTCTTCACCGATCGCTTTGAAATTTTTATACTATGTTGCATTCGAATACGCGTGTGTTTTTATGTTCCTTTATTATATAGATGTCACCTGTGACAAGTAAAAATATGTTTTTTTGAAATCCAGCAACATCTGTTGGACGCCAATGCAATATATACAGATTATAGTAAAGCTTTTGATTTAGTTATTCATGATATCTTGCTGAGAAAACTTTTACAAATCGGTGTACACGGAGACCTCCTCAGATGGCTCTCGTCCTATATTGCAAACCGTAGCCAAGCAGTAGTCGTCGGTGGCTATAAATCGAACTGGGAAACCGTTCCGTCGGGAGTACCCCAGGGGTCATTATTGGGACCATTACTCTTTAATATATATATTAATGACATTGGGAAATGTTTTCACCACTCCAGAACTTTATTATACGCAGATGACATAAAAATATTCTCCCCTGTCACATATATCAATGAGTGTACCCGCGTGCAAGAAGATCTAAATCGCCTAAATATTTATTGTGCAGAACACAACCTGCAAATAAATGTAAAAAAATGTGGCACCATCAGCTTCACCCGAAATAAAAATCCCATTTCTTTTAATTACTCCCTTAACGGCACAATACTGAGCAAAATGACAGAGGCTAAGGATCTGGGAGTAGTGTTAGATCCGAAATTACTTTTTGAGCGCCATATCGAATCCATGGTTGCAAAAGCTTCCAAGGTACTTGGCTTTGTACACAGAACCTGCAAAAATTTTAAGAAAGTAAATACCATGAAAATGCTGTACTTTGCGTATGTACGCAGTTCTCTGGAGTACGCCTCTCAAATCTGGAATCCCATGTATAAGTCACACATAGAAAGGATTGAGAAAGTGCAATATCGTTTTCTACGATACCTTGATTTTCGGGCCTATCGTCCTCATCTGAGTCACGAGGAGTCAGCAGCGTTTTTCAGGATTTCGTCACTGGAAAGTCGTAGAAACTCCGCAGACGTACTATTCTTACAAAAAATTGCCACCTCTGTGATAGATTGCCCGGAATTACTAGAAAGAATTCAATTAAGAGTACCCATCAGACAAACCAGACAAAATCACACATTAAACATCCCTCAATGTAACACGAACTCAAAACAAAATTCTTTTATTCACCGTGCTTCATACAATTTTAATACTTCATACAGTGAATTAGACTTATTTAACTCAGCACCCCACAATTTCAAACCTAAAATCAATAAATAATAATATTATCATTTTTATTTTTTATTACGTACATGCTACACATTACACAGACTAGATCCATCCCATACCCCTCCCTTCCCCATCCCATCCCTATAGGCTAATGTAACTTTTTTTCTTGCATAAATATTATATATTCACTAAATAATTAAAACACTTAAGTGAAAACCTATTATTGGTTAAATAATTAACACTCAATACACCATACTTTGTAATTATTATAACTGTTGGTTTTCCAAATAAAATAAAATAAAATGTTTCACTCTCTGTATAAACACACAGCAATGCGGGGTATAGCTAGTATATATTAAATATGTATGTACCTAACTTAAATTACAGGTCTTTTGAGAAACCGGAGATATTGTGAGCATTATAAATTAAAAGTTTGCTTTATTTGAGAGTGAAGATAAATTTTAAAGAAAATAACTGAATAACTAATGAACGTCAAGGACGTCATTAACAAGAATAATCGTCTTGTCTTCGAAACAGGAAAGATTTCCGAAAATCTAAAACCAACATACCTCTGTAACCCAACTTGGAGGTTGTCGGAGTACTCTCCGCATACTGCAAACACTCAGTCTTCACGTCCGGGAGGTAGATATCTATATCTGTATACGGCATTTCACATCCACCCTCTTCCTGGGACCCTGGTTCCACCTTGATGGTAACACTGTTGGGAAGACCCATTGCCTCCTGGTAAATGGTCCCAGCTAAAAATAAATAACATAATAATCACATTCGGTTGGAACGAGATCTCGGAGGTAAACTGGACCACCTCCAATAAATATCTCGTGCATCAAAAATGTTAAATATCAAGATGGAGAACAGGTTAATCAAAATATACATTCAGTTATACAAGAAAGTTTTAATGTTATCGCATAAAAATGCTTAAGGTACAAAAAAAAAAATAATTTGTCAATTGTGCTTCCTATCGAAGGAGTCATTCAATTACTTCGAACGAAACTAAATCGAACGCGTTATATTTTATGGATTTACTTGACGTTGTGATTTAAATTTAAACTAAAATAATATTTCCAATCAATAACCGTGCGGCAAAAATCAGTGCGCAATAAAATTTAGATCGATATTTAAAATATATCACGGCTGCTTTTACCAATAAGACGGCAGAAGAGAGACCGCTCAGTTCCTTAAGAGAAATTATATTGAATCTTTAATAGGTATGTGTGGCGTCGAGAATAATCCATTGAATAAATAATAATAAACCGCTCGACCTACTTAGGTACGTACTTGCTAATTGCTACTTAGGTACATATTTGCAGCCGAAATCAAAACAAAGCAACCTACCTGTTTCAAGTATCTACTCGCGACAATACTATCGCGCTATCAGTCTGGGACATTACGAGAACTCGTCAGAAGGTTCGAGTCTGCCGCCTACGCATAATTGCCACGCTGTCGAAGGTTCCTGAAACATCCAGTCTGTGCGAGTGCCTAGGATTTAGTTGCCATCCATCTACCTACTGCCGCCGTCGGCCGTGTAGTATAAATATGCCCGACGCAGCGAGTCAGTCAGTCATCAGTCATCTTTCAGCCGTCAGTTAACGAGGTTCAACGAGTGATCACCCGCGCTCTCCTTACTAGCGCGAAGGACAACGTACCCGGCTTCGCCCGTACCATCATGGACTCTATCGGGACATCATCCTAGCGCCTTGGCCACCGTCCCTGGCCAGCGCTACAACGGATTACAAGCGCCCTGGTTCCAGTGTCCCTGACCAGCGCTTCTTCCACGTCATCATGACCACCACGAGGACACGCAGCATCCTCACTGGTCTACATCGTTCCCGCTCAACCGCCTACAAGGTCCGCCGCACCTTCGGCCGTCTCGTCAGCACTGGAGTGCCTGAAGACCTACGTTCTTCGCCAGTGCCTGACATTCATCGAGTCCCGGTCACCAGCGCCCGGCGTCGACTCACTGACCCGCGCTTGACCAGCAAATCACCGCAGCGTCCGGAGTATTCAACTTTTGTCCTACATCATCTCCTCGTCACGGCAACTGACTCAATAAACACATGTGACCTTCACAACTTTCTTTCATTTCGTGCCTCACCACTGATCCCCAAATATGTATTTCATGTACTAAATAAAAAAATGTAATTAACTGGATTAATATAACCGACTAAATGAGTTATTATATTGACAGTAGCCACACAAAGTGTAAAACTGTCAAATTTACTATGGTGTAGATTTGAGTGAGTCGAATCAGTTGCTCCAATATTATCTGATAGATCTGATACAGGTAGATACTATCAGTATCCCCCTAAACCCCATGTAAATAAACATAACAATGGATTGTCGGACGTATCGCCCTCATTTGCACAGTCGAGAAGGTTAATTAAGTATTTGGGCATAATTGAGATCGGTATAGGGTATTAAAATGCAACTTACAACTCGCCGCATACTGCAAACATTTCTTCTTTACGTCGGGGAGGTAGATATCTATATCGGTATACGGCATTTCACATCCGTCCTCATCCTGCGTCCCTGGCTCCACCTTGCTGGAAACACTCTCTGTGTTAAGAAGATCCATGGCCTTCTGGTAAATGGTCCAAGCTCGAAATGTGTTAGAGCTGAAACGGAATAATAATGAATTAGTCATATTTACGAGGGTTATAATTAGTTTGTGATCACCTTCAGTTGGAACGAAATATTCAAAACCTCGAAAGTGAAATGGACCACATACAAAAAATAATATGGACTGTTTTTTAACCTCTAGCACCAAAGATGTCCAATATCAATATGGAGAGCAGATGTCTAAAAATTTTGCCTGTTATACGATTAAGGTAAATTTTTATCGCATAAAGTTAACAATGCTTTCAAGGAAACTATGTTACCACAGGTGTCCTGTTGACAGTTATTACGCTAAGTACCTATATAAGTCAAACATGGAATGATACAAAATCAAAATAAATATTTTTCATGGATACACTTGTCACCATGATTTAAATTTAAACTCGATTCATGTTTAAAATCATTAATACATTAAACTTTTAATTTTTATAAATTTTGAATATCCGCTTTCACCAATAACACGACAGAAGAGAGAACATTCAGAGAACTAAATGCGGCGTTGACTTTACAAACATGACTGGCAGTAAATATATTTGACTGGATTAATATAACCGATGTAAATAAGTTATAAGAGTTGAGTTTTGCAAGAGTTGAACCAGTTGCTACAATTTAATCTGAGTGCTAGATACTATCAGTATCATCCTGAATCCTTAAACAGATTAGAAAGGTTTCTTTAAATGGCTTAAGCCGTTTTTTGGGACCAGATTTGGTATAAAGCAAAATGTTTGATATTAGTTTCAATTTCAGGGTGCAAAGTAAAACAAACTTGGTGATGTCTATTACTGACAATGAGTAAACGCAAGACAACATATGTAATGTAACTTCTAGTGGAATTGACTATAATGTATATAATGAAAGCAAAACTTGCATTGATCATATCTTTTGTAAAACTAATAGAAAAACTCAAGCCATTATTTGTACTACCACACTGACAGACCATTATACAATAATTCTATCTATTACAAAAAAAAATACATATGTAAACCAAAAAAAGAAATCACTCCTAACGAAGTCTGAAACAAATTGGGAAAACGTCAAATGCGAGTTAACAGTGAATGACTGGACAAGCCTTCTGGAAAAAGATGATACTGATACTGCTTGGAGTTATTTTATAGAAGTTTTACAGAACATTATCCTATCAAACACCAAAACCATAGAAAAAAAGTTATCTCATAAAAATTTACACATTAAACCTTGGATTAGTCAGAATATTATAAACTCAATCAGAAAAAGAGATGAACTGCACAAAAAAGTCAAAAACAACCCTTATGATATCCTAACACTTCGATTCTACAAAAGATATCGTAATACATGTAAAAATGTAATACGTTATGCTAAAGAAACATTCTATAAAAACAAAATTGATGAATGTAATAATGATTCACGTAAACTCTGGCAGATCATAAATGAAATAACTAATGCTAAAGCCTCACATAATGACAATAGCATTAAGGAATTAAACATTGATGAGATTCCCACATCTTTTACAGAACACCCGGACAAACTTCTTGACTTTATAAACAACTATTTTTGCAATATAGGCTCAAACTTAGGAAATAAAATTAAACAAAATTCAATTAGTACTATCGAAAATACAGTGAGGATTGACGATGTAAATCAAGAAAACAGCCTCAATATTGTCAAGATAACAAGTGATGAAATAAGAAATATTATAGCCTCCCTAAATATATACTTCATCGGGAAATGAACTGATATCAAGCAAATCAATTAAATATCTACAAAATGAGTTAATCCACCCACTAACGTATCTTATAAATCTGTCAATATCAAATGGTATTTTTCCTGCTTGTCTTAAAATTGCTACGATCATTCCAATATATAAAAACGGTCCCAAAAATGATGTATCAAACTATCGACCAATTAGTATTTTAACTACACTATCAAAAATATTAGAAAAAGTTATAAAAAAACAAATGCTTACATTTTTGGATTCTAATAAAATATTATCATCTACGCAGTATGGTTTTAGGGAAAACCTGGGTACTGGTGACGCTATAGCTAATGTAACAAATACAATTATTAGAAAATTGGATGAAGGCAAAAAATGCCTAGCAGTTTTCATTGATCTTCAAAAAGCTTTCGATACCATTGACCATGAAATACTGTATTTAAAACTAAAAAAAAATGGAATAACCGAAACAACCCTAAACCTACTTAGAAGTTACTTAACGGGAAGAGAACAATTTGTACAAATTGGTAAAAGAAGGAGCAAAACTCTACCAATTAAGTACGGTGTCCCCCAGGGAAGCGTATTAGGACCTATACTATTTCTAATTTACATAAATGACCTTATGAATCTTCCCATCAAAGGAAACATAATGAGCTTTGCAGATGACACTGTAATTTTATTCCATGAACAAGATTGGACAAGCACATATAAGGAGGCTGAACATGGCCTAACTGTTCTTCAAAACTGGCTTAAAGCAAACTCCCTTACATTAAATGTGAATAAAACCAAATATTTAATTTTCTCCAAAAACAAAAGAGGACAACCAATGAATGAGCATATACTCAAACTACATGAATGTCAAAAAAAAATTCCTCAATGTTCCTGCTCGATTATAACTCAAACCAAAAGCATAAAATATCTTGGTATTGAAATTGACGATAAACTACACTGGGATTCACACATTGATCGAACTTCAAAAAAGTTAACTAAACTTATCTACTTCTTCAAAAAAATACGGAACATTTTGTCAGCTAGGGATTTAAAGAGAGTTTACTATGCTTTATGCCACTCCAAATTGGAATATGGAATAATAGGATGGGGCTCAGCAGTATCAAAACATATAAAACAGCTGAAGGTAACTCAGAATTGCATCATAAAGACCATACTAAAGGTTCCCATAAGGACATCAACAACAGAAATTTTTAAACAATTTGACGTTCCAAGCATACAGAAAATCTATGCCAAAAACATTTTGGTACAACACCTCAAAAATAATTCTCAGGAAAACACCTCACATACTCATAAAACCAGAGCCAAACAAACAGAGATACTAACTATACCAAAGTGTAACTCTACCTTTGGACAAAGAAGCTCTGAATTTTTAGCAGTTAAGGTATATAACAAACTCCCACTTAGTATCAAACAAATCAAAACAAAAAACAACTGCATTAAGAACATTAAATCTTGGCTTAAGGAATTACTGGAAAAAGAACTTACTAGCATATTTAAAACATCGTCGTAGAAGTTTCTGGAAACCCTTACCCAAAACATGGAGTCATACCATAGAAGTCGCTGAATAACTTATCCAAAACCTAGTCCCCCTCAGCACAGGATCTCCTAGTGAGGAGGACTACGAATATAATCAACATCTATTTTTTATATATATATTCTTATAAAAATGTAAAAAAAATGTATAATATAGCTACTAATAAAAAAAAAAAAAAAAAAAAAAAAAAAAGAATAAGCTTAAGTATTCCACTCAGTGTAAAGATATAAACAACCCCATGTACCGTCTGTCGCGCGTTAACCTGGTTGGTGTTGGGTAACTCAATATATTATAAAGCGAATGATGTAAAACTGATATATTCTTATAATTAACATACATCAATTAGGTTGCTCAGGTCTTACTTAGTCAATATAACATGAACCTACTAACACGATTACAAGGCAACAGTTCGAATGTGTTGAAGAAATGTCGCTAGAAAATTAGAAGTGCAAGAATGTGATTTACTTCGGAATAAAAAAGTGATACAAAACTGTATAAATGGAAAACAAATATTATGCAGAATATAATACTACTTCAGAAAAAAGGAACAATAATGGCATTGCGTTACTAAGCAAAATGCACGAAGACGTAAATAAACCACTCACTAGGTCACTTACGGGTTTTTTGTATTTATTTATTGATTTTATTTTAGTAATTTGTACATTTAAGATTACAAATGACTAATTAATTATTACATTTAAATATACTATGTTTTTTTTTCTTTCTTGATATGGCTCCTACACAACATCTTAAACTTTTCAATTGGGGCAGACTTAAGGTTTTCCGGCAGCGCGTTATAGTATTTCATCCCTTTATAAAATATACTATTCTGGGTATTCGCTTTGTCCTTCTTTGGTAGCCTGATTTCATTGCACGTCCTAGTTTTATGTTGGTGTATGTCCTTGTTGTATACAATTTGATTCGAAAAATATTTGGGTAGCAGGTTGTTTACTATTTTGTGTAAAAATATCATCGTGTTCAAGGTCAACATCTGTTTCACCGTTAGCCAATTTAGTTCGTTTAACATTTTATTTACTTTTGAATATCTATTTCGTCTGAGTATTGTTCTCATTGCCCTATTTTGGAGAATTTGAAATTTATTTTGCTCTCGGTCGTTACACAGGAAAAGGATAGTTGAGCAGTAATTAAAATGTGGAGCAATAATGGAGTTATAAATGGTGATTGCAGTTTTTTCGGACAGTTTTTGGCGAATTCTTCCCAAGAAAGATATCTTTTTTCCAATTTTCTTTTGGGTATATTCCGCATGTTTGTTAAAGTTGAGTTTGGAATCTATTATAACTCCTAAGTATTTTATATCGGTAACATTTTCAATAATTTCACCATCAATTTTGATTTTGCTTTCACTGGATGTCTTCTTATAACCAATTACCATACATTTTGTTTTTTTTGTATTTAATTTAAGCTTATTTATTTTTAGCCATCTTGATACATTATCTAGTTCATTATTTAAAATATTTATTAGTTCTTCATAGTTTTCTCCAATTATATATATAAGTGTATCATCGGCAAATAGTCGTACTTTGCATTTTGAAAATATTTTCACCATGTCATTAATATAGAGTATGAACAATAGAGGTCCAAGGACTGATCCCTGTGGTACTCCTAATTTATTTTCCATTGGTTTTGAAAATTGATTATTAATTTTTGTTACCTGTATTCGGTCTTTCAAATACTCTTTTATTAATTTAATGGCTAGAGTTGAGAAACCAATTTCTTTAAGCTTTCTTATCAATATTTCTCGATCTATGGTTTCGAATGCCCTTTGAAAATCCAAGAATATTGCTAAGATAAATTTATTACTATTCATTCCTTCTTTCCATTCTTCAACGATTACATTTAACGCTGTTTCACAAGAATTATTACATCTGAATCCCGATTGTTCTTGGTATAAAATATTGTGTTCATCTAAGTATTGCAATATTTGTTCTTTTATTATTACTTCAAGTATCTGTTCATATTTCGGTAAGGTGTTTATTGGTCGAAATTCTTCACATTTTCTGGTATTTTTAACCTTTGGGACCGGTATAATGGTAGATAGTTTCCATGACTGTGGAAATTTTCCCTCTTCAATTGTCTGATTAATAATATTTAATAGAGTAGATCCAATTACTGGAAAAGCATCTTTTATCACACTAATAGTTAATCCATCTGAACTGTTTTTTGATTTAATTTTCTTTAAAATGTTAAATAAATATTCTGCAGTTATTTTTCTGAAGACCAATAATTTTTTGTTTGAGTTGTTATTATCATTTGTGGGGTTGAAAACAATGTTAGGTATTAATTTGTTAATTTGAGTGATGCTTTCTATAAAATATTTATTAAAGCTATTAGCCATGTTTTCTTCGTTTATATCTTTTGGGAAGTTTACTATTTTTATGTCGTTTTTGTTATCGCCATGTACTAATTCTTTAATGCTTTTCCAAATTTTTTTGGGATCCCCTTCTTCCGATTTTATTTTATTTTTTATGTACTCATTATGCGTTCTTTTTATGTCTTTGGAGTATTTATTTCTCATTTTTTTGTAGTTATTCCAATCCATAGTATTATTAGTAAGGCGTGCTCTCTTGTAAAATGTATCTCTATCATGCTGCATTGTGCGTAGTTCTTTTGTGAACCATTTATTATTGTTACCTTTACGTATCTTCTGTTCTGGAACTACTTCATCAATGGATTTTTTAATGTTTAATATCGTCTGGTCAGCTTTTTTGTTATATTCCATTTGATTTATTTCATTCCAATCAATAGTCTCTAAGGTCTGAATGAAGAGTTCTTTATTGTATCTTTTGTAATTTTTAAATGTTATTACTTGTGTTTCTTTACTGGAGTTGTAGTTTTCTCTGTCATTTAATAGAATTTGAATCATATTATGGTCGGTAATTTTATGTTTATCTAATACATTAACACATAGGTTAAATTTATTTGAGATAACCAGATCAATCAATGTTTTAGAGGTATTAGTAATTCGTGTGAAATCTTTAACTAATTGTTTCATACCTGCAGTTTGAATAATAGATTTCAGTTTTTTTGTGTATATGTCTGCATTTGCTTTAACATTTATATTGAAATCTCCAACTATGATGTTAATATTTTCATCTTGCAAATTTTCCATGCTCCATCTTTGAAAATATGTTAAGAAGTCGCATTTACTCGTGTTTGGTGATCTATAAATAACAGTATATACACCTTTCTTGATTCCTGATTTAATGCTGATGGCTAAAATCCAACAATGTTTTTCATGTTGGTGATTTGATATCACTTCATATGGAACTTTATTACTTAAGAGAATCATCACTCCTCCTGTATGTCTGCTATGCGAGTCACAACGGATGGTATTATAATCATCAAATATAATTTCACTATCTTGGATATCTTCAGTCACATGTGTTTCACTCATCATAAGCATAAAAGGTTTCTTCTCTTCTAAAAGTATTTTGACCTCTTCGTAATGTGCTATGATGCTTTGTATGTTCAAGTATATAATTTCATCTTTCTCGTAACTTTTGTTTATAAAAAAGAAATTCTGCTCATTTTTGCTTCAAGTTTTCTTTTATAAATTGGGCATTCCTTACTCATGGCTGAGTGACTACAATTTAGTTTCAGTCCTAATCTTTTACTTGTATGGGAAAAGTTAGCACACTTCTTAACCACAGATATAGCCGACGGAGCGTTGATGATATGCAAGGCAGAAAAAATCAAAGCCATATAAAAAAAAGTGCGACCGAAGACAATAATATTGCGCTCAGCCATTCATTCTTTGGCCCAAAAACAATTTTAAAATTAAAAACGTCTTTGAAGCAGAAAAATATCAAAATGTTACCTGACAGCAAAGTTCATCTGACAAAGCATTGTTCTAAGAAAATTAACTATCAGGGCTCGCGTTATCAAGAGGAAACTTTGTCAGTGGACACTTGTTAATCTGAGACAAAAAACCCAAAAGTAACAAAATACTTGAATAAATGAAAAACGAAAAGAACACTGAAAAACAAACATGATTGTGCTTATCTGCTTATTTTGAAAAGAAAAATAAATTAACCCATTTTTTTATTTTTTTTTTTATAGTGAATACCTCACAAGAGTCCCAACTGCTCCCGTCTGGAGCCAGTGAGACTATGGCATCCCCAATTGGGGGATGTTGTGAGGCTGAAGGTAAGTGGGGAAGGGAAAGAGGAAGGTGGGGTACCCATGGCCACATGTTTAATATTTTGAATGTCACTAAAACAATAAGATAAAACAGGATAATCATTGATAAACAGCGCCCTTGAGGTGATTTTGCACAAAAGACGGCGCTGTACAATTCAACCTAATACTATTTTTATTTTATTATGAAAAGTGAGTCAATGTAATCGATAACATTTATACGCTGTGAAGGTAGACACATTTGCCAAGAAGGCATATGTCATAATGTAAATAAGTAGGTAAGAAGCACATTTAACAAGCCATTTAACTAGCGATGGGCGGAATCGATGAATCATCGATGGTTTACTCGATCTTTTTTACCATTCGAAATATCTCGATTCACTGTCAGAATTAATTCGAATGCAACTCCGAGACAATCGTTTTGAAACGTCATCGAAAGTCGTCGCTGTGATTGGTCAGAAATAATCGATGCCAGCCAAGCGTTGTGATTGGTCAGAATTAATTCGAATGCAACTCCGAGACAATCGTTTTGAAACGTCATCGAAATTCGTCGCTGTGATTGGTCAGAAATAATCGATGCCAGCCAAGCGTTGTGATTGGTCAGAATTAATTCGAATGCACAGTCCGAGATAATCGTTTTCAAACTGTCAGAATTCGTTCGAAAACGCAAATCGATTCTCACATTCGAGAGGTTATATTTCGAGATGTCAAAATATCTCAGATTGCTTGACAAACGAAGTACATTGTTGGCTGCCTACTGAAGCATGTTGATGTTATAATCAACCTCGTGTGTGAATTGTAAATTATGAATTAATACTTTTAGGTGACGATTTACGTTTCCAGTAGGTATAGTTTATGTGTAAAAGATTTTCATGGTGATATTTTTTCACAATTGAAGGTTTAATACCTACCTATGTTATTTTTAGGTTATGTATCATCTATTCGGGACATTCGGGTAGTGTATATAATAAAATAAACCAATAACTTAGCAAACACCATTTTTATATTTAATGCTGATCGGGTTTCACTACAACCGTAGCTTCTTCGGGCAGTACCTATACAATATTCAGTATATATTAAACTCATCAAGTGACATGTGTTCGTTCATATAAACATAATATATCTGCTACCTATGCTACGAACAAATATATTTAATTTATTTGAAATTAACATGAATGAAATTAGCATCGGTGTCTCTTAGTTAGTAATTAAAATGAAACGCTTTCTGTAGTAAAATAACTTTATTTACTTAATAATAATTTGTGAATTGCATACAAATTACATGTGAATGAATGGTTTGTTTTGGGTTCTAGTAGGCGCCTACAACGTACATGAGATTTAGAGGTTATTTTTAACAAAACGGCATATAATTATTGTCTTATTATTAAGTGGTTCATTATAAATATTATTAATGGGAATTTGTACCCACTGGCTACACTAAGTAGCTATTCAGCAGGAGCTTACAATATTATATAAAACAGATATCAAAGTACAGCAAATGGAAATTACAGCACAACAATAATGTACATAAAAATATTTTTCTTTGTACTTAAAAAACTTGTATAATAATTTATTTTAATTGTACGTATGTAGATATTCGAATCTTATTAATTATTTATAAAAATGTTAATTGCATATGCATACATATTTGAAATTCGTGGCTAATAGGAATAATACTAATGTTGCTAGCAGACAACAAGGGAATCAATGCCAGGAATGAAAATTAGTGATTGAAATTTCGCTAGTACCTGCTTACCAAAAATATTGCCATACTAATGAAAATAAATTACAACCGGAATATGCAAACAATTTTTTTTACGATAGGAATAGTCTTGATATTCGAGTTTCTATTTTCGAATCCTACCCCCCCCCCCCGACGGAAAATTTTTTGCCCCTGTCCGTAGCTATTGCTCCCGCACTCCGAGCGATTCATTCGAATGGATCATTCGATTCTTTTGATGTTTCGGTTAAAAAAAATCGATTATATAAATATTTCGATCATTCCCATCACTACATTTAACTATTTTGCGATTGCAAAATCCTGATGCGTAATTTACGTTGGAATAACCAAAGAACTGTCAATAAATTTTAAACTTTAACTTACGTAGGGAGTAGATTTAGGTTAGGTTGAATATATATTTTTAACTCGCTAACACTACACTGGCTTTATATTTTTATCACGAAGAACTTTAACAAGCAAATATTTAAGACACGAAATAATACTGTTGTACGGCATCACACAACTGCGTCATGTGACGAGTGGCCTCGAGCGAGATGTCAAACTCTAAGCCAATGAGATCTGAGCTTTCTGCCGCAATATTTTTTTCTATAAAAAAACGGAGTTATGAGTATCGGTTTCAAATGGGTTTCAAGGACAGGCCGTAGTTATATGCCTCTGCACAAAGAAGTGGAAACGTCACTAGAGGTGGTCAATATTTGACTTCCGGTCATAAGGAGCCTGGAGGGCGATTCTCGTTCTACTTAACGACACTAAAATCGTCCTTACATTCAAATTAACGATTTTTCTCGGTTTATTCTTATGAAGCGATTCCGGTTCTCTCGATGACAGATGGAATCCTTAGATTTTCGATTGCGCGCCTAAAGACAGAGATAAGAGACGCCCAAAATCCCATGGAAATGGGGCAAACAGAGTTCCTGAATTTATTCAGAATATCTAATGAACTCGTTATCCCCTATCTTACAACCGAGAAGAAAGCATGGACTGTCTGAGTGGGGCTTGGCTGTCTGTCGGTCGTCGGTTAGCCGATGCATATTAAATGTTTCATCGGCTATCAACGACACACTACTCCAGACGTGGGTTAAATTTCCTTTGACTGCTGCAGATAGGCAAAAAGCCAAACAAATATTTGAGCAGTCCGGTGATCCTTTCCCTGGTACTATAGTAGCAATTGACTGCACTCGTATAGCTATCGTTGGTACTGCAGTACAGGAATATATGTACTGCAATCATCACGGGAATCGCTCCTTAAACGTGCAAATGGTGAGATCTTCATATGCACAAGAAAGTCATATTATAATAAAAAATGAACATTTCAGATTTGTGATCCGAACTTGGTTACCTTGGATGTAAATGCAAAGTGAGAAGCGGCGTTCCTTGTGTTATGGAACTCCGGCATGAAATAGGAAAACTCATAGCTCATAGGTATAAATAATTCATGACATGTAGTACATAATAAACGTTTTATTGACAACACATAATTATAAATAATTTTTCAACAAAAACAAGTACACAACAAATTATATATGCTTCCGATTTTGTTGTCCGGGTTAAATCTTCCCCATAGGAAAAACTAAACCCAATCAATCAACATTATGTAAGTGCATTATTTAAGCAAAATAAATACAAAACAATACAACACGTCAACTCACAAGAGATCAAATGGGAAAATAATTCACCGTCTCCAGATATTTTCATATCAGAGGGTTCGGCTCGGTAGAACTTCTAACAGGGCCTATAAATCCTACTGATCCCTCAACATAAATATTAAAAAAATCTTTTGTTTTCCTACATGTATTCAAAATGACCGACTTTTGCATCTTTATATATAATTTTTTTGAAAGATCTAATACGCCTAAATTTTTAATTAGAGAGCTAGCGACATCAATGATATAAGTTATTTTTTTAATTTTGTCATGTAAAACTATATCGGGTCTATTATGACTAATCGCTCGGTCTGTTAGTATAGTTTTATCATAATATATTTTATAAAATTCGTTTTCTAAAACTGAATTTGGTTCGTATTCATAATATGGTACTATATTACGGCAGTCAATCAAGTTATGTTTAGTTACCAAATTTTGGTAAATTATTTTTAAAACTTGTTTGTGCCTAAATGTATACTCGGATGGTGCTAATATAGAACATCCCGATATAATATGTTCTATAGTTTCCGGAAAAGCCAAACATTTTCTACACAAATCATCAATTTGATTTGTATCTTTGATTATATGCTTTCTATAATTTTTAGTATTAATGACTCTATCCTGAATGGCAAGCATAAATCCTTCTATTTCTGCGCTCAACTCTCCAATACTCAACCATTTGTTTGACGAAAATTTGTCAACATACGTTTGGTTGAGATAATTGAAGTGTTTTGCGTGTAAAATTTTATTTGACCAGGAATCTAATAATTCCTGGTTGGGATTTATAAAAATGTTGGCATTCTCATCGTATAAATTTAAACATAGAACGGGAAACATTATATTTAGTTCAAAGATATTGATATATAATATTCGATTTAAAAACAAAAAGAATATGTGTATGAGTCTGCATGAGCGACCCGAATTATAAATTCATACGTCGTGTAGCACAATCCACGCAGGATAAGCAGAATCGATGAACCAGTTTTCTTCACCAACATAGCGCCGTTCTGCTAATCCATCAGCTTCTCATCAGCTCTGCTCTCGTTTCGGTCTGAAAAATTTAATAACTATTAAATTGATATCTCTAATAATTTTTAATTGATCTTACGAACATTATAAAATATAATTTAAATAACACGCTCGCTCGCGCTAGGCCGCAAACAGCAGCAGCATGGGGGGGCCGACGCTCCGTGGAGACGATCGGACGAATCTCTTGGCGTAGGGCTGAGTCTCAACGGATCGCAGCATGACGCTGCTCTACCGGGCACAACACCCTGCCAGGTACGAAGGTCGTCTGCGGACGATTCCGAGTTCCGACGTCGAACTTAAGCTTGGTCAGAGGCGGGGCGCCATCGCGCCGGGACATTTAACCACGTTGCGCAGTGCTCGCCTCGCCTCGTTGGGCTTCGACGGAGGCCCCCGCGGACGGGGGCTTCCGTTTGATAGATGTCACATTGTTTAGAGAGCCTTTTGACTCGCGGAACTCACATTACGTATCACTGTCCGATTTGCCTAGGCGGGATACGGCCTTAGAGGCGTTCAGACCTAATCCTGTGGATGGTAGCATCGCACCACCAGCCGGTCGACCGAGTGCGTGAACCAAATGTCCAAAACTGGCGTTCCTCTCGTACTGAGCAGTATTACTATCGCAATGATCGGTCATCAGTAGGGTAAAAGTAACCTGTGGTTTTCCTGCGAACTTAGATTAAATGGACGTGAAGCTACTTTATTTGTATAAAGAATTACCTGCTACGAATCGAGGTCTTCTCCTTGGCTGGCTTGGTTGGGGTTGGCTTGGGGAGGGGGAGGTCTGTCTACTGTGGGCTTGTCATGGGGTATTCACCCAACACTCCACTGCATCTCTACCGCTAGCATCTCTACAAGTACAGGAGGCTCATCACTCTCATCAGCGACATCCACGTGCAAGAAGAGATCTCTATAAAATAAATAAACATATCAAATTGTATCTTATGAAATTTGATTATTTAGTAAAACATATTATATAAACTAACAAATAAATTTGTGTATACACATATCAGGTATTTTGACTCGGCATATCCTCTCTGCCAAAGGTATCTTGTGTTTAACCGCTATGCATTTCGACACACAATATCAGTCGTGTACTTGTTAAACATGATATAGCACCATAAAACATAAATAAACTACGTACATCGTCATTGGGAAGGACTTTGGGCACATCTAGTCCTTCAATTGACTACACATTGTCGAACAGGCACTATTCAAAGTGGATAAATAAACTTACTTTTTGCCATTGGATTATAGTCTTGTGTGGAGCAGCATTATTTAATTAATCTCCTAGGTTTTAAATGTCGTCTCCATTTTAAAAGATTGGCTCGGCTGTCATGGATCCGCCAGCAGCATTAAATTTATCGAATTGTCTTGACCGTGCCACTCTGTTGCTGCACACTGAAATTGAATTTTACGACAATTGATGACATGTAACTATTACACACTATTCTTAGGTTTCAAACACAATGATGTACACGAAAGATAATAATAAAATAGCTCTCTCACTTTTTGACCTAAAAATGCAATTGTACACAGACATAATACGTTGTTAATTCCGTTTCAGTCTGGGGTGAAAAGCATCTAAATGATATCATGATTTTACTTACAACATATAGCTTTTGCTTACCTCATTTTAAACAATTTTGTCAAGTTAATTAGCAAACGAACACGAAAACGGTGACAACATAAATCAACTTGGGTGACAGTTAGCGGCGTTAGTTCGACAACAAACGTCACTTTAGAAGTGGTGAATCTGTAACAAAGTCATTACTATCCAGCGAGGTAGGTACCTTTTCACAAAACGTAAATCTTCGATAAATTGCTTATTTATGTCATTCATAAATAAAATAAGCAGTTATTAAAATGCATTATAATACAAAGTATTTGTTTTTTTAAGTTTTAGTTAGAAACCTTGCGTCACTTAATTATATTTCACCAATTTGTGTTTTCAATAATCTCTTAACAATTTCGTAGATGCTCTTAACCACGCTTCTTTAGGATTTTTACTAGGTCTCTCCAAAATCGATCTTGTAAGAATCAGAAGAACGAGAATCGCTTAATAGTTAAGAAAAGATGTTACAAGCGACGGACAGCTATCTTTCGCAAACGATAGCAGTCGTTGACGAATGCTATCATTTAGCTTAAGGCTAAAAGAACGAGAATCGCCCTCCTGCAGGGCGATTCTCGTTCTACTTAACGACATTAAAATCGTCCTTTCCTTCCAATTAACGATTTTTCTCGGATTATTCGTATGAAGCGATTCCGGTTCTCTCGATGACAGATGGAATCCTTAGATTTTCGATTGCGCGCCAAAACTTATAGCCTTCCGCTAAGAGTACCCCGTGAGCTGTCTTTCGCCGGCCGAATGCTAGCATTCACGGAGAATTTGCTTCATTTAAGTGTGACGTTTTGACAATTAGCAATATTTGAGTAGTTTTAACAAGAGAAAACTTAATATTACGTATCTTAAGAATTGACTGTAAACATGATTAGTGACTTGTTTGTGGCACAATAACGCTATTAAATGAATTAAATAACGTTATTGCAATGTTTGTAAAGTACGTAACATGTCGAAAGCCAGATAAAAGTGATTTAATTTACAATAAACTACACATACCATTGAGGATTTCTACATAAATAATAATAAGTTTCAGATAAAATGGCTGCAGGATGGCTGGCGCTCGAAATTGTGGGTTTTCAAGTTAACCACAACGAAATAAGAATTCCTTTCCGTATCTTAAGAGACGCCCAAAATCCCATGGAAATGGGGCAAATGGAGTTCCTGAATTTATTCAGAATATCTAAGGAAATTGGCCACTTCCTAATGAACTCGTTATCCCCTATCTTACAACCGAGAAGAAAGCATGGACTGTCTGTCCAGTCACAGGTGAGAGGTACATTCAATTAACTATGTAATCCATGACAAAATAAGATACACTATTAATAGCTGAATTTTTCACAGGTACTTACTGCAGTAAGATTTTGGTACCAGAGAGGTATAGGTCACGAGTGGGGCTTGGCTTTCTGTCATTCGTCGGTTAGCCGATGCATATTAAATGTTTCATCGGCTATCAACGACATACTACTCCAGACGTGGGTTAAATTTCCTTTGACTGCTGCAGAAAGGCAAAAGGCCAGACAAATATTTGAGCAGTCCGGTGATCCAGGGAGATAGGAGCAATTAACTTCACTCATATAGCTATCGTTGGTCTTGCAGTACAGGAATATATTTACTGCAATTATCACGGGAATCGCTCCTTAAACGTGCAAATGGTGAGCTCTTCATTTTGTGTAATTTAACACTCGCGCACCGAACAGGGGGAACACTGGTACACAAAAGAGTGTTTTATGTTTTATCTCAGTTGTTTTTTATACCACATACTCATTAATTTAGGTAATCCTAGAAAAACTATTAAGTTATCGATCTACATTTTAAAAAAACATATCGCATTTCTATTTCTTTAGATATTAAATAATTTACAACAAATTCTGGAAATTTATTCCCCCTCCCGTATCACTTCAGCTCAGTAACATTGCTGTAGTTGCCCCGCTCGTATCCCTTCCATTAAATTATTTGCCGAGCTATGCAGGTGGCGAGATCCCGCGAGATACGAACTCGACCGTAAAAGTTGCATTTTAATAGAAAGGGCTGTGTCGTAATATTTGAGTCACGTTTGCTTTCCTACCATTACTTTTTACCTTTTTGCATTACTTAAATGATTGACGACTAGTTGAAATATGGGCGTCGGCATAAATGGACAATACTAACTGTAGCTACTACGTTCGAAGTTATACAGAAAGGGCTAAATTCCAGTCGCTTACACTGCATATTTCGTATGTCCTTTTGCTATACTTAGATGTTCTTTTGCCGGGCCAAGATGTCGGCCTGTCTGGAATACATCCGGTGTGTGTCACAAATTTTATGAACAAGATTAAAATTATATCTGTCTCTATTTCTCACATGAAAAACACATGGACCCGACAAAGACATTTATTTTATATACAAATTTTGAAGGAAAGTGTAAACAAGGAGTTTGAAAAAAAGTACAGTATGGTTTTAAAAAGTTTATCGCAAACGTGTGTTAGCAATAATTGTGTTTTAGTTTTTGATTCCTAACTTTATCGTAAATAATTATAATCTGTGAGACCGAACCAGTTTCACTCTGCTACATCTTCAGACTGGTAAGTACATTTTAAACTTTGGCAATGGTGTTTTTGAAATACTCTTAAAGGGGTGTAAAACATTAACTCTATACGATATTAAATTTGTATGAGGAATGTGGAGATCCGCAAAGAGTGCAAGGCTGATGTAAGCGTAATGAGTAAGATTAAGAAAGGGACGCTTAGATGGTTTGGGCACGTAGAGCGAATGAGTGATGATCGAAGTGTAAGGAGGATATATGATGCAAATGCGAATGGTACCAGAAGTCGGGGACGCCCGAGGAAGACATGGTACGATAAAGTGAATCAGATACTCGAGTCGGGACATGTCAATAGTCAAAATAATAGAATAGTATGTATGAGACGATGTATGAATGTGAATGAGGCAAGAAGTGTGTGCCAAGACCGAGTTGTTTGGCGATCCATCCTCTCTGCCCCCCATGCGGAAAAACGGCGTGATTAGTTAGATATTAAATGTTGCAATTTAGACGTTAATTTAGACTTATTAATGAAATAAGGGTCGGAATTTCATCTCGGTATCTAACTGCATATTTATGCAGCTTATTATGGCATCTTTACATAAGTTGAAAATTTGGTTCGAGATTCTCATTTATTTTATGATAAAAAATATTAGATATGATTAGATATAGATTATGATTTCCTTTATTCATATCAATAAAATACATTTACTTTTTTAATGCATTTTTATTTGGTGTGCCGCGGAACAAATCACATTCATGTTTAGGAGCAGTTGGGACTCTTGTGGTGTATTCACAGAAAAAAAAAACATCAAAAACAGGTATTTCTGAGGTTACAATAAAATATAACTTCCACGTTTCAGTTTTAAAATACCTTGTTTTTTTCAATGTTTTAATCCGTATTATTTCAAACCTTGACAGAAGGACGCGTTCCCAGATGGTCGCGATGATTTGATGTCATCTGCAGTTCAAAACCGTTCACCGTTAAAAATATAAGTGTCCTAAAATGAAAAACTTTTAACTGAATATATAAATATATATATTTTTTTAATTATCAATTTTACACCCGTAATATACCTTCAAACGAACCCAACATTTATCGTAAGGCAAACACTACGGTTTGATCCTAAATGTAAATATAATATATCAAATCATAAATTAGGAGAATAAAGAATTTAATAACTTCATTAATATCTAAATATGCTATAATATTCGCAATAACATCCGTAACCAGTTTAGTAGTGGTAGATTTATTTAAAAATATTTAATATATAATAAATAATAATATTTTTAAAAAAATATTCATCATTTACAGACCACCCTGTGCAACTAACTAGCAAAGTAGCTACGCTACGCTGTAATCGCCAATCGCCAGTCGAGATTCAGAATCATGGAGTTGTGCCCGTTATCGGCCAGCCTTCCCTGTTTTCTATGGAAAAATACGAATTCTTGTCTAAATTCATTAGAATATTAACTAAGATTGTATTTATGAAATTATTTAGATAATGACTACTGAAACATGATGAATATACTCCCCCCTAATTATTGCTAAAACAAATTACATAAGATTATGTCACTTTAATAAGCAAAACAAATTGGGGGACCCTAGTGACCCCCCTTCGGATCTAACGTGATTTTTTTCGTTCCGGGACGAAAAGGTTAATTACTTTTGTGCAAAGTGTACGAAAAACTATCAAGTGGTCCAAAAAAATTGCTTTTCGGGCAATTGACGTAATTTTAATAAATGCTCACGCAATGTACAAGTTACAGACAAAAAAAGAAGTAAGCTTAACTGATTTTCATTTGGAAGTAATAATGCAACTTATTACTAAACACCATGCTCCTGGGTCAGTAAAAAAGGTAAATCGAGTAGGCGATTATCCGCTGAGGCTAACTGCCAGACATTTTCCTTCGGACGTTCCACCATCTTCAAATTCTAAGAGAAAATCAGTTTATCGGGAGTGTCACGTATGCAAAAATTCGTCGCTAAATCCTAAACGTCGAGTTCAGACACGTTATTGGTGTTACTGTTGTCAAGTTGCCTTGTGCCCCACTACATGTTTTCGTATATATCACACTGTAGAAAAGTTTTAATAATTAAAAGAGCCCGTCGCGTTGTACAATCTTGTGGTCACCCTTTCTAATGCCGACAAGTGGCCTTGCGCAAGTGTATGTGTGTTGGCCAAATATTTTTCTGCATTGTACGAAAACATTTATTATAATTACTGTGTAGATAAAACTCATCGTAAAATTTAATAACTTGATTGCCAAAGGTTAATTTTTGTGTGAAAAAATGAATTTTTACGACAATAAATAAACAATCTGTGAGTGTTCCATTCCGGGATTTTGTCATTTGAAGGTAATATTTTTATTTACATTCCATCTAACACAAAATAACCCAGTAAAAATATAATATTAAGTGAACCAAACTAATTTTACAATATTAAAGAATACCGTAAAATAAATAAAAACATTCTAAAATCTTTAGGTACAGCTAAAAAATATTTCAAACCTGGAGTGAGTATAAAATGTAATTTACGAAAATCTAGCCGTTTCAGGCGGGCAATTCATGCAAAATCTGCTAGTCTTCTAAGGGTTAAACAGCATTTTCCATGATGTTTGCTGACGACAAAGCTGTGGAAATTATATGAAACCCTTGCAGGAGAATTTGAATAACTTCTAGTGCTGTGGCAATAATAATTAACCCTTAAATTTGTTACTCTTTAACTAATATTGATAAGATGTAAGTCAGCTACAGTACGCTTCAACAGTGTGGAATCCTCATTTGAAGGAATATTCTGAAGGTATACACCTAATTTATATTGCAGTGAAGCTCGCTCAAGAAGTTTTGTTTTCGCTCCCTACAAATTCTGCAGAAACTGCATAAAACGCGATTTTTTCCCATACAAGAAAGTTCAACAGTGAATTAATCCATCACCATTAATGTCCCCTTTTTCTTAAAATATTTTTAATTAATTTTATCCATGAAATTTATTAAATATGTGTACAATACTAGAATAGTGTAATCATTGGTCTCAAATTTAGTTTTTTTCTAGGTAAGACGAAAGGCATTTTGAGCTGCATCGGTCCGACGGCAGCCCTTTCTCCCAGGAAACAGAAGACGCACTTGGAGATTTTGGGGACCAGACGGCAGCTGCGATATGTATAACATTTGTATATATATATATATATATATAACAAACTTTTCTGTAGGCCTTTTTAAGGTAGGTATACAATTCCGTAGTACATTATTTTGATATTCTCATAAGGTCAGCGTTAGCAACGTAAGCGGCCAAAAATAATCTTTATATCGACTTTTCTCTGCTTTTTATCAATATGTGTCAATGCATGTGTTATTTATCTAAACCTTCCGGAAGAAATTCTTTAAATGATGCTGAAAACCTTATCGAAATCAGTCTCATAGTTAAGAAGAACTAAGCGCACAAACAGACAGACGCAAATGTCACTTTATTTTATACTATTTATAGATAATGGATTCCACTACGAATGGTCAGTATCCAAAATAGAAATATTAATTACATGTTCTTAACTTCTATTTCATAATATCTTTTGTTGTTTTACAAGCTATATTTCTTTACAAGCTTTTATTATGTACACGATTTTTATTTCTTATATTATGGTTTTTGTATTGTGATTTAAATTATACCATGTAAAAGTCAAAAGGCGTTACTATTGTTGTTCGCTTAGTCAGGGTCGGCCCTGAGCCAAATGGCGCATGGCACAAGTAAAATTTTAGCGCTCCTTGTCAAAACCAGTAGATGCCTAGGCCCTAGGTAGTAGATAGGCGATCACTGTAATCAATTATATTTTGATGATTTGTATGTATACGTAGCGTGGTTTTTATGAAAGATAATCTTACGTTGGTTTAGGTATTATCACCCTTGGAAATTCATCGCACGAAGCGGACTGCTCCAATTGCGCCCGCACAGGGTTGGTCCTGCCTCTAATTCTTTTTTTCATTACTTGACATAATGAATATCTTTCAACACGTTGAATATGTATTTTGTGTATATATTCTTGTATTTTTGTGCAAGGTCAAATATAATCCTATTAAGTTGTTGCAGTAAGACAGAAATCCTGGGTTCGATTCCTAGTTGAGACCGTTACTTTTATTTTTCTGTGTCTTGTTCTGTTTCATGTTTTGTTTAGATATATTAGTATTATCTTCTACTTCAATGATAAATCAATGCTCAATATATCGGTTGTACTGACCCTGCTTTGTATTTCTGTCCATTGTCTTTTTGAAAATAAAAAAAATATTTTGATGTGTGCATAGCTTTTTTTATTTTCCTTTTCCTGTATTCCAATATTATTATTTTTAAAATATAATTTTTTTGGGCTAGTGAATGAACGATGTTAGTTGGGTGCAGTTATATTGTCTATGTTTGCACTTTTTTTAAATGGCCTTGAGATTTCTTTATGGTCCACGATATATTTACCTGTCTGGACCAAACGACTGTTTTATCTGTGGTCGTCTGTGGTTAAGGGGGTGACAAAATGGGGCCATACAAAAAGCCTGAAGATATCGATCTAGAGAGTGGTTTATTTATGACTCATCCTTTTTTCATCGCCAGTTGGCCAGTCGCATCCCCCGGTTTTTATTTTCTAATTCTACTTTATATCGCTAACACTGTTGAACCCACGAAGTTAAATTTATCTTCCCGTGCTTGTGAAATTTATTAGTAAGTACTAATGATTTTATGAATCACGCTAATCATTTTGGTAGCGGGCGTTATCGGTACACCTAATTTAACAAATCTATAGGCGTTTTGTTTGCGGAACGATCAAACTGTCAATTAGACGTCTGTTTATTTTAGTAAAAATATTTTGAAAATATTTTAAAATTTAGTTTTAAATATTCTGTTAAAAGCGCATTAGCGGACTTAATAAAAGCTTTACTGGTCTTTACATTACTTATGGTTATAGTTTTATTGAATTATCCGACGAATCTTTCAACATATTTCAAATGTCAACTCCAAGGTCAAGATATTCACAATATGTATATCCCTATTTCCCAATATTAGTTTCGTATAAGATATCATTGTTTTGACAAAATATTTAACCAAACAAAATGAAAAGCTCATTTAAAATAGGGTTCCGTCACAATTATGTTCTGTTTCAGGTATACATATTTGTTGGGCTTGTACCAATTACCGCAGCCTATGACAGCGGTGCCATGGATCTAGTAAATCCAGAAACTGTTTCCATCAAGACGGAACCAGGGCCCCAGGAAGAAGGCGGAGGTGAAATGGATTTAGATCTCCCCGATGTAAAGAAGGAATGTTTGCAATATGCGGAGAGTACTCAGACAGCCAGTTAGTTGGATTGCTTTTGTAAAATAAATTGTATGTTATTAATTCAAGTCCATTTTGGATTGCCATGGCGACAGAACATAATATGTTTTTTAACGCTGCCCTCTTTTGTCGTAGTTATATTAGTTTTTATCTTTGCCAGAAACAGCCAATCTACAACATTAGTTAAACCAAATCATTTTTATTTAGTTTTGTGAATACTCCACGCGTGTTCCAACTGCTCTCAAGCTCTTGGCGTAATAGTATGTTGTGTGGCTAGAAGTCAAAAGGAGGGAATGGATATAGAGTGGTGGAAGGTGGGAAGTACCTGTCTATTAATATCTTATCATTTCAATCAATGTTTAAATGGAAAAAATTGTTAACATTACACCAAGGCGATACCGATAGTATCTCTTACTCTGGAAGGTGTCACAAGAATATATTGTGAAATATCATGTATCAATCAAAAAAATTGCTTGTGCACGCTTGTATTTTATCCCGGAACCTCCTGATTATAAGTCGTGAGCCATACCCTTTGATTACAGAAGCCGCCAATGCTCACAATAAGCTCTCGATTCCTCAAATTTTCCATTTTTTCCTCATGAGTTAAAAATACATATTTATTTATTTGTTTGTACACGCCCAATTAGGGCTCTTACTATTATTGGAAGGAAACAACATTTCGTCGACTTATAACCACTCCATAATGCAGGTGCTCTAAAGCAAATGTTTATTCCTTCCTGTAATTTGAAAACTTGTCTTGCTTAACATCAATTATCAATCTATGTACATGTTATTTTATAGCTTGCATTAATATGGAGACTGTTACCGTTAAGGCGGAACTCGGATGCCGAGAAGATAGTTATGGGGGACTTCCTTGTATGGAAATTGACATAGACCTGCCGGATGTCAAAAAGGAATGCTTAGAACGCTTAGAAACAATCTACCAGTCCGGTAAAAACAATTTCCTTGCTAAAATTTTACAATTTCTGCGATAGTAATTTGTTAATTTTTTTATTAATTTTAGTGCTTTATTATGGTTAGTGTAGATATTATGTCGAATAAAGCCTTTATAATCGTATTATTTTTTTTTCGACAGATATCAAGACCCATCCTGTGGAAAAACAATTATTTGGTCCTAATTCTATCTTCTCCCTTTCTAATAAGTCGAATTTAAATAGTCACCTATGCAACCCTACAGGAAAAAAACATTTTTCGTGTTTGGAGTGCAACTATTCATTTTCTCGGAAGTTTTATCTAGAGAGGCACATGCTGACTCACAGTGATGAAAAACTTTATTCATGTTCCGAGTGCAACTATTCATGTTCTCGAAAGGGCCATCTGACGATACATATGCTGACTCACAGTGGAGAAAAACCTTTTTCATGTTCCGAGTGCAAATACTCATGTTCTCAAAAGGGCTCTCTGACGATCCACATGCTGACTCACAGTGGTAAAAAATCTTTTTCATGTTCCGAGTGCAACTATTCATGTTCTCAAAAGGGCCATCTGACGGGACACATGTTGACTCACAGTGGAGAAAAACCTTTTTCATGTTCCAAATGCAATTACTCATGTTCTCTAAAGTGTAATCTGAAGAAGCACATGCTGACTCACAGTGGAGAAAAACCTTTTTCATGTTCCCAGTGCAACTATTCAGGTTCTCAAAAGGGCCATCTGACGAGACACATGTTGACTCACAGTTGAGAAAAACCTTTTCATGTTCCAAATGCAATTACTTATGTTCTCAAAAGGGCTCTCTGATGATCCACATGATGACTCACATTGGTGAAAAATCTTTTTCACGTTCCGAGTGCAACTATTTATATTCTCGAAAGGGCACTCTAACGAGGCATATGCTAACTCACAGTAGAGAAAAACCTTTTTCATGTTCCGAGTGCAACTATGCAGAGCTATCTGACAAGACACATGTTGACCCACAGTTAAAGAAAACCTTTGTCTCGTTTCGAGTGAATATAATAATTATATTTTGTGACGAGCCAAATGCTGACTTACAATTAAAAGTTTACGGAAAACATTTTGAATTCAAATATTCAACCACACTGCTATTCACATACTTTTTTATGAATTGCAAGTTATGTTCACACGAAAAAAGTTACAATCGTTGGTAAAGTTAAGAAGCTTTATTTTATTTAATATTTTTTGGAAGCAGCTCCGACTCACACAGCTCGTGCATCTGAGAACGTTAAACGTGTATCTCAATTTTTAAGAAAAAAATAAACAAGATCGGCCAACGAGATCGAATTTTTGGATGTGTTGAACGATAATGCCGGCTTATTGTCAGTTTTCGTAATAATACAAAATATCCAATTATTTATAAATTAATAACATTATTCCACGTACCCACCTCCATATATTTGTTACTCCTATGATAAGCGCCAGCGAAAAATAATATAATTACTTTATAAGTGTACATATTTCAACTCTTTTTTATAAACATTATAATTAACACTATAAAATAGAAGTTGGCCGAGTGGCCCAGTTGTAGCATTGTGAACCATGTCATTTTACTTACTTCATTATTAATTCTCTTTTTCTTAATAAATATAAATTTGTTTATTTCCATGTATTTTTGTAATTATCATATTTCCTTAAATCATTATTGATAACAAACATATATATTCTTCATGTTGATGCTCACAACTCTTTTAAACTCAAGCACCTGCTTCTATAAAAGAAAAACATTTAAAAAAATGAAATGCGGTGAAAAGTAAGTTGACGAATTATTTTAGTTAACATTAATGATTATACTCTGTATATTGATTTATCATTTAATTTAAGAATAAAAATTGTGTGAGAAAAATATTCATCTTATAATATCTTGTTGTATGTACTTATAATATCTTGTTGTATGCACCTATAATCTTTTAGTTTTTAATGTAAATATTTTGAAAATAATAGCGAATCCATCAGTATTAATCAAACTTTTTAATCAATAATAATAGTTATATATTTTTTTCATATACAAAAAAGCAACATAATTTTCAAAATTCAAATTTTTATATCAGATTTTTAAAAATCACAATTTAGCCCAAATTAACACCCGAAAGATCAATGGAAATTAATAACAATGCAAAAAGTTTTAAATTGCTAACAAAAACACTTTAAAAATAAAGCGTATTTTTAATTCATCAAAATAAATGTTATGGATTATGCTTTAGGGCCAAGTTTAATAGTGTAATGTTCTATGTTTTACCACTGTGATGTTTTGTGTCGGTAATTACTATTTGCTTCCAGGACTTTATATTCTTCGGTCTGAAAGATTTAATAAATTAATTTATTAAATTAATGTCGCTCATAATTTTTAATTGATCTTACGATATTATAAAATATAGTTTATATGCATTTAAATAAATTAAACTATTTATTGTTATTGCTCCCCGAAAGTACCGGAGAACTCTGAGAAATGCCTTCTGGTCTCAGGTTTGATGAAAGGAAAATCCTGATCTATTTCCTTCTCGTGGTGGGGAGTGAGCAACGACCTCGTGTCGGCAAATATAGACAGGGACCGAGCGTTGGCCGGAATAAGCTGAACACCAACTTTCGCCCTACCAGGCGTCTGTTGTCTAGGGCACTCTCTTGTCCTGGAGAAGTAAATAATCTCCAAAGGCGGAAGAACCTTCGAGGTCAACGGCATAGGATGTGGAAAGAAACGGGAAACTACCACATTAAAGGTCCAAGTGGCATCCCAAGAACCAGCAAAACATGAATAACCAATCTCAAGTAAAATTCTCCGGAGGTAAAATAGTCCCCCGTTCGGATCTCCGGGTGGGGACTGCTCGAGATGCTAGAAACACAAAGTCAATAGCGAAACCAAAATCAAATACAAAGAACCAAATAGCGAGATGGGCAACGTGGAATGTCCGCACATTACTGCAAAACAGCAAACTGGATAATCTGAAAGCTGAGATGCAAAACGTAAATTTGAATGCCCTAGGTATAGCAGAGATGAGATGGCCCAATTGTGGAGACTTCTGGAGTGGCGAATACAGAATCATCCACACAGGATGCATAAAGGATAAACCTGGCCAAGGAGGAGTAGGCGTTGTGCTGTGCAAGGAGTGGGGACGACGGGTTAAGGGATACGTGCAATATAGCGGAAGAATTATTCTAGTCAAAATAGAAACAAAGCCTGTAGACACTGTAATTATCCAAGTATATATGCCAACATCTAGTCATAGCGAAGAAGAAGTAGAGGAGGTATACAGTTCGCTAGATAAACTTATATCAGAGATAAAAGCAGGTGAAAATCTGATTCTCCTAGGAGACTGGAATGCTGTTGTAGGAGAAGGACGTGAAGGAACTTGCATTGGACCCTTTGGGCTGGGTGCAAGGAACGACAGAGGAAACAGATTGTCAGAATTCTGCGAAAAACACAAACTAGTGATAGCAAACACTTGTTTCCAACACCACCCAAGACAGCGATACACCTGGAAATCCCCTGGAGACAGACAAAGACTGCAAATAGACTATATAATGGTTAGACATAGATTTAAAAACCAAATAAAAGACTGTAGAAGCTATTCCGGCCCAGATATAGACAGTGACCATATATGGTAATGGCCAAAAGTCTTCTAAAACTGAAAAAAATAAAAAAGAGAAAAAATTTCAAATGGGATACAAAAGTATTAAAGATAAAAGAGATCAGCGACAGTTTTAGGGAAAAGATGCAAGAGTGCAACTTAATGGAAGAGGAGAACGTGAATGAGATCTGGAAAGTGATAAAGACGAAGATTATAACTACGGCAGAGGAAACTATAGGGAAGGAAAAACCCCAAGCAAGGAAGGAATGGATAACCGATGAGATCCTAAATATGATAAAAGATAGAAGAGAGCTCAAAAATGATAAAAGAGCTGAATAACAAAAGGAATATAAAGTGCTGAGAAACAAAATAAATAGAGAGTCAAGAATAGCCAAAGAAACATTCTACCAGAATAAATGCGATGAGATAAACGACGACCTCAAGAGAGGAAATGTAGAAAGAGCTCACGCTGCGGTGAAAGGCTTCTTTGGGATGAGAGTTGGAAAGGGTAATGCAATAGAAGGAGAAGACGGTAAAATACTCTTCGAAAATGACCAAATAGGAGAAAGGTGGAAAAGATATCTCGAAATGCTGTACAATGGAAAGGGAAATTGTGACAACGAAACATTGATAGAAAGAGAAAATGAGGTAGACGCAGATGATTTGGGAGATCCAATCACTAGAGAAGAGTTTGACCTCGCACTGAAAAATCTCAAAAACGGGAAAGCACCCGGAATCGATGACGTTCCGGCTGAACTAATTAAGCCAGCAGGAAAAGGAACCACAGATGCCCTGTTTAAAATGATACAAACCATGTATAAGACTGGAGAGATACCAGAGGATTTTGAGAAATGCCTAATTGTCGCATTACCAAAGAAGGTAGGCACGACGAAATGTGAACAACACAGAACTCTTAGCCTAATATCCCATGCCTCAAAAATATTGACTAATATCATTCTAAAAAGAATCGAACCAAAAGTAGAGAACATCCTTTCCGGAGACCAGTATGGCTTTAGAAGAGGTGTAGGAACCAGAGAAGCAATATTGTCGCTACGAATACTACTAGAAAAAAGAATAAAAAGAAACCAAAACACATTCATCGCATTCATAGACCTGGAGAAGGCTTTCGACAAAGTAGAATGGAAAAGACTTTTCGAGATTCTGAAGAGAATTGACATAAAATATAGAGATAGAAGAATAATCCAGGCGCTATACAAGAATGAGGCCGCTATAATTAGATGTGACAATGAAACAAAAGAAGCTAGTATAAGACAAGGGGTGAGACAGGGATGCTCTCTGTCACCTGTTCTTTTTAATGCTTATATACAGAGTGCGATTGATGACTTGAGAGAGAGAATGAGTCACAGAAAAGGTGTAAAGATACACGGGCAAAAGGTGGATATGATAAGGTTTGCTGACGATATTGCTTTGGTTGCTGAAAGCGAAGAAGAACTGCAAGAGGCCTTAACAACCATGCAAAGCATTCTTCAAAACAACTACAACATGAAGATAAACAAAGACAAAACAAAGCTGCTGACTGTAGGCCGAATGCAACATCAGATGAGAGTAAAGATGGCAGGAGTTCCACTAAAGAACACCAAGGAGTTTGTCTACCTCGGGAGCAAAATCACATGGGACGGTCGGTCTAAGAGCGAGGTCGACAGCCGTATACATCAGGCTAGGCTTGCATTCAATAAAAAGTCGAAAATAATAGAATCCAATAATATAGACCTAAAACTAAGAATACTCCTCATCAAGACCTATGTATGGAGTATCTTGATGTACGGTTGCGAAACATGGTGCCTATCCGAAAGACATAAACGGAGACTTTTGAGATGTGGTCCTATAGAAGACTGTTAGGAATTTCCTGGAGAGACCATGTTACAAGTGAGGAGGTTCTCCAAAGAATCGAAGGAGGAAGGCACCTGCTCAGGACCTTGTCCGAAAGGCGTGCAAGATGGATCGGCCATGTTATACGACAAGAAGGCCTCTTGCATGCCATAATAGAGGGTATGACCGAGGGGACCAACTCTAGGGGACGCCCACGCCGAGAGTACCTGGAGGACCTGCTGATGGACGTGCGCTGCTCATCATATGCAGAAGTCAAAAGAGCCGCACAAGACAGGGAAGAATGGAAGAGAAGAGTAGATAAAATTGCTGCAAACCAATCCCAGGATTGAAACCAGAGAGAGAGATTGTTATATTAAATTGATGTATACGATCTTGCTCGGTTTTCCTGCGAACTTAGATTAAATGGATGTGAAGCTACTTTATTTGTATAAAGAATTACCTGCTACGAATCGAGGTCTCCTCCTTGGTCTCTGGGTTGGCTTGGGGAGGGGGAGGTCTGTACTGTTGGAGGAGTGATTGGCGGTGTAGGTAGTAACACTTCACCACTGCCGCACACACTGTTTCTCTACCTCTAGCAACTCTACAACTACAGGACGCTCTTAAGCGATATCCAAGTGCTAGAAGAGATCTCTATAAAATAAATAAACATATCAAATTGTATCTTTTGAAATTTGATTATTTAGTAACACATATTATGTTAACTAACAAATAAATTTGTGTATACCATATCAGGTATTTTGACTCGGCATATCCTCTCTGCTAAAGGTATCTTGTGTTTAATCGCTATACAATTCGACACACAATATCAGTTGTGTACTTGTTAAACATGATATAGCGCCATCCAACATAAAAAAAACTACGTACAACGTCATTGGGAAGGACTTTGGGCACATCTAGTCCTTCAATTGACACTCTGCCAATGAGACCGACTATTTTTTCTTCTAACTAACTAACGTGAGATGTTACCAGTTTGCAGGCGGCCTATCCGCATTTTGGCAACCTTGGTCCTCACGTTAGATTTGAATGTGGTTCACACCTGAAACGAGTACTTCAGGTATTTATTTTATTGATACATGATTTAGAGAGTACATGTGGTTTTTTGTGATATTTCACCCTCCATGCTAGGGATGACCCTGTGTTATGGTGGGTGAATCTATACAGAACATAAATCCAATGCACTACACATTGTTAAGCAAGCACTATTAAAAGTGGATAAATAAAGTAATTATTTGCGATTAGATTATAGTCTTGTGTGGACCAGCATTATTTAATGTATCTCCAAGGTTTTAAAATGTCGTCTCGGTTTTAAAAGATTGGCTCGGCTATCATGGATCCGCCAGCAGCATTTATCGAATTATTGTCTTGACCGTGCCACTCTGTTGCAGCACACTGAAGGAGAATTTTCCGACAATTGATGACACGTAATTATTACACACTATTCTTAGGTTTGAAAAACAAATATGTAGACGAAAGATAATAATACAATAACTATCTCATTTTATACTTCGTTTTAGTGAAAAATATTATGATACTTCAAAAAAAACCTAAAAATACAATCGTTCAATTTTACACAGACATAATACGTTGTTAATTCCGTTTCAGTCTGGGGTGAAAAGCATCTTAATGATATTCATGCTTTTACTTACAACAAATAGCATTTCCTTACCGCATTTTAAACAATTTCGTCAACTTAATCAGCAAACCAACACGAAAACGGTGACAGTTAGCAGCATTAAGGTTTGGCGGCAAACGCGGCAAATGTCACTTTAGAAGTGGTGAAAGTGTAATAAAGTAATTACTATCCAGCGAAATCTTCGATAAATGGCTTATTTGTGTGATTCATAAATAAAATAAGCTATTATGAAAATGCATTATAATACAAAGTAATTGTTTTATGTTTTAGTTAAAAACCTTGCGTTACTTGATTATATTCCACCAATTTTTGTTTTCAAAAATTTCGTCAGTGCTTTTAAAAATGCTTGTTTAGGATTTTTTTACTAGGTTTCTCCTTAATCGAACTTGTAAGGATATCAAAAGATCGTGTATTGCTAATTAGTTGCGAAAAGATGTTACAAGTGAGAGACAGGTATCTTTCGCAAACGATAGCATTCGTTGACGAATGCTATCGTTTAGCTTAAAGCGTGGTACACACGCAAAGCTTACATCAAAAGTTAATGTACAGCGTAGCGATGGGCGGAATCGATGAATCATCGATGGTTTACTCGATCTTTTTTACCATTCGAAATATCTCGATTCATTGTCAGAATTAATTCGAATGCAACTCCGAGACAATCGTTTTGAAACGTCATCGAAAGTCGTCGCTGTGATTGGTCAGAAATAATCGATGCCAGCCAAGCGTTGTGATTGGTCAGAATTAATTCGAATGCAACTCCGAGACAATCGTTTTGAAACGTCATCGAAAGTCGTCGCTGTGATTGGTCGGAAATAATCGATGCCAGCCAAGCGTTGTGATTGGTCAGAATTAATTCGAATGCACGGTCCGAAATAATCGTTTTCAAATGTCATCGAAAGTGGAATCGCTCTGAAATGTCAGAAATCATTCGAATGTTCAATCCGAGACAATCGTTTTCAAAATGTCAGAATTCGTTCGAAAACGCAAATCGATTCTGACATTCGAGAGGTTATATTTCGAGATGTCAAAATATCTCAGATTGCTTGACACACGAAATATTTTATAAGTACATTGTTGGCTGCCTACTGAAGCATGTTGATGTTATAATCAACCTCGTGTGTGAATTGTAAATTATGAATTAATACTTTTAGGTGACGATTTACGTTTCCAGTAGGTATAGTTTATGTGTAAAAGATTTTCATGGTGATAGTTTTTCACAATTGAAGGTTTAATAATAATAATAATAATATAATAATAATAATAATATTTTATTCCAGGATGTGGGGAGGTTAGTGCAATCCCACACGTCCCATATAGATATACATTTTTTTTGTACAATATATATAATAAATTATCAAATAAGGAAAACTATGCAGGGTGTGGTCTTGAGTGCGCTTGGGCCCAGCGCTCACTCAGGAGTGGCGCTTGGTGTTGGTAGGCTGCGGTCAACAACGTGTTGGTGGAGGCCATTAGCCGCATCCTGGCTCTAGTGACCCAGTGTCTCATCAGGCCGGCAAATCCATTCAGTCCTAGTTCCGTGAACATTGTCGATGCGTTGCTGTATCTTCGGTATCCAAATATTATTCTACAGGCGTCATTATATTGAATTCGGAGTCGTTCCATCGAGCAAGTTCGGTAGTGACACCATGTCTCACACGTATACAGGCCAGTACAGAATGCGTTGAACAGTATTTTTTTAACGGTATTGCTGCATTTGCAAAATCTGCGGGCAATCATGTTAGAAACTATGCTTAGGCTTCTCCTTTGTCGTTCGATATCGCCATCGTCCGATAGGTCTTCATTAATAATGTGCCCCAAGTATTTCACGTTCGAACATGTATTTATTTTTGCCTCGTTAAGGTATACGGGGAGCATCTTGCTTGTATCTTGACTTTTTCCGTGGTGGAACGCAATCAATTCCGTCTTCTTCGGGTTGTACATCATATTATGCTGTTTTCTATATTCTTCACAAATGTTTAGAAGTAATCTTAATCCCTTGATCGACGGAGCTAGGAGGATCATGTCGTCCGCGTAGCTTATATGATTCATACATATATTGTTAATACGACAGCCCGCTCTGATGTCCAGGCGACTTGACAACTCGTCCATGTATACATTAAATAGTATGGGAGACACACACCCTCCTTGCCTTACTCCTGACCGCAAATATATCGGCTGGGAGTATGTACTTGCCCACCGTACAACATTTTCCTGCTGGGAGTGCCATCGGGATACTATGTTTATAAATAAGGTAGGTATATTCCTAGCTTTCAATTTATCCCATAATGTTTTATGACAGACCCTGTCGAAGGCTTTACTTAGGTCTAAGAAGCACCCGTACACGGTAGTTTTTCGTTTCTTGTAGAATTCTATTATTTGCTTTGCAGTATATATTGCCATATTAGTGGATAATCTACATTTAAATCCCATCTGGTTATCTTTAGACATTAGTTTATCATGTATCTCATTTAATATTACCCTTTCAAATAATCTTGCAGTTATAGTTGCTAAAGATATTGGCCGGTAATTGGAGTTAGTCATGTCAGGCTGTCCCGATTTCAGGATTGGAGTTATAATCGTTTTCGTCATTGCACCCGGTATATGGTTGTGTTTAAGTATTGCGTTGAACAGTATATTTAGTAGTTTGGGTATGTATCTACCTCCGTATTTTATGTGTTCAATACTGAGATTATCATGTCCCGGAGACTTACCAGCCTTGGTGCCTGTTATGGCCTTCATTATACTACTTTCAGAGAGGTAAACGTTTTGTCCATCATATTCCATAATATCAGGGACAGACGGTACTTCATTTCCGGAAATATCTGCAAAGGTTCTTCTAAATGTATTAGCAATTTCCTCCGTGTTTGTGGACCCATCAATTTGGCTGGCGATTCGATTTTTTGGTTTGATCAGGTTGTTGCTTTTCTTCCAGAATTGGGCAAACTGCTTTGTGTCAAGTGATTTTACGATATCATCCATTTTTGTTTGTTCAGAAGAGCTTTGGCAGTGTTTAAGAGCTATTTTGAACTCCTTCCTTTTTCGTTTTCTTTCATCCGCAATGGGACCGTGTAGTGGTCTCCCATTCTTAATCCACTCCATCAACGCCGATCTGGAATTTTCGTAGTGTTCCTTAACTTGTTGATTCCACCCAGCAATGTCACGATGTGTTTTTGGATTGCTTTGATAGTTCTCCCGATGAAATACAGTATTGGCAGCCCTACTTAAGGCTTCAACGATGTCTGTGTATATATTTTCCATGTTTTGTATATGGTCGCATCTGTCACATATAGAATCCGAATTACAAATGGATCCGGAGTGTCTTTGATAGATCACACTAAGTAATGCTTCTGCTACAGACGTATATTCACTGATTTTCTTATTATTATTCCTTCTCCATAGTGTGTTATTAGGTTGTTGTAGAATATTAAAAATAGTTGCAGGTAAGTTTTCAGCAGCGATTACGCAAGATGTCGGCCTGTGATCGGACCAGTCGGTATCATAGTGTATTTTTATACTATCTATTTTGTTCTTAGACTATTAGTGCATATACAGTGATCGAGCCAGGAAGTGGTATTGTGTGCATCGCTAATATACGTATATGTGTCATTCGGTAGTCTTTCAATATCGATACAATTGTAGTTATTTTCGGTGTAGAAATGAGAGAGTTCTTTCCCGAATATGGAGGATGGGTGAGCGTTGAAATCTCCCATCACAATGGTTTCAGAGTGTTCGTTATCTTGAATGATCGTATGTATTTTAGAAAGGTAGTTGGTGAAGTCGGTAAGGTTGTCCGCGTGACATACCGGCATGTAGACAGTCAATATGCTTATCGTCCCTCCGTTGGTGAGTATCTGAATACCAGCGATGCGGTCATCTCCACACGGTATTATTGAAGCTTGCAGCTTGTTCCTCCAAAGTACTGCGACTCCTCCGTAGGATCGGCCTCGTAGCGGTCCGTTTGATAAATCTACAGCAGAGGTACCCCATCCCTGGAAGTTTGGATGAATTTTGGATAGATTCGATGTTTCGTTTTGTAATAACCACGTTTCTTGCAAAAGTATTACATCGTAGATATCGCACATATCTATAACAAAGTTAACGTTTCGTTTAAAACTTTTGCAGTTTATTGAAATTATCTTAATTTTGTTCTTTTCCATTGTATTTTTTTTCAATAAATTTTCGGAAAACAGTACCAGTCGGCCAAAATTCTTTGTTCATGTAGGTTTTGAAATCCGTATTCGGTATAGTCAACTTGAAAGATCCAAACTGCGTGGGATTTCGTTGTATTATTTTTTCTATTTGGATATTACTTCCTTTTATTTTACAATTGATAAAGTTTCGAATATTGTCCTCAGTTACACTATTGTCGAACCTCGACACATAGAGCGTGGTTTTTAACTCAGCTATATTGAGGGAGTTCTCCATCGCTGTTCCAGTTGCAATAATATTTCTCGATCTCCTTCGTTTTCTTGTAACGGTTTTATAACCATCCGTATTAAAATTAGTTGTCTAAAAGTTGTAAAAGCCCCTATGGGCGTATAACAACAATAAATAAATAAATAAATAAATAAATTAAAAAAAAAAAAAAAAAAAAAAAAAAAAAAAAAAAAAATGTATTTTTGTGAGATTGTGTGCGTGCAACTTTGGCTGGTTCACCCATACCCGGTTGATGTACCTGTGATGTCTGTAGTATGACTTGTTGCTGTTGTGTGAGAGAGCTAGACGCCGCTACTTTATTCCATGATTGAGGAGAGTGCATGACAGGTGGGGCAGCTAATTCGAGGGGCGCGGGCGGGGTTATCACATTATTGCAGTGCGCATTGTTGTCCAAATTAAATTCATTAGTTGGCGACCGTGAGTTTGAGCGGTTCTTATCTATGGCTACCGGTATGGTGACCTTCAATGTGTTCAAGGACGGCGATGTGTTTTCGTCTTGATTTGGAATACGGTTATGTTTATTTATTTTCAGTTCATTCCTTAGGAGAGCCATTTCAGAGCGCAATACTTCCAGATCGCTTTGTTTGGACATTTGTGACTGAATTGTGGTTAATTCACCCTTTAATGCCGTGATATCTTTTAGGAGACAAGTGACATCTACGTGATCGAAATTGACAGGCGGTAGTTTGTGTAGATTCTGAGCCACAAATGTCGGTAGAGCTTCATTCTCTGTTTCCTTCAGTATTTTAATGATATCATATAAATTCTTACACTTCCTACCTTCGCCTTTCCTCATAATCCTGCGTTCAACTGTTTCACTGCACAGAATGTCTTTCGCAGCCTCCACTTCGTCTTCTGAGAAATGATTGGAGCATATTTGAACCGCGGTTAGTTCATCTAAGACATCGATTTTGTTTTGAAGAAACGTTAGAAGTTCATTAATAATTAATTTATCACTTTTTTTCGTAATATTCATATTGTTTTCGTAAGCGACGGCAGCGTATGCAATTCGATCCTGCGCACGAGCAGTTCCGATCCTGCGCACGAGCAGACTGATATTATACTTAATACCTACCTATGTTATTTTTAGGTTATGTATCATCTATTCGGGACATTCGGGTAGTGTATATTTAAAATAAAATAAACCAATAACTTAGCAAACACCATTTTTATATTTAATGCTGATCGGGTTTCACTACAACCGTAGCTTCTTCGGGCAGTATACAATATTCAGTATATATTAAACTCATCAAGTGACATGTGTTCGTTCATATAAACATAATATATCTGCTACCTATGCTACGAACAAATATATTTAATTTATTTGAAATTAACATGAATGAAATTAACATCGGTGTAACTTGTATAATAATTTATTTTAATTGTACGTAGGTATGTAGATATTCGAATCTTATTAATTATTTATAAAAATGTTAATTGCATATGCATACATATTTGAAATTCGTGGCTAACAGGAATAATACTTATGTTGCTAGCAGACAACAAGGGAATCATGCCAGGAATGAAAATTAGTGATTGAAATTTCGCTAGTACCTGCTTACCAAAAATATTGCCATACTAATGAAAATAAATTACAACTGGAATATGCAATTTTTTTTTTACGATAGGAATAGTCTTGATATTCGAGTTTCTATTTTCGAATCCTACCCCCCCCCCGACGGAAAAAAATTTGCCCCTGTCCGTAGCTATTGCTCCCGCACTCCGAGCGATTCATTCGAATGGATCATTCGATTCTTTTGATGTTTCGGTTAAAAAAAATCGATTATATAAATATTTCGATCATTCCCATCACTAGTACAGCGCATCATCTTTATATTATGTTAGCTCATATCGTCATGTGTGCTAGTAAATTTAGAAACATAAAAGACGTGCTCAAGCTGTCAGTAAGTAAAGTTGTCACTTTGACAGATAAAATTATGTTCCTCAGCCGCTCTCGAATTCAACTGACCCCCTCTCCTACCATAGGAAGAAATATTTGATAGCTTCGTGTGTCGGTAGAAAAGATGATGCGCTGTACATTAACTTTTGATGTGAGCTTTGCGTGTGGCAGCAGCATTATCTTTTTACGTGTGTCGGGTCTGTATGGGATTGTATGGCGAGCGCTATTGTGCTTTATATTATCTGTTGATGTGAGCTTTGCGTGTGTACCACCCTTAAGGCTAAAAGAACGAGAATCGCCCTCCAGGCTCCTTATAACCGGAATTCAAACATCGACCACCTCTAGTGACGTTTCTATTTCTTTGTGCAGATGCATATAACTACGGCCTGTCCTTGAAACCTATTTGAAACCGACACCCATAACTCCGTTTTCTTATAGAAAAAAAATATTGTGGCAGAAAGCTCAGATCTCATTGGCTTATATTTCGACATCTCGCTCGAGGCCACGCGTGATATGACGCAGTTGTGTGATACCATGAGATACTATCATTTCGTGTCTAAAATATAGCTTGTTAAAGTTATTTGTGATGAAAATATAATCCGTGTAGTGATAGCGAGTTAAAACTATATATTCAACCTAACCTAAATGTACTCCCTACGTAAGATCAAGTTTGAAATGAATTGACAGTTCGTAGGTTATTCCAACGTAAATTACGCGTCAGGTTTTTGCAATCGCAAAATACGTTAAATGGCTTGTTAAAAGTGCTTCTTACCTACTTATTTACATTATGACATATGCCTTCTTGGCATATATGTCTACCTTCACAGCGTATAAATATTATCGATTTACTTATTCATAATAAAATTAAAATAATATTAGGATGCATTGTATAGCGCCGTTTTTTGTGTAAAATCACCTCAAGGGCGCTGTTATTGATCAATATAATTTATAAATATAAATAATAATAATTTTAAACACGTGACCATTAGTAAATTAATTTTTCTATTCAAAATAATCAGAAAAAATACAGAATTCGGCGGTCATAGATAAACACAATCATGTTTGCAAATTGTCTTCAGTGTTCTTTTCGTTTTTCATTTATTCAAGTTTCTTGTTACTTTTGGGTTTTTTGTCTCAGATTAACAAGTTTCATATAAATGGTAAATTTTCTTAGGACAATGCTTTGTCAGGTGAACTTTGCGGTCAGGTAACATTTTGATATTTTTCTGCTTCAAGAACGTTTTTAATTTTAAAATTGTTTTTTGGCCAAAGAATGAATGGCTGAGCGCAATATTATTGTCTTCGGTCGCACATTTTTTTAAATGGCTTTGACTTTTACTACCTTGTATATCATCAACGCTCCGCCGGCTATATTTATTTATTTATTTATATACAGGGTGTATCGGCACGTACCCGACAAACTTTAACCAGCTATTCCTTAGCATATTTGGAGTAAAAAATCTTATGTGCACTTTGCTGTCCGGTAACGTTTTTTTTTAATAAAAAAATTATTATTCATATTTTCACCACATGTCACCACTGTTTTATCCTTTGTCAAAGTTTGAAAACCCATCTGGCCATATTTTGTTCGAATTCCGTTGAATAATGCACGAGTGTACCTATATTGGCGCACTTTTACAATCACAACGAAATGGCACGGCACCATTCGTCTCATTTTTAACTATTATTATTTAGTGTGTGCGAAAGAGCAAAGACGCTTTTCGACATACTTGCTTATAACAGCTGTTGAATGCGAAAAGCAATGCCAATGACAGTGATGTAGTGTGGAAATTTTTAATTTTTTTGTTTTTAATTGAAAAAAAAATGCTACCGGACAGCAAAGTGCCCATAACATTTTTTACTCCAAATGTGCTAAGGAATAGCTGGTTAAAGTTTGTCGGGTTAGTGCCGATACACCCTGTATATATACGCCTAAAAAGGCTTTTACATAGAAGTGATACATGATGCAGTACAATAAGAGAATATGTATTATACAGGAGATATTGACAGTAAATAGATGTAATCCATTTTAAAGAAGGAAAAAAAATAACATAAAGTAAAAAAGAAATTACAACAACCTTACATGTAAAACAAATCATTAAAACTAATTTACCAAAGCTACTCTAATTTGTAGGATTCAACAAAGTGTTGATGTAGATTATGCTTAATTCTATATATGGAGTCAATAAATAAATCAATAACACCCCCATACTTGTTGCCCAGATCATGCATCCTGTTGGTCAGTGAGTGTGTCTGATAGTTGGTCGAGTATGTATTATAGAAGAATGTTATATTTTGCCTTGTATTCTTAGTCGGCACATGTAGTTTAATAGTGGCAAGGATGGCAGGACTATCAATTAAGTTGTTAATGACTCTGTGTAACACAACCAGGTCTGAAATAATTCTCCTGTCAGACAGTGTTATTAGATGCAATTGATTCATCAAACTGACATAATTAATGTAATCAATAGGAATTCCGAGCTTAAAATTTACGTACTTAAGAAATTTGTGCTGAACTCTTTCTATATTATTGGAGTGAACTTTATATAAAGGGGACCAAATAGGTGAATTATACTCCAATTGACTTCTGACTAATGAAGTATAGAGGGTTCTCATACAATCTATGGACTTAAAATCGGTTAAAGTTCTGCAAAGGAAGCCAAGCATCTTTAAAGCCTTATTAGTTATATAGTTGATGTGTTCAATGAATGACAAGTTTTCAACGAATATTACACCCAAGTCACGAATATGTGATACTGGTATTAATTTAATATTATTTAATGTATATTCATGTAATATATTATAACGAGTTTTGGAAAATCGTATTACTTGACATTTCTGAATGTTCAAAAATAAAGCATTTTGTTCACACCATTGATGAAGTTGTTCTAAATTACTCTGTAAAATTTGAAAATCGGATACATTTCGTATTCTTTTATATATTTTTAAGTCGTCAGCAAATAGCAGAACTTCTACATCATTAAATTGGTCAACAATGTCATTGATGAATAATAAGAAAAATATTGGGCCGAGGTGGGACCCTTGAGGAACCCCACTTGTGGCCTCGAATATATAAGATTGTACAGAATTAATCTTAACACTAAGCACCCTATGGCTAAGATAACTAACAATCCAACTCAATAATTTACCTTTGATGCCCAACGATCGAAGTTTATAAATAAGTATGTGATGTCGAACCTTATCAAAAGCTTTACTAAAGTCAGTGTATATACTGTCCACTTGTTGTTTGAGACCCAGAGATTCAGATATGTAATTTTCATAAATCATTAAATTACTTAAGGTGGAGCGACCTGTAATGAAGCCATGTTGGTTAGGAACAATAATGTTGTTGATAGGTTTTACAATGATATCTAGGACTAATATCTCAAAAACTTTCGGTAAAGCAGACATTATACAAATTGGTCTATAGTTTGATATATCGCTTTTATCTCCTTTTTTATGGATAGGGGTTAAATAACTCTTTTTCCACTGAGCTGGAAAAGAACCAGAACTTAAAGAATTGTTAAAGAGTTTATAAAGAGGATTTATCAGACTACTAACACAGGTTTTGAAAAATATTGGAGGAATACCATCCGGTCCAGCAGATTTATTGCTATCTAATTCTTTTATGACTTTTTCTATAGATTCTTTTTTGATGAAACATTGGCTTAGATTTAATACCTCTTCCACTGAAATATCGGGAATCGTATTGACACGAATATCTGAGTCGTAAACACTTTTAAATGAATCAGCAAATAGATTAACTATACCTTCGATACTGTCGGCACATTTTTCTTTTAAGTACATGTTATTGGGAAATCCACAATCATTTTTTTGTTGACTTTTAGAAAAACTCCATAATTTTTTTACATTTTGGTGTACTTCTTTTTCAATTAGGCTTATATAATCACTATAGCATTTTATTGATAATTCTTTACACTGCTTACGTAATTTAGTAAAAGTTATGTAATCATTAGGATTTCTGGTATGTTTATATATTCTATGGATATGTTTTTTATAATTAATATGTTTTTTTTAATTCCCTCGTAAACCATTTGGGATAGTTAGATGGTGTGAAGTTGACCCTAGGAACAAAGCGCTCTATCGAGGTATTTAAAATTGAGTAAAATTGTTCTAATTGATTATTTAAATTATTTTCGTTGTCTAAAAATGACCAATCTACCGAGGTAAGGTACTCATTAATATCATGGTATTCGGCTTTGGAGAAATTATACGATGTGGTAGTTAGGTTTGGAGATCTTCCAGACATATTTGTTATGATAATATCTAATGGTGGATGGTGTTTATCTAGGGGCAATAATAATTCGTCAGATTTCTCAACCACTATTTTTGAATCACTTGAAAACACTAAATCTAACATTCGATTATTAGAATTAGACACATTGTTTGATTGAGTTAGTCCTAGGAATATGGACATATCACGATCATCAAGCTATAAGGCTATATCAAGGGTTAAGAAGTTTGCTAACTTTTCCCATACAAAAAGCCCGAAAGTGACCTAGTGAGTGGTTTATTTACGTCTTCGTGCATCTTTCTTAGTAACACAATGCCATTGTTATTCCTTTTTTTCTGAAGTAGTATTGTATTCTGCATAATATTTATGCTCCATTTATACAGTTTTGTATCACTTCATTGAACATCGCATTTCTATTCCGAAGTTAATCACATTCTTACACTTCTAATTTACTAGTGACAATTCTTCAACACATTCGAACTGTTGCCTCGTACTCATGTAAGTAGGTTGATGTTATATTGACTAAGTAAGACCCGAGCAACTTAATTGGTGCATTTTTTAATAAGAATATATCAGTTTTACATGATTCGCTTTATAATATATTGAGTTACCCAACACCAACCAGGTTAACTCGCGACAGACGGTACATGGGGTTGTTTATATCTTTACACTGAGTGGAAATCTTTAAATTATTCTAATTAGTCAATTCCATTAGGTGTTACATTACATATTTTGTCTTGCGTTTACGCATTGTCAGTGATAGACACCACCAAGTTTTTTTTTTTACTTTGCACTCTGTAATTGAAACTAATATAAAACATTTTGTTTTATACCAAATCTTATCGCAAAACGCGGCAAAAGCCGTTTAAATAAACCTTTTTAATCTGTATAAGGATTCAGGGTGATACTGAGAGTATCTAGCACTCAGATAACATTGTAGCAACTGGTTCAACTCTTGCAAAACTCAACTCTAATAACGTATTTACATCGGTTATATTAATTCAGTCAAGAATATTTACTGTCAGTCATGTTTGTAAAGTCAACGCCGCTTTTAGATCTGTGAATGTTCTCTCATCTGTCGTGTTATTGGTGAAAGCGGATATTCAAAACTTATTAAAATAAAAAGTTTAATGGGTTAATGATTTTACACATGAATCGAGTTTAAATTTAAATCATTGTGGCAAGTGTATCCATGAAATATATTTCTTTTGATTTTGTTTCATTCCATGTTAGAGTTATATACTAGGCGTAATAAACAAACTGTCAACCGGACACGTGTGATGAAAAAGTTTCCTTGAAAGCATTCTTAACTTTATAAAATTTACCTTAATCGATAGCAGGCAAAATTTTTAGACATCTGCTCTCCATACTGATATTGGACATCTCTGATGCTAGAGGTCAAAAAACCGGTCTATATTATTTATTATATGTGGTCCATTTCACCTTCAAGGTTTTGAATATTTCGTTCGAGCTGAAGGTGATCACTTTAAACTAATTATAATCTTCGTAAATAATATACCATTTCAGCTCTAACATATTTTGAGTTTGGACCATTTACCAGAAGGCCATGGATCTTCCCAACACAGAGAGTGTTTCCATCAAGGTGGAGCCAGGGTCGCAGGATGAGGACGGAAGTGAAATGCCGTATACCGATATAGATATCTACCTGCCGGATGTAAAGAAGGAATGTTTGCAGTATGCGAGTAGTAAGTTGCATTGTAATAGATAGGTTTTCAAGAAACTGCCCATATTTTACAGGGCTAGTAGATTCAGATACAGATCTCAATTATGCCCAAATACTTGATTAACCTACTTGACTGTGCACATGAAGGCGATGCGTCCGATAATCCATTGTTATGTTTGTTTCCACGGGGTTTCGGGGGATACTGAGAGTTTTTACCAATCAGATAATATTGGAGCAACTGGTTGGACTCACTCAAATCTACACCATAGTGAATTCGACAGTTATACACTTTGTTTGGCTACGATCAATATATTAACTCATTTCAGTCGGTTATATTAATCCAGTTTCTTACATTTTTTTAGTTGTTACAATTATACAAATTAAATGTTCAATATAATACTATTTACTGCCAGTCATGTTTGTGAAGTCAACATCGTACTGAGTTCTCTTTAGGAACTGAGCGGTCTCTCTTCTGCCCTCTTGGTAAAAGCGGCCGTGATATATTTTAAATATCGATCTAAATTTTATTGCGCACCGATTTTTGCCGCACGGTTATTGATTGTTAATATTATTTTAGTTACAATTTAAATGACAATGTCATGGAATAAAATATAACGCTTTCGATTTAGTTTCGTTCCAAGTAATTGAATGACTAATATGATATGAAGCACAGTTAACAATCTGTCAACAGGACAATGATTATTTAATTTTTAGTTCAGTAAGCATTTATAGCCTAATGCGATAAAATTATAACATACTTTTATATCTGACTGTATAATTTGATTAACCTGTTCTCCATCTTGATATTTGACATCTGATGTATAAGGTCAAATAATCGTCCGTGATATTACTGTAGGTGGTCCAGTTTACCTCCAAGATCTTACATATTTCGTTCCAACTGAATGTGATTATTATGTTATTTATTTTCAGCTGGGACCATTTACCAGGAGGCAATGGGTCTTCCCAACAGTGTTTCCATCAAGGTGGATCCAGGGTCTCAGGAAGAGCGTGGATGTGAAATATCGTATACAGATATAGATATCTACCTCCGGACGTGAAGACTGAGTGTTTGCGCATGCGGAGAGTACTCCGACAACCTCCAAGTTGGGTTACAAAGGTATGTTGGTTTCAGATGTTCGGAATTCTTTCCTGTTTCGAAGACAGGGCGTATGTTCTTTTAAAGTAAGTCCTTGCCGTTCATTAGTTATTCTGTTCTCAAAAGACCTCTTATTTTAGGTAATTTAAGTTACATACATATTTATTATATACTAGCTTTACCTCGCCACGCATTGCTGTGGCTCATTTTGTCTGTGCATATAGTGAAACATTAGCGCGTGTTTATTTTACGTCCAACAGATGGCACTATTAATAAAACAAGTTTGTCTAACAGACGGCCTTGGTTTTCAAAAAAATGTTTTACCTGTCACAGCTGACATCTTTATAAAATAGGAATATAAAAACACACGAGTATTCAAATGCAACGTTGTGTCAAAATTTTAAAGCAATCCGTGAAGAACGTTTATGAAGAACGGAGATTTAAGATTTTAAACAAACGATCATTTACATTTTTATTTATATACACGGTTGTTACATATAGCGCTGTGTAAAAATTAAACAGACCGCCGACACACTTTTTTTTGTTAAAGTTTAACCATTTATGCTCATCTAATTTAAAAATATATATATATTTACTGTACTTGACTAATTATGCTTTATCCACATTCTTTTCAGACTTGTTGGCGAACGTTAAGACGCATCCTGGGGAAAACGATAGTCTTGTCCCCATTGTAACTATTGTTGCAATCGAAGTTCATCGTTGAAACAGCACTTGCGCACCCACACTGAAGAAAAACCCTTTTCATGTTCCGAATGCCGTTATTCGTGTTTTCAAAGGAGGGATTTAAAAATTCATTTGTTCACACACGGTGGTGAAAAACCTTTTTCATGTTCCGACTGCAACTATTCATGTTTTACTAAGGGAAAGCTAAAAGTTCACATGTTAATCCACAGTGGAGAAAAACCTTTTTCTTGTCCCGACTGCAACCATTCATGTTTTAAAAAGTGGAATCTTAAACTTCACATGCTCACCCACAGTGGAGAAAAACCTTTTGCATGTCCCGACTGTAACTATTCATATTTCCGTAAGAGTGATTTAAAAATTCACTTGTTAACACACAGTGGTGAAAAACCTTTTTTATGTTCCGACTGCAACTATTCGAGTTCTACTAAGGGAGCACTAAAAATCCACATGCTTATCCACAGTGGAGAAAAACCTTTTTCATATCCCGACTGCAACTATTCATGTTCAACAAAGAGACAACTAAAAATTCACATGTTTTCCCACGTTGAAAAAAAACGTTATTCATGTACCGACTGCAAATATCAATGTTCTACAAAGTGGAATCTTAAAATTCACATGCTTACCCACAGTGGAGAAAAACCTTTTCCTTGTCCCGACTGCAACTATTCATTTTTAACAAAGGGACATCTTAAAGTTCACATGTTTTCCCACAGTGGAGAAAAACCTTTTTCATGTCCTGACTGCGACAATTCATGTTCAACAAAGGGACGGTTGAAAGTTCATATGTTTACCCACAGTGGAGAAAAACCTTTTTCATGTACCGACTGCAACTATCAATGTTCTACAAAGTCCAATCTTAAAATTCACATGCTCACCCACAGTGGAGAAAAACCATTTTCATGTCCCGACTGCAACCATTCATGTTCAACAAAGGGACGGCTAAAAGTTCACATGTTTACCCACAAAGGAGAAAAACCTTTTTCGTGTTCTGACTGCAGCTATTCTTGTTCAACAAAGCGACAGCTAAAAATACACATGGTTACCCACAGTGTAGAAAAACCTTTTTCATGTCCCGACTGCAACTATTCATATTCAATAGAGGGAAATCTAAAAGATCACATGCTAACCCACATTGAAGAAAAACCTTTTTTATGTCCCGACTGCAACTTTTCATGCTGAACAAAGAGAGAACTAAAAATTCACATGTTTTCCCACAGTGGAGAAAAACTTTTTTTATGTCCCGACTGCACCATTCATTTTCAACAAAGGGACGGCTTAAAGTTCACATGTTTTCTTACAGTGGAGATAAACCTTTTTCATAATAATAATAATGTTTGGATTATTTATATAGCGCCGTTTTCGTGAGAAAATCACCTCAAGGGCGCTTAACAACTTAAATTATGCATTGATCACTAAGACTTAATGCTCCTACCTAATTAGATTCATGTAATGACTGCAACTATTCAAGTTTTCAAAGGGGAAATATAAATACTCACATTCGCAAAGATCATCAGATTCGGTTCTAGGGGCCCGGAGTTGCACTCAGTTGTTTGAAAACTGTATGAGCGACATGTTAACAATATTCAGATACCATCCTCAGCTCAGGGAATATTCATTGCCATTTACTTATTCAATTGATCCAGATGCTCCTTCTCTACCTCGCTTCCGTAATTCAATCTTGCTTTACCGTTGCTTATGTATTCCAACTTATTAATTCAATGTTGAATTATTGATAAACGTGAACTTTGTTTAAGTTCTTGACGTATAATGTATAACTGTCTCGACACAGGTTTACCCTAGTGAGACAGGCATGGAAAAACCACTTGTAAAAAACTTTATATAGATAAATAAATAAAAAAATAAAAATAAATAATGTAATTAAGATCAAAATAAATCACAGCTAAAAATTAATTATTTTTTATTATAATTAATTATAATCACTAACGGACTTTAAGATCATTGCTTCATTTAAAAATCAAGTAAACTTCTATTCAGTTATAATCCCTGTACCAGTTTGTTATTTTGATTATACGGTACGTTACAACCGCCGCACAATGGGGCCGATGACCCCGAAAGTTGGCATCAAATCAGTGGTTGCAATGACATCAAATCTTTTTTTATTTTTAGTTCAGTATAGACATGTTGATAAAAATAAGTGAAAAAAAATGTTCGAAAACACACGCATACTTAGTACAAAAATATAAAATTGAATAATATAAGATAAATTAATTCAGTCAAAATGCTCACTTTATTTCTCGTGCTATTTATTGACAGTTATACACATAATAAATCGTCTTCATCATCTTGTGACAATATACTATCGTCATCACTACTTGATTCAACTATCGAATCATTCCTGGTAGTCGTATTAGGGTCTGGTGTCTTTAGCATTTTCAGTACTTCTTTTGAAATTGTCTTCATTGTCCGGCTGCTGAACTTGTATTAAACGCTCAGCAGTGTGATCCAGCAATTGTTGCAATTTCACTTCCGCTGAAGATTCCGTGACCGTTATGAATTCACTTAACGGGTAACATTTTTTCTTAGCTCCTTGCACAATTTTGTATGAAAGAAATACCTCTTTATCCTTTTCTCTTATTAAATTGTATTGGTAGCGACTAAGTTTGGCATCTACCATCAAAGCGAGTGCTTCATCACCACTCAATACCTTTTTGTTTTGGGTTTTATCGGTAAAAGCTTTTCTGTACTTATTTTCTCTGGTCGGCATACTTAACGTGACGTCTTTGACTACTAGTCGATGCTGCTGCTTTACCTGCCAACCGAAAACTCATGTGGGTAGCAAAGACTAACTCAGTACTAGATGTTTTAGATCGCAATAGTATAGTTTTATGACGTTTCGTACGCTCAGACGACATATCAAATGACAGTGTGGGTCGACCTCTTTTCGTTTTTACTATTTCTGGTAAAGGTTTATAATTCTTAAACATAAGGAGGCTTTCGCGCCATTCTTTTAATAAAAAATATTATTTAATAAAAAGAAGTCATGGATTCTGTGACATTTCAACCATTTGGTTTTCAATTTAGAACAGAATGAAGCTATTTCATTAAAAAGTTATTTTTGATTAAAGAGTTGACAATGAGTAAGTTCTAAGAGGTGTTTTTTCAGGAATTTTACTTTTTCGTCAAATTTCTTAACGCCAGAATTCTTCATAATCATGTATAATTCGAATCTCGTAAGAACCACGTCAGAAATTGTATCTAAAACAAAACACATTGATTATTAGACTACAACTGTTTTTTATGAAAACTGATAGTCCTCACTTTCAAGTACTATAATTAAAAAAATTGTGCATACTTGCAACTACTTATAATTAAATCTTGTAGCTAAGATACTAAACTATATAAAAACAGTTAAAATATGATGGGATCTCGTGGAACTCTAAACTATATACCTCTATGTTTAATATATTTACAAGAAAATATTTCATTCAAATAGGTGTTTGTTTTAATTTAAATTTATGACATACAGTATGAGGGTATCAATAACTACTATAATATAATTAAAGTACATACCATAAGACATCGTATCCATATTGAATTGGATCTGTACACTTGATAGATTTTGCTTTTTATAAACTTGAAAAATATTGAAATTTACGCGCTTTCGAAAACTGACACAGTCACCCGCACAAAGGTCAAGTTCAAACTGATCTCTTCCCGTCAGTATCGCGATTAGGGCGAAACGCTTTGGGGTAATTATGCAACACTTAATGAACTTCAAAACTAGCATACTTGCTTTATTGTAAAGAACATTTGATTTTCTGAATTTCAGCCAACGCGTTACATGAAGTCGCTCCAATGTGCGCCGATAGAATTTGTAAAACAAAGTGTCTTTTTCTAAGTATATTAAACATTTAAGCTGTGTGTGGCATTTTTTTCCCATTTCCCGTATCCATTGTTTTTTTCAACAGGTTCCTTCAAAAACGAGGAATAGAAGTTTCCTTGTGTTCATATATTGATGGCCCAGTATTAAGCGTAAGCAAGTCCTAAAAACATAAATAGCGATATGGGTATCAAAAGATTCGCCAAAAGGAGATCTTTTCAGTTTTAAACATCAACAAAATGTTTGACTCCTGAAGAGTCCAAAACATGTTTGCAAATATCCAAATAATAAGATGTACCCAGTTTTATTCAAATCTATTTTCAATCATTTAAAACTGACGTCAATATTATAATAAGATATTTGGTTTTAGTGACAGCAACGCTTCCGGTTCCTTGTAAACAATTCCCAGCATAAATAAATCACTCTAGATCGATTTCTTCGGGCTTTATGTAGAGGGGAATTAGAGCATCTTAACCACAGACGACTACAGATAAAACGGTAGTACGGTCCAGACAGGTAAATATATCGTAGACCATATATAAACCACACACATAGATAGAGAAATATCAAGGACATGTAAAAAAATTGCGACCATAGAAAATATAACTGCACCCATAGAACATCGTTCATTCATTAGCCCAAAAAATTATATTTCATAAATAAAAATATTGGAATTCAGAAAAAGAAAAAGAAAACCTACAGCTTTGCACATATTAAAATATTTTTTTTATTTTCAAAAAGACAATGGATAATAACACAAAACAGGGCCAGCACCACCGATGTATTGAACATTGATTTATCATTGAAGTAAAAGATAATACTAATAAATCTAAACGAAACAGAACAATACACAGAAAAGTAAAAAAATAACAGTCTCAACTGGGAATCGAATCCAGGATTTCTGTCTTACTACGTCAACTTAAGATAATTTAATTTGACCATACACAAAAATACAATAATATGAACACAAAATACATTTTAAGGAAGGTGTTATAAGATATTCACTATAATGTCGAGAAAGTAATCAAAGAAATAATAAGACGTAGGGCCGGCCCTAAGAGGGCGCGATTAGAGCAGTCCGCTCCGGGCGCTGAATTTCCAAGGCTGATAATAATCAAATCAAATTACACACCACCCTTAAGATTAACTTAAAAAAAACCGCGCTACGCAAACATATAAATCATCAAAATATAATAGATTACAGTGATCGCCTATCGCCTGATTAGCAGAATTCAGAACTATGCAATTATCCAAGGTTTATATTTTCAGTTGCGAACTTACCACATACAGGAGGTCCATAAAAGAATATTTATCTGATGGTTTGTGAATAATGTTTATGTCTCTATTGTTTATATCTCCCATTTTTTTATTTTTTTTTATTGTGTTTATTTCTTGCTAGAGCAATCCCGATGAGTAACAGAACTCATTTTAGGACAGGAGGAACTTACAATTCATATGTAGGAGGTAGTAGGAACAATTTTACAACGGTATTTTGATATCAAATATAAGTTTCACATTCAATACAGCATAAAAATTAAAAATTAAAATAATGACACCTTAAGTAGAACAAACAACAATAGAAAACAAGTACAGAAAGAAAAAAAAACATGGATAAGATACAACAAGAAATGACAACACAGTTACATATTTTCATTTTTAAATGTAGTTAAAAAATATTCTTTTAAAGCATTGCTTTGCAATTTTTTATTATGGTGAATGTGTTTGTACATATCTGGAAGCGAATTATATAGTGTACAGGCAATATAGTTCAGTGATTTTAACCCATATTTTGAAGAGTGTGTTTGAGGAATGCGGATTTTATTGTTATTTCGAGTATTGTGGTTGTGGATGTCTTGATTGTAAAGTGGCTTGATGTTGGTGTGAGTTGATTTTTGGGTAATTTGTAGGATGGTGCTTGTGATTTCATATTTAGGAAGGATTGTAATTGGAAGGATACCAGAAACTGAATAGATGTCCCTAACATGAGTGTCCCATGGAAGTTCAAACACATTTCTGAGATTATGATTTGATTTATGTCTACAACCTCCCTCCATGGCTATAAATGTATTGTTTTGTAAATTTTTGGTTTTATATAATCTTTGATTTGTATAAATTTTTCAATTCATATTCCTTTTTCACAAATTTAAATTACTTATTCCATATTATGCTGTCTTAGTAGAGGTAAAGTCACAAGGAAGAAATTCATAATTGGTTTAATTTTACTATATAATACTTATGTACAAACTGATTAAATGTAAACTGTCGATTTACCGATAGTGAATAAATAAATAAATTACAGTGATCACCAATCTACTACCTAGGGCCTAGGCATATACTGGTTTTGACAAGGAACGCTAAAATTTTACTTGCGCCACGCGCCACTTGGCTTAGGGTTGCCCCTGATTACAGGAACAACAATAGTTACGCCTTTTTACTTTTAAATTGTAACAATTAAATCGTAAGACATAAACCATAATATATGAAATACGTATCGCGTAAATAACAAAAAGGTTTAAAAGAAATATAGCATGTAAAACAATAAAGGATATTATAAAATAAAATTTACGAACATTCATTATTTATATTGTGATACAATATGTTGTGGAATTCTATTATAAGGATATATTGAAACGAATTTAAAACCTTTTGCCTCTTGTGAAAAATGAATCTAAAGAATATGGTTTTAATTTCAATTGTCACTGAAGAATCCCATGTGAATAATTCAAAAAATAAAAAACTGAAACCATGGATAACAGATGGCCTAATTTTTTGTATTAAAAAACGGGACAAGCTTCACAAAAACTTACTCAATAATCCAGACATTCAAGCCCAAATATTTTATAAAAAGTACACAAATATATGTAATAATATCATTAAAACCACAAAAGAAAACTACTACAAAGAAAAACTGTCCAGAGTCGGTAATAATAACAAACAAATTTGGAATATCGTCAAAGAAATATCTAACACTGATCACCCAGTACAACCAATCAATAAATTAAACATCAACGGCCAGGACACCTCCCTAAATGACCATCCAGACACTGTGACCAATCACATAAATGAATACTTTTGCAATATCGGTAAAAATCTAGCATCAAAGATTTTAAATAAGACATCAACCGATGAAAATGCCCTTGCCGACATTATGAATCAATGTGCCAGTGAAACAGATAATATACTCAACCTAAACCCGACCAACTACGATGAAATTTCTCAAACTATTAGACAATTAAAGCCCTCTCATTCGTGCAATCATGACAAAATTTCCTCAACTATACTAAAAACAGTTGAACCCTTTATAATCCATCCATTAGTACATATCATTAACCTCAGTCTTACTTAAGGTGAATTCCCAAACAAACTCAAACTAGCCCTAGTTCAACCAATTTTTAAGTCCGGAAATCCTACTGACATAACAAACTACAGACCAATTTCTATATTATCATCACTATCAAAAATTATTGAAAAAATTGTAAAAAAAAGACTTATCGACCATCTTACAAAATATAACATACTCTCGTCAAACCAGTATGGCTTTAGAGAAGGACTAAATACAGATTCAGCTATTTTAGAACTAACCTCACATATAACACAAGCCTTAGACAAAGGTGATAAATGTTTGGCAGTATTTCTGGATTTAGCTCAGGCATTTGATACAGTATCTCATCCAATCCTTCCAGCCAAGCTCAAAAAATCGGAATAAAGAATAAGGCATTTGATTGGTTCAAATCGTACCTCACAGACAGAAAGCAATGTGTTAAGCTACCATCGCATAAACCATCCCATTCAACTAGCATTAACTTTGGTGTGCCACAGGGCAGTGTACTCGGTCCCACACTTTTTCTCATTTATATCAATGACTTATGTAAACTATCTATTATTGATGGCAATATAGTCACTTTCGCCGATGACACTGCCCTAGTACTAAAAAGTAAGACATGGGAAGAAACATTTCATAGAGCGGATCTAACATTGCAAATTATTAAACAGTGGTTGGATGATAATCTACTCACCTTAAACATAACTAAAACGAAATATATAACGTTTAGTCTTAATATTCCGAGTCAGCCTTCAATCGACGGCCGGCATAGTCCAGTGGTAACGCATTGGACTGCCATTCCGAAGGTCGCGGGTTCGAACCCGGCGTGCGCAAATAAATTTTATTTGATTAATTTGTGTTATTTCACAATTAATTAATTAAAATAATATATAGTATATTTGCGGCACGTTCCAGAGTGGAAGATACTACCAGTATCGCCCTGGTGTAAGACCACCATTCAGAATTGAAACGTTGCTCCAAATGGCTTTAGCCGTGTTTAGTGACTAGATCTGAATAGCCAGGTACTTCCCCACCTTCCTCTTTCCCTTCCCCACTTACCTTCAGCCTCACAACATCCCCCAATTGGGGATGCCATAGTCTCACTGGCTCCAGACGGGAGCAGTTGGGACTCTTGTGAGGTATTCACTATAAAAAAAAAAAAAAAAAAAAAAAAATCAATCATACACTAAAAAAACATTCTTGTAGAGATAACTCTAGTTGTCTGTGCAATCCACTAGAACGAGTAGATTCCATTAAATATTTGGGTGTAATAATTGACAATAAACTACGATGGGAAGATCACGTAATAAATGTTACAAACCGTATACGGAAACTGGCATATATCTTCAGGTCATTACGAAATATTCTACATAAAAATACACTAAAAACGGTATACTTTTCTTTATGTCAATCAATTATATCTTACGATATAGTAGTCTGGGGAGGATGCTCTAACACGATATTAGATCCATTAATTAAAGCTCAAAAATTGATAATGCGGACTATTTACAAAGTACACTATATTCACCCCACGAAGGACTTATTTAACGACTTCAAAGTACTCAACATAAAATCCTTATACGTCAAAAACATATCCTCCTACTATAAATTCAAACATATGAAAAAAATATGTTTGAATCGACCCATAATACAAGATATTCCAACAAATCCAATTATACTATTCCCCCAATAAAAACCTCAATGGCACAAAGACAATTTAACTTTCTTGCTCCAAAAATATTCAATAATTTAACGTTAGAAATAAAATCAATAGCCAAATACGACAGTTTCAGGAAAGCGCTCGGGGATTTTTTGATGTGTGATTGTTATAGTGTTAGTAGCCTATTCCAAGTACTAGATAGAGGTGTATATATTGTTTATATGCATGAGGATGCGTCATATGGGTGTATGTATACATGTGTTGTTATATGTATATAGGTATGTATGCTGCTTTATACACATGTGTGCTTGCATGCACACATATTAAAAATTAAATATATAATTATGTACATTTTTACAATCTAATGCTAATTTACTTCTTTCTCCTTTCTAATTTCTATCTTCTACTTTTTATTACAATTTTTCCAAAATTTTAGCTTCATCTATAGTTACTAATTTCATATGTTTACACTAGATTTCATATTTCATACAATGTAATTACACTCAATTGGTCACCATGAAACAGGCAGCCGCCTAGTATGGTGATTCATTATATCTACTTTATGTAAATTTCAAAATAATGTAACATGTATTAAATAAATAAATAAATTTGAACTAAAATATTTTAATAAAATAAAATACTTTTTTGTTTTAAAACCACGATATTTATTAATTTAAGAACCGACCGGATTCGCTTTACTTAAGCATCATCAGGGTACAAATTAATACTGTATTAATTAATTAACAAATTAGTACTAATATTTAACATATTATAATTAACAAATTAGTACTAATATTTTAAGCTGTTTCTGTCTTAATAGCGAATTACCATAGCGACACGTTTGTTTAGAGAATTGTTTCCTTTGACATATCGCAGCTGCCGCCTGGTCCCCAAAATTTCCAAGTGCGTCTTCTGTTTCCTGGAAGAAAAGGCTGCCGTCAGCACAATGTAGCTCAAAATGCCCTTCCTCTTACCTAGAACCTTACTCTTAAAGATAACATTTGAGACAATGATTACACTTATATTCAAACAATGATGAACAAACAAAAAATCTATACTAGTATTGTATACATAGTAATGAAATTTCATAGATAAAATTAATTGAGATATTTTCTTTTTTTTTATATTTTCCAATTGCATGGAAAAATAGTTACATCACACCCATATTTAAAAAAGGTGACAATTGCGATATACGCAACTACAGACATGTGTGTATACAGTCAACTATTCCAAAATTATTTGAAAAAATTATTTTGGATAAAATTAGTTTTAAATTAAATGGGATTATAACAAGGTTTCAACACGGTTTCATGAAGAATAGATCAACTCTGACAAATCTACTAATATATGAAAACTTTATAGCGAATCCCTTTGCAGATAAATGTCAAGTAGATTCGATATATACTGACTTCAGCAAGGCGTTCGATAAAGTTTGTCATAAAATATTGATAAATAAATTAAGGAGTATGGGTATAACCGGGAACTTTCTTAAATGGGTAGAGAGTTATTTAACAAATAGGCAACTTTTTGTAAAGTTAAATGACGTAATATCGGATGCCTTTTCTGCCACTAGTGGTGTGCCACAGGGCTCCCATTTAGGACCAATTCTGTTTATTTTATTTATTAATGACATTGTAGACGTTTTTTCCGATGTTGATATCCTGTTATTTGCTGATGATTTAAAATTATATAAAAAAATAAAAAATATTTCTGATTGCATAATTTTACAAAAAAATTTAAACAACTTGTTTAATTGGTGTATATGCAATAAACTGGCACTTAACATTAGTAAATGTCAAATAATAAGATTTTATAAAATAAAGAAACCGACAATTTATGAATACAATCTTGACTTATATTAAACTCAGTAGAAACAATAAATGATCTAGGTATTATTTTCAACTCAAAACTTACATTTATTAGCCATATAACTAATATTATTAATAGATCAATGAAGATTTTAGGATTTATTATTAGAATAACCAAACAATTTTGTAACATTGATACTATTCGCATTTTATACATAACGCTAGTGAGAAGCATTTTGGAATATAACTCTACGATTTGGGCTCCACATTACAATATCCATATTCAAGCTATTGAAAAAGTCCAGCATAGATACCTTAGGTATATTAATTTTAAATTAGGTTTTCCAAGGGAATCCGTGGACTATAATTTGTTATTGAACTGGACTAATCTCGTAAATTTATCAGATCGCAGAAAAATCTGTGATCCATTAATATTATATAAAATAATTCACTCGGTCCTGGATACCCCTGATTTAATAGAACTTATACGATTTCATTGCCCTGGTCGCGCTAACAATAGACTGACTCTACCGTTCTACTATAATAACACACACACATTATCACATTATTACTCACCAATCAGTCGATTACACATTTTAGGAAATGAACATGCCAACATAGGCGACATTTATTTCTTAAAATTAGCGCAATATAAACATGCACTCAAAAATTATTTTTCCAAAATGTAATTTTATATACGCAATATGGACATGTTGAAATGAAATGATGATTTTTCTCATTGTTCTTTTTTTGTTATTTTTGTTGTGATACACAAAATAATTGCATGTTATTTTTAAGTTTAAAACTACCATAATGTAATAATATTATTTTTCTTACTTTGTACTCTATTATATGTTTACTTATAAAAGGCAGTATAGCCGTTTATGTATTTAAAAAAAAAAAATTAAAAAAAATTAAGAAAAAGGGGACATTTATTGACGGAGATAGAACATTTTTATGTGAAATCGTTTAAAACAGTTTGTATGTTAAATTATCCTTCAACAAAACTTTGAATGCGTTTTTCTCGAAACTTTTTAAACACGTTTTTCAACTTGGTTGACAACATATTGAACAAACTATACATCTGATTTGCATGCACCATTTACCTTTAGTTACCATCGAAGTGGCTTACACTGCCCAATGGACAATACGGCCCTGCCAGGTCCGGATTAAACATAAACATGTCGGGGCCCCTAGGAAATGCACGTTCCTTTACCCTATGGGCCCCTACCCGATGGGGGTCCCTAGGCGGTTGCTTACTCTGCCTTACGCATAATACGGCCGACATGTAGGCATGTGCGCGCCACCGATACGAGTGTGGACGTTACTGCCCAATGGACAGTACGGCCCTGCAAGGTCCGGATTAAACATAAACATGTCGGGGCCCCTAGGCAATGCACGTTCCTTTACCCTATGGGCCCCTACCCGATGGGGGTCCCTAGGCAGTTGCTTACTCTGCCATACGCATAATACGGCCGACATGTAGGCATGTGCGCGCCACCGATACGAGTGTGGACGTTACTGCCCAATGGACAGTACGGCCCTGCAAGGTCCGGATTAAACATAAACATGTCGGGGCCCCTAGGCAATGCACGTTCCTTTACCCTATGGGCCCCTACCCGACGGGGGTCCCTAGGCAGTTGCTTACTCTGCCTTACGCATAATACGGCCGACATGTAGTAATGTGCGCGCCACCGATACGAGTGTGGACGTTACTGCCCAATGGACAGTACGGCCCTGCAAGGTCCGGATTAAACATAAACATGTCGGGGCCCCTAGGCAATGCACGTTCCTTTACCCTATAGGCCCCTACCCGATGGGGGTCCCTAGGCAGTTGCTTACTCTGCCTTACGCATAATACGGCCGACATGTAGGCATGTGCGCGCCACCGATACGAGTGTGGACGTTACTGCCCAATGGACAGTACGGCCCTGCAAGGTCCGGATTAAACATAAACATGTCGGGGCCCCTAGGCAATGCACGTTCCTTTACCCTATGGGCCCCTACCCGATGGGGGTCCCTAGGCAGTTGCTTACTCTGCCTTACGCATAATACGGCCGACATGTAGGCATGTGCGCGCCACCGATACGAGTGTGGACGTTACTGCCCAATGGACAGTACGGCCCTGCAAGGTCCGGATTAAACATAAACATGTCGGGGCCCCTAGGCAATGCACGTTCCTTTACCCTATGGGCCCCTACCCGATGGGGGTCCCTAGGCAGTTGCTTACTCTGCCTTACGCATAATACGGCCGACATGTAGTAATGTGCGCGCCACCGATACGAGTGTGGACGTTACTGCCCAATGGACAGTACGGCCCTGCAAGGTCCGGATTAAACATAAACATGTCGGGGCCCCTAGGCAATGCACGTTCCTTTACCCTATGGGCCCCTACCCGATGGGGGTCCCTAGGCAGTTGCTTACTCTGCCATACGCATAATACGGCCGACATGTAGGCATGTGCGCGCCACCGATACGAGTGTGGACGTTACTGCCCAATGGACAGTACGGCCCTGCAAGGTCCGGATTAAACATAAACATGTCGGGGCCCCTAGGCAATGCACGTTCCTTTACCCTATGGGCCCCTACCCGACGGGGGTCCCTAGGCAGTTGCTTACTCTGCCTTACGCATAATACGGCCGACATGTAGTAATGTGCGCGCCACCGATACGAGTGTGGACGTTACTGCCCAATGGACAGTACGGCCCTGCAAGGTCCGGATTAAACATAAACATGTCGGGGCCCCTAGGCAATGCACGTTCCTTTACCCTATAGGCCCCTACCCGATGGGGGTCCCTAGGCAGTTGCTTACTCTGCCTTACGCATAATACGGCCGACATGTAGGCATGTGCGCGCCACCGATACGAGTGTGGACGTTACTGCCCAATGGACAGTACGGCCCTGCAAGGTCCGGATTAAACATAAACATGTCGGGGCCCCTAGGCAATGCACGTTCCTTTACCCTATGGGCCCCTACCCGATGGGGGTCCCTAGGCAGTTGCTTACTCTGCCTTACGCATAATACGGCTGACATGTAGGCATGTGCGCGCCACCGATACGAGTGTGGACGTTACTGCCCAATGGACAGTACGGCCCTGCAAGGTCCGGATTAAACATAAACATGTCGGGGCCCCTAGGCAATGCACGTTCCTTTACCCTATGGGCCCCTACCCGATGGGGGTCCCTAGGCAGTTGCTTACTCTGCCTTACGCATAATACGGCCGACATGTAGTAATGTGCGCGCCACCGATACGAGTGTGGACGTTACTGCCCAATGGACAGTACGGCCCTGCAAGGTCCGGATTAAACATAAACATGTCGGGGCCCCTAGGCAATGCACGTTCCTTTACCCTATGGGCCCCTACCCGATGGGGGTCCCTAGGCAGTTGCTTACTCTGCCTTACGCATAATACGGCCGACATGTAGGCATGTGCGCGCCACCGATACGAGTGTGGACGTTACTGCCCAATGGACAGTACGGCCCTGCAAGGTCCGCATTAAACATAAACATGTCGGGGCCCCTAGGCAATGCACGTTCCTTTACCCTATGGGCCCCTACCCGATGGGGGTCCCTAGGCAGTTGCTTACTCTGCCTTACGCATAATACGGCCGACATGTAGTAATGTGCGCGCCACCGATACGAGTGTGGACGTTACTGCCCAATGGACAGTACGGCCCTGCAAGGTCCGGATTAAACATAAACATGTCGGGGCCCCTAGGCAATGCACGTTCCTTTACCCTATGGGCCCCTACCCGATGGGGGTCCCTAGGCAGTTGCTTACTCTGCCTTACGCATAATACGGCCGACATGTAGGCATGTGCGCACCACCGATACGAGTGTGGACATTACTGCCCAATGGACAGCCAACAAATCCTCCAATTTATAATAAAATTACAAATTACTCATTAAAAGACTTTAGCAAATCGTTACCCTGTACATCTCTCATACTTCAATACTTCTTGACCATTTGCATCTCGGTTGCATCATGCGAGAGGAGTTTTTCCAAATTCAAGCTATTTAAAAATTTTCTTCGATCTACAATGAATCAAGAGTGACTCGTTAATTTGTCCGGGCTTTCAATTGAAAGAAAAGTTTCAAAAGAAATTGATTTCACTGAAGTTATTGAGGATTTCAGTAAAATGAAGGGACCAAAACATTTTTAATAAGCTATAACAGCTACATACATGAAAATAAAAACCACCTATTCCTTTATTTTTACCACACGTTCGGAAATAATCTTGTTTTTTCAGTTCTTGAAGAATTTGTAGGGACTGAAAGCAAAACTTCATAAGCGAGTTTCACTGTCAAATAAATTAGATGTATACCTTCAGAATATTCCTTCAAATGAGAATTCCACACTGTTGAAGCGTACTGAAGGTGACTTACGACATCTTATAATTAATATTTAAAATATAACAAATATTATTGTCACATCACAAGAAGTTATTGCCTGCAAGGGTTTTCAATAATTTCCACAGCTTTGTCGTCATCAAACATCATGGAAAATGCAGGTTAAATCTGAATATTATGATACTTACATGATGTCATTCCGGAGAGGTTTAAATAACCTTATTTGATAGATGTTATCGTGGCTTTGTTTGGCAATTTTAGCATCATAATATGTGGTTTTATAATATATAAGGTAGGTACAGTGGTTTTCTTCTTAAAATTCTAATAAACTTTTCAAAAAACTTGTTTTTTTACCCATAAAACGTGGTATTTTAATTCTTAGGTAATGACATCACTGACCTTCAGATGTTTGCATTGCGTGCGAGTGGTAAATGCTTTGCATCTTACATAGTATCACAATACCATTGTTGTTCCACATTTCTAAAGCAATATTATATTAAGTGCACCGTATTTGTGTTCCATTTATACAGGTTTGTGTCACTTCAGTGACCTTCATATTTATATTCCGAACTTATTCAAATTACATATATGCACTTTTCTACTGGTGTTTCTTTAACACATTGGAATATGTCGCCTTGCACGTGAGTAGTTTCATGTTGAATTGACTGAGTAAGACCTAAACAACTTAATGGTGCATATTTATTAAAATAATATATTGAGCTACCCAACACCAACCGTAAACACGCGACAGACGGTATATGGGGTTTGTATTGTAGATTTACAGCTGATGTCCAAAATTGCAACCGAGCGATTAGTAAGTTTATATCGATATGTAACTCAAATCGTTTATAATATGAGGTCTTAACTTGAGGAATTTTAATATTTTGTGACTATTTAATGTTTGCTTAGTTTGAGCTAAAACAATGAGCGGAAAACTTGAAGTTTTTCTAATTAGTCAATTCCATTAGAAATTTCGTCACATGTTTTGTCTTGTGATTACTAATTGTCACCAAGTGTATTTTACTTTACACGATAAGATACAGAAATCAATGTGGCGTTTTTATTCATACGTCCCAGATCTTGTCAACAACGCACTTAGTTATTTTTAAGAATTAAGCGGCCTCTCTTTTGTCATTTTTATCGTGAAATCGGCCCTACGATATTTTTAATTTTAATCCTCATTTTGTGTTGCATTTTTGTCTGCTCTCCATTTTTATATTTGATATCTTTGATACACAATGTCAATTAGCCGTCTGTGATATTTACAGTGGGGTGCTTCAGGTCACCCCACAGGTTTTCAGTTTTAGGAGAACTACAAATACTCAAAATCACTAAATGGATTAAAAAACAATAAAGACAGTATTATCAAAATGTCATAACATAAAATAAAAAAACCTACACATAACACACAAAACCAACATAAAACACACATCTCTCACAAATACATAACATAAATATATCGATTTGAACTTTATTTTAATTTCATTTTACTTAAATTTTAAATATATAAATTTATTTTAATCTTTTGTTTTTTTTTCTTCACCAACATTATACCTATATATTTTCCCTGAACGTATTATGTATATTTTTTTGTATCATAAAATGGAGACCTCAGCACGGGTAAGCCACCCACTGAGGCTTACATTACTGGATTGTTCTATGAAATGTAAAATAATGTATCACAAAACAAAGCATCGGTCCCTAAGCTAACATCTGGGCTCCTTTTATTTCTTAAATTAATCTTATGGTATCCACTCAAAGTTTTCCTGTCTACAAGGTTTATCATTGATTTCTTGAATCGTAAATATTCAGTCATCTTAATCCCTTGATCGACGGAACTAGGAGGATCATGTCGTCCGCGTAGCTTATATGATTCATACACTGTTAACACGACAGCCCGCTCTGATGTCCAGGCGACTTGACAACTCGTCCATGTATACATTAAATAAAATGGGGGACATACACCCTCCTTGCCTTTTTTTTTTTTTTATATTAACTCCACACAGGAGGCCCTGAAGAAAATAATTTCCCTCAGGGCCTATGTCATCTTTGGGGATGCTGTGTGGAGGGTCTTTTTGTGGAGAGGAAGGAGTGAACATGGGTCTTGAAGAGTCCCATGTTGTAGGAGGGAGGAAACACAGAGGCCGGCAGTTCGTTCAACAGCCGAGCTGTTGAACTTAAGAACGAATCGTAGAAGCGACCCGTTCTCATGTGACAAATGTCAACCGTGTACAAATGTTGGGCGCGCGTTTGGCGTGTATCCCGACTACGCACCGGTGCCGAAGGGATCAATGACGCTAGTTCCTCAGAGCATCTTCCATTGTAATACCGATAGAACAAGGACAGCATACCTACCTGACGCCTGTGCTCTAAAGATTGCAGTCCGTTTGTTAAGATTGGGGAATCTATCAAACGGACCGCCCGTTTCTACACAGAGTCAAGGGTTTTTTTCAGGTATTTAGGGGCTCCGGACCAGAGATGGCTGCCAAATTCGACAGTAGGGCGCACTTGCGATTTGTACAGGGTCAGCAGTTGTGTACTATTAAAGTATCTGCGGGCCCTGTACAGTACGCCCAGCTTCTGAGAGGCCAGCTTTACTCTGGCTTCGATGGAGCCCCCATACCTGAGCTGGTCACTTATAGTTACACCAAGCATATCAATGGAAGGCCTGTTCGGAAGATTGCTTCCGTTGAAGGAGACTAGGTTATCATTTAGATCCCTTTTAGACGTAATCAGACAGGATTGGGTCTTTGAAACATTAAATTCGACGAGATTATTTTTACCCCAGGAGGAAATACTCTCGAGATAACCGTCCATTCTCTGCTTCAAAGCCCTCCGAGCCGTTGGAGTTTGTGTGCCCTTTGGGGGCTTGTCAAACAAAAAGCTATCATGAACTGTACTGTCATCCGCGTAACAATGAATCGGTGCACATGTCAAAAGGTCATTGATGTGCAACAAAAACAAAGTCGGAGACAGAACCGATCCCTGTGGGACGCCAGCATTTATAGAGTGTGAGGATGAGGTGAAACCGTCAGCAACAGCCTGAATCGACCTATCCCTTAAAAAATCAGCAATCCACGTACACAGGGATGCGGGGAGTCCGTAAGAAGGCAATTTGTTGACAAGTCCTCGGTGCCAGACCCGGTCAAAGGCCTTGGATATGTCTAGTGCGACCGTTTGGGTCTCACCGTGACGTTCCAGGCACCGCCCCCAAACATGCGACACATACGCGAGAAGATCACCGCACGAGCGGTTCCGCCGGAATCCGTATTGACGGTCGTTGATAATTTTGTTCTTCTCGAGGTATGTGAGCAGTTTGTCGTTGATCACACGTTCCATCACTTTGGACAGAACTGATGTGATCGCTATGGGGCGGTAGTTGGCCGGGTTGGAGCGGTCACCTTTCTTGGGAATAGGGTGAATGACCGCTTTTTTCCAACCAGAGGGCACAGTGCCACACTTCAGGGACATTTTGAAGAGCTTTGTCAAAACTGGAACTATTTCCGCAGCACACCTCTGCAATACCAGGGCAGGTATTCCATCAGGTCCACTAGCTTTGTTAACATCGAGCCCCCGTATAACGTGGAGTACATCCCGATGCCGGATCCTCAGCTTTTTCATATAGAAGCCGCAGTGAGGAACCGACGGCGGAACAGCACCTCCGTCATCGAGGGTCGAGTTTTCCGCAAACATTTTCCCTAATAAGTTAGCCTTTTCGGTGGCGGTGTTTGCTAGTGAGCCGTCAGGTCTGGTAAGAGGTGGCAAACTGGGTTTGCAAAAATTCCGACCTATTGAGCCTGCAAGGGACCAGAATGCTCTGCTGCCATGCGGGCAGGCAGCCAGCTTTTTGCTGATCTGCAGGTCGTGTTCGAATTTTGACCTATTAATGATTCTCTTGCATTCCTTTGCCGATTTGTTGTATGCTGATCTGCTTTCGGGCGTTCGAGATGTGTTGTAGGCTCGGTAAGCCGCGTTTTTTCGTCGAACTGCTTCGGAGCATTGTCGACTGAACCACGGCTTTGAGCCCACACCAGTTTCTTTAGTAGTCGATTGTATGAAGCCATCCATCGCCGATTTGATGACTTCACCAATCTCCTGGGCACATCTTGAAGGGTCCGAAGTCCGAAAACAAACAGCTGACCACGGAAAAGCGTTGAAATGGGCCCGCATACCGAACCAATCTGCTGACCTATAGTGCCACACTTTTCTCCTCAGCCTCTCATTGGTTGGTCTGAGGCTAACGGGGATTGATGTCGTCACTAGGCAGTGGTCAGATGATCCCAGAGGCGCTGTGACGTCAATCTTATAACCGTGTGGCACAGTAGTTAAAAATAGGTCTAACAGATTGGAACGGTGAGTCTGGACATCAGGAACCCTTGTAGGCTGCCTAACTCCTGACCGCAAATATATCGGCTGGGAAAATGTACTGGCCCACCGTACAACATTTTTCTGCTGGGAGTGCCATCGGGATAATGTGTTTATAAATAAGGTAGGTATATTCCTAGCTTTCAATTTATCCCATAATGTTTTTTATCATACCTACTGTACAAAAAATATTTATATACATATGGGACGTGTGGGATTGCACTAACCTCCCCACATCCTGGAATAAAAATTATTATTATTATTAATCACTTTACTGAGATGTATGAATTCACGATTCCGTAGTGAATACACTTTTATTTTTATATTTCTGTTTCTTAATACCTATTTTGCTAATAACAATACAATAACAAACAGAGAAAACTAGAAAGAAAAACCCAAGATTTATCAATAATAGATTAAAAGATTTAAAAAATAATAATCAGATATATGAACTCTATGGAAGTTTAAGATAATTTTTCAATTTACATTAGCTGAGATACGTGAATATTTTCGATATTTTTTATATTTAAAAGAAGGTTGTTAAAGTGAGTTACACCCAAGTAGAAATAGGTATTTTGAATGTGTTTTGTATTCAATTTTGGGATTTTTATACAATTCTGATATCTTGCTGATATATTAAATTGTTGTATTGAGATACAGTGCCTTTAAACGTGGTTAATCTGTCAAACGCTCTTTATTTTGTTAACAATACCGCAAATAATTATTTCCTTAACTCTCTAATTCAAAGGCCTCAAACACTGTGTGTCGTATGAGATCATGTTACTGCTGCCATTACCTAGTACCTATGTACATATAAACTTTATATTTCTTTTTAACTAATTTACGTTTATATACCTTGGGAGTAGGCATATTCTTATTTTTTCAACAGGTTTATACCTACGAATAATTATTGTATGCATTTACTATTTACTTGCTGTTATTATATGTCAAATGGATATGGTTATATATGTATTATTACTGTTACTATTGTGAACTTACAATCTTCAGAATATTTTTTTTATGAACTATGTATGTTAAAGCCCATTGGGCGTGTTCGCGCAATATATAGGGGATTGTTAGGTATGCATCCACAGGCTTACTGGACAAGTGTAATGTCAATACAAAATCCTGCAAATGTCCTACCTACCCTTTTACCCATCCCAAAATGTCACCATGATAAAAATATTGTTGCGACACATGTAAAATCTGACAAGTGGTGTCAGTTGCTTATCAGAGTTCGGAGTGATAATTAATATCAGACAGGGCGATTAAACATATATTTTGTGAAGTTAAATCAACAAATACTCCTGGAGACGTGTGATAGTCATCAACGGGTGAGTCCATCTTTCCTGCTTTCCAATCTGGGCTTATCTTGTGCTCCAGAAGCCCAGATTTATACCTTTGATTATTGCACTGTCCATCGGGTTTGTTGGATGCATAAATCGTCCCATAACCTATCATTCGGAGTAGTTTGGGACTGGTCCTTTGGGCGTGTGGCATATCACACCACCTCTAAAATATATAGTGGAGTCGCAGCTTCGCGACACCATTTTTGGTTCTTTCGAGCCGGATTACCAACGGGGTATTTAAAATTAACATATTTAAAGTTATAAATAAATATTATTTCCTCTTTATACTTTGTTAATTTGTATGTACTAGGTTGCATTTGTAATTATTGTTGTGTTTAAATTCCTACATACAATTAATCATGGCGACTAGCGATAGTACTCAGGATATTAAAATCAAGTTAGTAGAATCGAAGATTAATTTGATGCATAATCGTGTTAATGAATTATACGAGAAAGCGAAAAGTATTGCGGACAGGGAGACGAGAAGTTCGGAGGATTTTCTTAAACAAACGGTTAATATAGCTACATATTATGCACAATTTAACACATTTTGTGATGAATTTCATACACTTCAGTTGAAAAAGGATTCAAATTACAATATGAATTTCGATTTATGGAGTAAATTCGAAAATAAGTACTGTTTTGTAGTTTCTATACGCGAAAGCATTATAGCAAAGCAAGATTCATCACGTGATCGACAGAAGTTAAATAATTTACCATTAATTAAGCTCCCACCGATCGAGATGCCATCGTTCGATGGTAATCAAGAGAATTGGTCGATATTTTATGAAGCTTTTAAATTAAACATTCACTCAAATGAAAATTTGAATACGTCGCAGAAGATGCAATATCTGATAGGGAAACTCCAAGGAAAGGCGTTATCAGTTTTTGCGGGAATACTTCCGAACGAACAAAATTATTTTTTAATTTGGGAAGCTCTCGAAAAGAAATATCAGGACAAACGCGTGCTAGGTACCTTTTATCTGAACAATATTTTGAATTTAAAATTATTGGCACCTAGTAACCCAAATGAGTTAAATAATTTTATTGAACGGTTTGCGTCTTCCATAGCTGCACTCAAGGAATTAGGTATTGATGACCTAACCGATTTTATAATATTACATATTGCACTGAAAAAATTAGATATACAGTTGGTGCAAAATTTCGAAATGTCTATACGGGAGAAAGCTATACCTACATATAGCGATTTAATAGAATACATTCGGTCGCATGTCAAAATCCTAGAACGAACTGGGCAAAATGATAATAAAGTTGTTAATAATAAAAACAAAGTTACGCATTCATTCGCTGTGGTCGAACAGAAGTCAAGTAATAATAATCGTAATAGGTGCCGGAAATGTAATCATTCTGATCATGTTGAATTGTTTAAATGTGAACAATTTAACGAATTAAGACCAAATGCTCGCTTTCAGTTTGTGAAATTAAATAATTTATGTGTAAACTGCTTAAGCGATAAACATAAAACTGTGAAATGTCCATCTAAATCGGATTGTAGAATTTGTAAAAAACGACATCACACCGCTCTGCATTTTGAGAGCACGGTGAATACTGAAAGTCAATCGAAAAACGAAGCCATTACATTAATAGCGCGTAATAATAAACATTATAATAATTTTTCTGCGGGTAATATAGCTACGAATGTACTACTGTCAACCGCGCAGTTATTTGCTTATGACAATAAAAATAATCAAGTAACCGTAAGGTGTTTAATTGATTGCGCCTCGCAACAAAATTTAATCAGTTTAAACACTTGTAATGAATTAAATCTTAAAATAATTCCTTTAAATAATTCAGTAGTTAAAAGTGTTGGTTCAGTAGAGACACCAATATTGGGACACGTTGCGTTAAAAATTAAATCCCGCGTTTCAGAAGATACTTATAAAATTAGTCTATTAGTTGTCGATAAAATAACTGATAAGCTTCCTACACAACATGTTGACACAAAGTCATGTGAGCATTTAGTGGGTTTAAACTTAGCGGATGAATCCTGGAACGTTCCATCCGATGTTGATATCTTATTAGGTGCACAGTTATTTCCATATATTCTGCTGGGGAATAAGGTTTTATCTAAACATAATACGAATGCACCACCGGCTATACAGACAGTGTTCGGGTATATTGTAATGGGTGAAATACCTACGTGTACGCCGGAGGTTTCGTGGACGTTCGGCCCCATAACCAATGTAGATTTATATAATGCGTTATCCAAGTTTTGGACGATGGAAGACATGCCTATTAAGTCGTTGATGAGTGCTGAAGATGCAGAATGTGAGAAAATGTACCTCGAGTCAGTCCAACGGGATGAATCGGGAAGGTATATTGTATCTTTACCGTTTAAGATAGATCCTAATAATTTAGGTGATTCGCGCCGTGTCGCGCAGCGTCGATATGAATATTTAGAACGGAAATTTAATACTTCGCCAGAATTGCATTGCAGTTATAATGAAGTAGTTTCTGAATATCTGGAAAAGGGATATATGAGGGTTGAAGTTCCGTCTTCATCTAATATTGATGAGGGATATTTCATTCCTCATCACGCAGTAATTCGTAAAGATAAATCAACAACTAAAACTCGTGTTGTATTAGATGCAAGTACAAAGACCAGTTCAGGGTTGTCACTTAATGATACTTTGTATACAGGTCCAAATTTGCAATCTAATTTATTTACACTTTTAATTAAATTTCGCTTATTCGCTGTAGCATTAACCGCAGATGTTAAGCAAATGTATCTACGTATAATGGTAACGGAAAGCCATCGTAAATATCAAAAAATTCTTTATAGATTTCACGAAGATGAACAAATTGGAGTTTATCAATTTAATTCACTCGCGTTTGGTTTGAACTGTTCACCATTCCTAGCAATGCGAACTATACGGCAGCTAGCGAGCGATGAAAGAAATCGTTATCCGAAAGCGGCGGAAGTTGCAATTAATGATTTATATATGGACGATTTTGTATATTCTGTAAATACTATAAGTGAAGGCATCACTTTGGCTACAGATTTAATGGCGATGTTCAAGTGTGGAGGATTTGAATTAGTCAAATGGTCGAGTAATTCTCCTCATTTACTGGCCCAATTACCAGAGTCGCACCGCGCGACAATGGATTTTTCGGATAAATGTAGCATTTTAGGATTAAAATGGGATCCGATATCTGATTGTTTTCGATTTATGATATGTCCGACGGAGGAAAAAACTATATGTAAAAGATCAATTCTTTCCACAATAGCTCGTTTATTCGATGTATTAGGTTTGGTTGCTCCGGTAATTTTATATGCCAAATTACTTTTACAAGAGCTGTGGTTAGAGAAAGTAGGATGGGACGAGGAACTACCCCAAAGTATTGTTAATAGATATGTCAAATTCAAGGAAGAATTACCGATGCTTTCTAATTTAAATTTACCTCGATATTTGGGAGTAAAGGAGGACTGCACGATAAATATTATCGCCTTCGCAGATGCGAGTATGAAAGCATACGGTTGTGTAATATATCTTCATGTCACGGATAAGGGTGGCAACACTACAATGAATTTGATATGTTCTAAATCCAAGGTGGCCCCTCTGAAAACAGTGTCGCTCGCTCGATTGGAATTATGCGCTGCGCTTATTTTATCTAGACTCGTTAGATCTATTATAGATACTTATAGAAATCGCGTTTCGATAAACGATATATTTGCTTTTTCAGATTCAAAAATAGCACTTTCTTGGATTCACTCGTCCCCTCACCGGTGGCAAACTTTTGTAGCTAATCGAGTTAGTGAAATTCAGGAAAATTTACCCGCGAAACATTTTTATCACATAGATGGCGTTACCAATCCTAGTGATTGTTTATCACGAGGACTACTGCCTGCTCAGCTGGTCGATCATTCTCTTTGGTGGCACGGTCCGCCCTGGGCTGCGAACCCAGTATCCGAGTGGCCTGTCGAAAGATTTTCCCCCTCACGAGAGGAGGAGAATGCTTTGGAATTGAAAAAATCGCATACATTTACAATAACGTCAATAGAGGAAAATTCTCCGATATATAATCTCGCTTTAAAAATTTCCTCATGGCCAAAACTGCTGAGAATTGTGGTATATATTTTACGATTTATGCGAAAGTTATCACGCTCAACAGTTATAAATTCCACGGAATTAAACATTGCTGAAATGAATGTATTAAAAGCTTTACAGAATAGGTATTTTAGTGCCGATATACAATTAATACAGAGGGATAAATTATGCTCACCTTCAATCCGAAAACTAAACCCGTTCCTAGATCATAATGGCTTGTTACGTATAGGTGGTAGATTAATAAACGCGAATATACCTTTTGAAAACAAACATCCAGTACTTCTGCCAAGACAGGATCATATTGTCGATATAATTATAGACTTTCACCATCGTGTGAATTGTCATACTGGTGCACATCTCCTTATGTCAATAATTAGACAGCGTTATTGGATCTTATCGGGGAGAAATCTAATACGCAAAAGAGTACATGCTTGTAATTTCTGTTTTAAAACTGCACCTTCTAATATTATACCGCTAATGGCAAATTTACCTACAGCTAGAGTTCAGGAAGCAAAGGCATTTACACATACGGGGGTAGATTTTGCCGGACCAATAAATATAACCCTTTCTAGGCGTCGTGGGGTAAAAAGTCAAAAGGCATATATATGTCTATTTATTTGTTTAACAACGAAGGCTATACATATGGAAGTGGTATCAGATCTAAGCACGGACAATTTTTTAAACGCATTTAAGCGTTTTCTATCCAGACGCGGACCGGTTTCGTGTATGTACAGTGACAATGCGACAAATTTCATAGGCGCAAAGAATTGTCTGGATGACTTATATAATTTTTTAGAGGCAAATTCAACAAAAGAAGTTCTTCGCAATGAATTTAACATTCGGAGAATTGAATGGAAGACGATTCCACCCCGCGCTCCTCACTTTGGAGGATTATGGGAGTCAAATATTAAATGCATTAAATCGCATCTGTATAGGGTTGTGGGTACTCAACTTTTATGTTATGAAGAGCTTCTCACAGTTCTGACACAAATAGAGGCTGTACTTAATTCACGGCCATTATGTTTATTAAGCAGTTCTCATTATCCAGAAGCTCTTACTCCGGCTCATTTTCTGATGTCTACCCCGATTCAGCATCTACCTGCTTATGATTTGACTAATGAACGCATTAGTCTACTGAAAAGGAAAGAGCTTTTGGACCACCTCGTTCAATCTTATTGGAAGAAGTGGCATATAGAGTATCTTCACTCTCTGCAGATGAGAAAAAAATGGAATAGTCCCGCGAATAACATTCTAGTAGGTACCATAGTATTGGTGCATCAAGAGGATGCGCCTCCACTTTATTGGCCGGTGGGCATTGTTGAGGAGGTGTTCCCTGGTAAAGACGGAGTGGTTCGTGTCGCACGCGTAAGGACCCCTTCCGGGAACTTTAAACGACCAGTCGTAAAATTGTGTCCTTTGCCTACACAATAACTATTATTTCATTATTTTTTTTAATTTTCGTTTTAACTTTGTAATTTTAATAGCGTATTGATAAGAATATTTATATTTCATCTTACTTCGTTTTACATTTAATTCTTTACTTTATTTGAAAGTACTTAAAATTTCGGAAGGTACTTTCAACGCCGGGAGAATGTTCGCGCAATATATAGGGGATTGTTAGGTATGCATCCACAGGCTTACTGGACAAGTGTAATGTCAATACAAAATCCTGCAAATGTCCTACCTACCCTTTTACCCATCCCAAAATGTCACCATGATAAAAATATTGTTGCGACACATGTAAAATCTGACAAGTGGTGTCAGTTGCTTATCAGAGTTCGGAGTGATAATTAATATCAGACAGGGCGATTAAACATATATTTTGTGAAGTTAAATCAACAAATACTCCTGGAGACGTGTGATAGTCATCAACGGGTGAGTCCATCTTTCCTGCTTTCCAATCTGGGCTTATCTTGTGCTCCAGAAGCCCAGATTTATACCTTTGATTATTGCACTGTCCATCGGGTTTGTTGGATGCATAAATCGTCCCATAACCTATCATTCGGAGTAGTTTGGGACTGGTCCTTTGGGCGTGTGGCATATCACACCACCTCTAAAATATATAGTGGAGTCGCAGCTTCGCGACACCAGGGCGTATAAATAAATATAAAAAAAATTATAAAAATGCCTACCGATAAAGTTCTTATCACGTGTTGTGTAAAAGGATGTACTGACAGAGACACAAGTTTCCGCCCATAACCTCTGAGAGTCGATTTCAGGAATGGTGTTAGAGATTATGAAAACTTGTATTCATTGATTTTTCAATAGTTGATAAAATAAAGTTTACTAAATTGTTCAACAGTTTGGTTGCTGTGTCATATTTTGAGAACTTGATAAGGATTCACCATTATTATTTCAGTTACTTATAGAAAAATTTTGACTTTACCGTAAGAATTTAACAGATAGAAACATATTTGCTTCAGCGACTAAGTAGACGCCCCCAAAGTCGGACAAAAAACTACAATCAGATTAGCAATTTTTAAATAATTATTATCGTTGACATATGACCAAAATTCTTAATATATTTTAGCCTTTTTTAATACATAATCGATTCCTGTAAGTTTTTAGATTTTCACGGCCAAAAGCATTTTTGTTGTTTGTTTTTGGGGTGTTATCTTCGGATCTACCGGATCTGCCCTGATGATGGACACTGCAACGATGTCCGAAACGTCGGCTAAAGAAGGAGTTAGCGCAACACGGCATAACACCCCAAAAACAAACAACAAAAATAATCGATTCCTATTTAATAATATGTACACTGAAAAATAAAATTAATTTCCAGAGGTACTCATTTTACATAGTTTATTTAAGTGATGCGTTTACACAACGTCAGCGAAATACGGGGGTAAAAACTTTAGAATTATTTTATTCATAATAACCAGCAACAATCGCTATTATTGTGTTTTTTCTTTTGAATAAGATGAATCCAAAGGACTTTTTTACCACACAAGAGGCTGCCGACTTTAGTCGGCAGCCTTACCCTTCTCTGCGATAAATCGCACAGAATTGGAATATCGACGATGAAGATGACGAAGAAGATATTCCAGATGTGGTGGTTTTACCCCCTAAAGTCGCCGAAGTTACTGATAAAGAGGATTTTGATGACAATGACTTAAGGCTCGTTCGCATTGGTCGAGTAGTTTAGTCAAGTAGCTCGCTACTCGCCATTTGACTGACCAAAAAGCGTTCGCATTGGTCGAGTAGATTTCACGAGTGAAGTGTCAAATTGTAAGATGAACGGGCTGCAACGCAACAAAGTAAATAGGCTAATTAAGCTGATTGTAATGGATATTTTAGAAGAGGTGGAGGAAGAAATTAGTGAGACGAAAGTGAAAAAACTATGGATACGAAAATGGATTAATAGAAGAGATGCATTAGGAGCTACAAATTCTCTTCTGAAGGAAATGGCATTTGAAGATCCGAAAGAATACTTCGCGACTTTGAGAATGACTGAAAGCTGTTTTAATTTCCTTCTAATGAAAGTGCAGTCACAAATTCAACGCACGGATACCCTTTTCAGAAGTGCAATTCCCGCAAAAACCAAATTACAGGCAGTTCTCTACTTTTTTGCTACAGGATGTAGTTTAAGGACAATCACACATCTCTTTCGACTTGGAAAATCAACTGTTTCGGAATTCATTATAGAAGTTTGTGAAGCTATCTATGAATCATTAAAGGAATTTATCAAGGTAAGATTAAGAGCTGTTTCACACAGCTACAAATATAGTAGATGGCTTATTTCAGCATATCATTCGCCATAAATTCCCAATGGAACGACCACTGAAATAGCCACTAAAATAGGCCATCCCGCTATAATTATAGCTGTATCTAAAACGGTTCTAAAAAAATTATAAATATAATTTGAGAAACATTTATTAATTTTCACATGGTTTAAATATTAAAATTTACATTAAAGTTATTCGATGTCATGGTTTTCATGTGTTTCAATTTCATATGTGTCTTCTGGGGGCTCATCTAAATAAATTACATCATCATAATACGAAGTATTACTACATGGAGAGTCTTGCGAATCATTTGATACTGGTGTGACTATCCTGGTGAATCTATTTTGCTCAGTTGAATTTTGAAGGTGTTGGCGTCGAATTCTGTTCATGTACAGTTGAATATATTCCTGGGTTTCAAGTGCCAATAGCAAGGGCAAAGATTTCAGTTGTAAGCCGACGTGTCTGCCGAAGACCTCAAACTCGTCTTCTTCTGTAGAGTTGGCAACCTCAGTTATCTCCTTTAGTTGACTCACCATACTCGAAAGTTGGGAAAGCCGCTTTTTTTTGTAGGGGGTTTAGATACGGGTTCACGAAAAGAATTCATAGTAATTCTGCTTTCCTCAGTATCTGTATCCGTGTGTATAATGTCTTCCTGAAAATAAAGTAGAATGTTGTTTATATCGAATGTATACATTATTATAAATCTTTTTTCAGGTTCCCGCCACCACAGACTGGAATATCATTGAGAACGGATTTCGAAAAGAATGGAACTTTCCTGGATGCTGTGGAGCAATCGACGGCAAACATGTCGTCATTAAAGCACCTCCTGAATCAGGAAGTTTATACTACAATTATAAAGAGACAAACAGCATTGTCTTAATGGCAGTTGTAGATCATAAATATTGCTTCAGTTATATAGACATTGGATGTAATGGGCGGGTTTCTGATGGAGGCGTATTTCGAAACTGTAGTTTGTATCAAGCATTAGAAAACGGTATTCTGCCAGAAGGGCATGTACTAGTTGGAGATAATGCATTTCCCTTGAAAGAATACCTTTTAAAACCTTTCCCAGGAAATCGATTAACATCAAAGCAAAAAATTTTTAATTATCGATTATCTCGGGCCAGAAGAATAGTTGAAAATGCTTTCGGTATACTAGCTGCCAGATTCAGAGTGTTTGAGAAACCGATGCCCTACAGTCCTGAGAAGGTTGTTTGCATTGTAAAGGCGTGTTGCGCTTTACATAATTGGCTCAGAGAGACAAAATTACAGAACAAGCAGTTGGAATATACAGTAGACAAAGACAATTTTGATTCAGGAACTGTTATCCCTGGTAATTGGAGGGTGGAGCCAGAGCCTCAAGGATTGGAACCACTACCAAGTTGTCTGTCCAATCGTTCATCCCGAAGGTCTACAGATCTTCGAGAAAGATATGCACATTACTTTGTGAACGATGGATCGGTACCTTGGCAGACAAGAATGGTACATTAAAAACTGATGTATAAACGATAGAATAGAATTGAAATGTACTTGCCAAATTGCTTTCACTTTCTGTTAACATTGTATTAATGTTTCTGAGGGATCCATCTAATAGATTGAACCATTTGACTGATGGTGAATATACTGCGTCAGTTCCGGCACCGGAGGGTTTTGACTCCTTTATTTTTTTTAACTCCTGTGAGTAGGTAGATCTGAAAAGAAATTTTTAATGATTAATGACTCTGCTACTACTTTAACATAAATTTATAATAATACAGGCACTTGTAATATACCATATAAATAAAAAAAACTTCACTAACCTGATGCTTTTAATTTTCGCTCTTATCTCCCTATCACCAAATCCAGGAATATTCATCCCTTTTTCTAATTCAGCGTATGCTGATTCCCTTATTTGTTTGATCTTATATCGGGGCGACTTTATATTCCACAAGCATTCGTGTTGTAAATACAACGTCACGAATTTGACAGTAGCGTTTTCGCTCCAACGACAAGACATTTTGGCGTGTTTTGACGGCTACTAATGCTATACTCGCTATACTGATCACTGACTAATGCAGCCAGTGACAATAGACCATCGATAAACTCTATAAATCTGCCATAGACACATGATGAGGGACGCTACTCGCCCGAAAAAATAGAACAGAATGGATTGACTTGACTAAATCGCTGACTAAACTACTCTACTAAATTTATGGTGTTCGCACGTGTCCAGTTACTAAATTACTCGCTACTTGACTAAACTACTCGACCAATGCGAACGGGCCTTTACACGAAGACGCTGCATTTAGCCATACGCTCGGGGATACGGCAGGAACTTTGGAAGTCCACTCCAAGAGGCTGATGAGTGAACCTTCAACCACTCCATCCCAACTCCAACCATCAACATCTTCGTCGTCAGTGCCAAGGGAGATGCGTTGGAAGTAATCGAAACCTAGTTATTCGCGAGTGCCAAATAACGTTGTGAACAGAAGAGTTGAATATATGAAAAAAAAATTGTGGGTAAATCTTATACCGAGTTCTTTGAACTATTTTTTTATGGTGATCTTATTAACTTAATTGTACAACAATCAGCCATCGTTCTCTCCGTACTTGGATGATCGGCATCCTGGTGATGATAGCTCACCAGGAGTCGTGTATAGGCGTGATCACCGTCCACTATAATGGGTGTCCACACTTCTTGGGGCACTTTACTGAGGGCTCGTAAACGTGAGTCCATCCTCAGTAGGCCGTCGGGTCCAAGGAAGGGGTGCAATGCTTTGAGCCGACTGTCACATAGTAATGTAGCTCCTTTCTGGAGCTTATTTATCTCGATGGAAAATATTTCATTTTGACATATATTCACCCATCGGGCCTCTTTTTCGTATCTCATCGTTTCTTATGTCATCCCATCGTTTCGTAACTTGATGAGACGGCGAACGTGCCCGATTATTGCTACTGCTTCGCTTGAAACTATATCCATCTCTGTTTTTCACATGCGTATTAGGTGAGACACGACCTCCGCTGACTTTTACATTAGCTAAAACTCTGTTATCAGCTGATTGAGATTGAGTTGAAGGTACGAGTTCAATACACTCTGCCACTTGCACACATTTTTTGAAAGTATATGACTCACTATCGAGAAATAATTTTTATTTAATCCTACCGGCTGCGCCACTGTTATATACAGACTAGGTGGTACTGTGAGGATCTCAATAATAATTATACGCGTGTGCGGATAGAATGTTTATTAACACTTTAGAACGGATTGTCTACTACTATCTTCTTAGCTGTCGGTTGAGAAAAGAGAGCGAGCAGATGCATCCATCATCTTTTATACGTCGATCTGTCATCTCGCTCTTACACATTCAAAAAGCAGGCGTACCACCTAAAACCTTTCTTACATCTATTATTTTTTTTTGCCACTTCCCATTTCTTAAAATTGAATTTTTGATGGCTTTTTCGGCTTCCAGATCGTTTGGGAACGTAATTTCCATTTTTGTTCCGGAAATTATTTTCAATTTCTCCATTTTCATAACAGCCTTAAAAAGTAGTTTCGCCATTCCTAATTTTCCAGGTAGGTTTTCTCCTTGTACCACAATGATTTCTTTCTTTTCATTCAATTCTTTTTTCCCTGTTTCACTAGTTTCGGAGTTCAGCCTTGACCTTTTACCGGACCGTGTCACAGTTTGCCACTCTCCAGAAATCTCATCACTTTTATTATTTGATGTTTCCATTACATCATTAATCACTATTTTAGGCGATAGTGGGTACACCATATTACTGGATGGATCCAGAGCCTTCTGGCCCAGGGACCGAATTTTCATTTCAGTAGACAATTGCTCGCATGCGAGGATCGCGCACGATAAATTATCTACTGTTTCGATAAATGCGTATTTTCGACCGTCGTAGATAATGTAAAACAACCGATATTAATACCAACATTAAAATGTACCAATTTTATTTTTTTATATGGTAACCCGTGTATTTAACTCCATAGATTTGATACATTTTTCTATATACATCTGTTTACGACTGTCAATTTTCAATTCACAGTCGTAAACTTTCATCAAAGGCGACAATAGATCAATTAATTTGAGCACCAATTGTTTAGATAGTCGAAATTTTTTATAAACAGTTCATTACTCAGACTAAATGCATCATTTCTTGAAAAAAAAATTCATGGTGGCCTTTCAGTTAAATATTTGGCCTGCTCCATGTTTTCGATCGCTTGTATGTGCGTCAAATCTTCAAAACTCACCATTTTTATAATAATTAACAAAAATACGACACACGCAAACCGTACAAGTAACACTTTTTGACAGTTGAACTACTACTAAAACCAATAGTCCAATTATCTACTGCTTTGTAATAGATAATTATCAATTAAAATTCCAAAATACGCTTTCTATCGAAAATTAGTAGATAATTACTCGATGATAGAAAAACCATAGACAACGTAGATAATTATCGCATGCGAGCAGTTGTTTACTGAAAAAAACAATAATTTAATCTACCTACAGACTTGACGTTTCATCCTTGCTCATACTAATTTAAAGAAATAAACGCAAATAAAGCTATATTTAAGCAGTAAAAAAGTGCAGAATACATTGATTTCACGATCGTGCGTTGTTTGTGCGTTTTCAAACTTTAAAAAAGTGAATCTGTGCTCTATTTCATTGTTTGTGAAAAAAGGACAATAAGACACAAAAAATTAGTGAATTAAACAATTAACAAACAGTGAAACATAACGAAATTTAAAGTTTATCCTAAATATCTAGAACCTATTAAGGTTTTTATTAAAAAACGGTGTTTTTTACTTCAAAAAAATATGAATCCACATCAATTCATGGATTCTGCGAAGGAGGCAATTGATGATTTATTGAATTGTGTTCAAGATAAAGTGAATAAATTTAATAAAGAACAAATTAACTTAATTACAACGAAAACAAGTGCTATATTTAACTGGATGGGACATCTAACTCTTCAGTTATCTGAAGCAAAGGAAAAAATAATCGAACCTACATTTGGATACGGGAAAGTAGCTGAAAACCAAAATAAAATATTGGAAAGTGATTACAAATTAATAGTTTCATCGAACAATGCTGACGAATCTTCAGAAAATATACAAAATAAAATCAGGAAGAAAATTAACTTAAGTAAGATTGGTGCCAAAGTGATTGGTGTTAATGCGATATCTAAAAATAGAATACTTATAAAATGTTCGACAAAGTACGATGCGGAAAAAATGAGTAAAGCTATCGGAGACGAGTTCAAAGACATCAGTGCTACAGAAATTAAAAAGAAAAGACCAACTATAATACTTAAGGGCATTGCTAATGACTATAATAAGGATGATATTATACAAGATATAATCGAACAGAATGAAGATATCAAGGATGTGATGATAGATAAACCAGAAATTGAGATGACGTTAAAAAAGATCTTGAAAAACAAATATAATAATACATCTAATTACATAATAGAAGTTAGTACTGAAATAAGAAGAAGGCTAGTATATACCGGTAAAATCTATGTGGGATACCAGAGAATACAAGTAGAGGATGCCCATCCTCTAGTGCAATGCTATCACTGCCTGGGCTTTGGACATACTTCTGTCAGGTGTCTTCATAAAGAAAAGGACAAACCATTGTGTACACACTGTGCTGGTGATCATTCATACAAAGATTGTGCTAACAAAGATAAAGAACCTAAATGTAAAAATTGTGATAAAAAAAATAAAAAAATGAACTGGAATATCGACATCAGGCATTCTGCAAACGATAAAACGAAATGTATTGTGTATAAAAAAATGAGCCTTTTAGCAAAAGAAAAAATAGAATATTGACTAGAAATAAGATTAAACCTGTCTCAAAGTAGATTTAGTGTTATTACATTTTATTACATAAATATCGTTATAAAAAATATAAAAAATCACAAATTAACTAACAAAAATAACATTATTATATTACATTATTTTTTTAATAGTAATATCATAACGTCACCTTCAACAACATTTTTTTGTTTACTTAAACATGCATTTTTTCACTGTGTACTATATTTCACATTCATAATTATAAAAACAGCTTTTAAAATTTTTTTAAAATATGATAAATATTCTGAAATAACACTAGATGTGAACATACAGTTTATTTTATATTTATTAAGCCTTTATCAAAAATTACTTGTACCAATTAGCTTCAAATACAATCACTTTTATTTTGTTAAATATTTAACATTAAATTCTTCAATTTATACTCAAAATATGTCTGTTAAACAAAACAAGAAAACAATTAATTACCATCACGAATTAAATGGCGCAGAATAATTTTTCTTATATAGATAATGATAATGAAATAGAAAGTAGTACAGTAAATAATTTAGAAGATTGGATAAAAAAACAAAACATAAATTCGTCTGATAATCTTGTTTGTATTCAATTAAATATTAGATCTATACAAAAATATTGGGATGTATTGCATATATATTTAATTAATTGTTTGAAGCATATTGACATTCTGATGCTATGTGAAACATCTATTCAAACTGAAAGTATGTGTATTTACAATATTCCTGGATATAATGCATATAACTACTGCAGGACTGATAAGTCAGGAGGAGGTATTATATTGTATATAAGAAACAAATTTGAATTTAGACTAAAAACATTAAAATCAATACATTTTGAAAATATATCAGGAAAGCTCATACTCCAGGACAAAACTAAAGTCAATATAATAGCTATCTATAGACCTCCTAATTTCAGTAAATCTTCATTTCTGACGGAATTATCATCATATCTTGAGACAATTAATAGTAAGGAAAATATTATCTTACTTGGAGATATAAATCTTAATTTGCTTGATGAACAAGATAATATTGTAACTTCGTATGAAAACTTACTTACTAACCATTATTTAACTAAATGCATCAATGTAGTAACCAGAGAAGCTGTATCAAATGGACAAATTACTCGCACGTGTATTGACCATATATTTGCCAAATTTAGAGGCAAGAAAATAACAGCTTGCGTCTGTGAAAATAATATTGCCGATCATTTTATTACTGCTATTAATATAAAATGTCATAAACGTCAGGTAGACTTTGCAAATAAGTATATTCAAATCATCTCACAAAAGGATATTGATAGACATATCAGAGATTATAACTGGAGTAAACTTATAGAGGATAAGGATTGTATTTCATTATATGAAAAAATAAAATCTTTATTTAATAAATTTTACAAGAGCAGTTCTAAAACGATAGTGCAAAAACCGAAAACACGACCTTATGCAATAAATGAATGGGTAAGCAGTGAATTATTATGTCAAATAAATAAAAGGGATAAACAATATAAAAAATGGAAAAGTACACCAACAAACAAAACATATGAAACAGAATACAAAAAATCACGAAACCTTGTCAATAAACTTATAAATAAAGATAAAACTAACTACTATAATAATAAATTTAAAAACTGTTTTAATGATACAAAAAAAACCTGGGATGTGATAAATAATATTTTAGGACGTAAACCCAAAAACGATTGCGATGAAACAATAACACGATATATGTTAAAAGATAGAACTGAGGATTCTGTGTCAAATGATTTTGTGAATTACTTCTCGGATAGCATCAGCAACATGTTACATAATTGCAATCACAAAGCTACTAATATTGTACTGGAAGAACTGCCTCACAGTTTATTTATACCAAGAGCTACTATAACTGATATTGAAAACATTGTTAAAAAAATGAAAAACTCTAAAAGCACAGGTATTGACAATATAAGAATGTTTGATTTAAAAAGAAATATAAAAACTCTTGGGCCAATAATTACTCATTTAATCAATACGATAATAAAGCAAGCAAAAATTCCACAAGAATTTAAATGTAGCATTACTAGACCAATATTTAAAGGTGGAAAACACATTGAACTGGGAAATTATAGGCCTATTAGTATACTACCTGCGTTAGAAAAAATTCTCGAAAAATTTTTATCAAATAAATTAAATAATTACATTGAAAAATTCGCTATCATAGATCCAAATCAATATGGCTTTCAAAGAAAAAAAAATACTGAAAAATTACTGCAAGATTTTTCCAATTACATAAATAATCAATTAAATAATAAATTACACGTTATTGTGTTATTTATCGATAACTCTAAAGCTTTTGACACAATTAACTCTAAAAAACTGCTAGAAACCTTAGAAAAAATTGGAATTAGAGGAAATGTGTTAAATTTATTTAAAGATTATCTTAGAAATAGAAAAATATGTACCAAAATAAATAATACTTTTAGTAAAACAAAGAATGTATCTGCAGGAGTTCCACAAGGTTCCATATTGGGACCTACACTATATATAATTTATGTAACTATAATGAAAAAACTTTTCTCTTTTGTTAAACATTTTGTATTTGCAGATGATACGGCATTGGTCATATCACATAAAGATCTAAAAATTGCAATTGAACTCATGCAAATTGACTTTAATCAACTTTGTAAATGGTCACATGATGCAGGACTATTAATAAATGCTAAAAAAACCAGTTATGCATATAAGATCACCTAATGCCAGATTTCAATTTAATCCTAATATTATTTCTCATAGTTTTAATTGCATCCATAAAAATATCCCGACTAATTGTAAATGTGAAAGCTTAGAATTAGTTACAGAATATGTCTATCTTGGTGTTACAGTAGATTGCTTTTTCAAATGGGACAAACATATTAAAAAAACCTGTAAAAGACTCAGATCAATTGCTGGCAGAATGTACACATTAAATTTTTTCCTATCAATTGAAACACTTAAAATAATTTATATGTCAATGGCAGAATCTATTATAAGATATGGATTAACCATATGGGGAAATACTAGTATAACCAATCTGAAACAAGTCCAAGTTGTACAAAACGCAATTGTAAAATTACTAGTCGTCCCTAATATTTTTAAACAGAGACATAATACACCGTTGCTGTTTCAGAGTGCCAAAATTTTACCCGTTAAGGCTATACTATGGCAAAAAATCATAATTCAGTATATATTTACCCCGCAGCATAAAGAAAAATTAGAACATAAATACAGTACTAGATTCACGCGCAATGACGGGTTAATAGTTCCGAAATTTAATAATAAATACGGACAGAGAACGTTTGAATACAACATACCGAAGATATTTAATTTATTACCTGACACTATAAAGCAATGTAAATCTATGAATAAGGTTAAATTTATGGTGAAAAATTGGCTATCGGAAAAAAAATATTTATTTTAATATGTATGAAAAATTGTTAATTCTGTAGATATAAGATGTAAATTATAACTTTAAAAAATGTATTTGAAACTAACTTTAAGCACCTGTTGACAAGCCAATTCAATCGGCTTAGCAGGACTTGTTTGTTGATATTATGTATTAACTATTTATTCAATAAAAAAAAAAAAAAAAAAAAAAAAAAAAAAAGAAAATTGGGTCCCTGGTCTCCCCTTTATTTATATTTCAAGCACGAGTAGTTTTTCGAAAACAACGTTTTGTAGATTTATTGTCACCAATGTGCGTCCACTGATAGTAATTTCTGATTACGTCAATATACGGAAATTCGAGCGCGGCTCGGACCGTCGTCTGATCCCCACGAAGGTTCGCGGCGTACTGCTTTTAGATTGTAAGCTTGTAATAAAGAAGAATAATATTGTCTTCATCGTTAGCCATTTGACAATGTATTAACTCCACGACTGCACATGAAAGAATGTTGTCAATCTTTATGCATTCATGCTTTTGTGCAAGGACCCGGGATATCTGTTGTACTTTAACTTTATAACGAGGTTGATGGATTCCTCGAGAGATGTAAATGTTTTCTCCAAAGATTTACAAAAAAGACGAAACTAGTAAACGCAAAATCTCATAACCAACAAATTAGTGACAACTAGCTGGCGACAGGCTTTACCATAGAAATAACATAATTAAGGTAATAATTTAGTTTTTGAGATAAAAACTCAGTGTTGCAATTTCATTTTTAACTAGCGTTCACGTAAAGGAAAATATTCATTTTGGCAGATTGAATGCGATAGGGCCAAAATATTAATTTACCCGAGAAAGTGAATAGGTTCTATACCATCATTAAATGGTAAGTTTACCCGACCGATTAGAAAACAATTTCTTTGTTTTACTAACCCGTAGCCAATGTTTCGAATCTTCTAATACTTATTATATTTATCAGGTACATAACGGTATCGCGTTTTTTTCATAAAAAATTTCCTATTATAAGTAGACTAGATCACAGCAGGTCTGTTGTTATTTACGACAGGCAATGGCTGGATCCAACCACCCCTAATTGCAAAATGAATGCATTTATTAGCCCCCAAAGAGGAATAATTAATGAACCCGTGGGTAATTTTTTTCATCCATGGTCTACGACATTATTATTGTCTATGTAAAACTGAACTACTTTCTATATATTTGACATAACACCTTTTGACTTTTTCTTTGCCAACCGTTTTAACACAATTATTTTTATAAGCAATAATTATTACAGTTATATTACATTTTATTACGCTTTTAAAAATAATTAATAATTTAGTGTTTGAGATGAAAACTCAGTGTTGCAATTTCATTTTTAACTACCGTTCACGTAAAGGAAAATATTAATGTTGGCAGATTGAATGCGATAGGGCTAAAATATTAATTTCCCCGTGAAAGTGTATTGGTTCTATACCATCATAAAATGGTAAGTTTTCAACCACCTTTACCTAATTGTAAAATGAATGCATTTATTAGCCGCCAAAGAGGAATAATTAATGAACCCGTGGGTAATTTTTTTCATCCATGGTCTACGACATTATTATTGTCTACGTAAAACTAAACTACTTTATATATATTTGACATAACGCAACGCCTTTTGACCTTTTCATTGCCAGCCGTTGCAACTCGTTTCTACTTTGTAATTCTTCTACTTAATATCCCTGTAACTGTTTTACCCACGCAGTTAAATTTATCATGATATGCTTGTGATAGTTACTGGTAAGAACTGATGCTTATATTAATCGCTATTATCATTTTGATAGCGGCCGTTATTCCAAATCGAAAACTGTTCCTTAACTTTGGTTACGGGATGCTTAAATGCACAACTGTACTGTATCTAAAGCGATCAATCTTAACTTACGCCCATCGGTGGATCTGAATTAGGGACTCCATTGACTGAGGAATGGTTAAACTATCAGTTAGACCGCAACCCATTTTAAAAAAAGTATTACGAAAGCATTTAAAATATCGATTAAATCAACAGATATGAAGTGTCAACTTCAAGGTCAAGATAGTCACAACATGTATCCCTTGTTTCAAATATCAGTTTCATATAAGATATCATTGTTTTGACAGAATATTACAAGCAAACAAAATATTGTATTTAAAATTATTAAATTTTGTTTGCTAATCGATAATTTAAATGCTTTCGTGTGCTCATAGGATTACGTTAAAACTATGTTTGTTTCAGGTATATATATTTGTTTGGTCGTTTACCAATTACCAAACCCTGCGACAGCGGTGCCATGGATCTAGTAAATCTAGAAACTGTTTCCATCAAAACGGAACCAGGGCCCCACGAAGAAGGCGGAGGTGAAATGCCGTACACTTATATGGATTTCGACCTCCCAGATGTAAAGAAGGAATGTTTGCGATATGCGGAGAGTACTCAGACAGCCAGTGAGTTGCATTGCTTATGTTAAATAAATTGTATTAGACCGGTCGGTGGCTGAGTTGACATCGCGCTTGGGTCCCACCCAGGCGTAGTGTGTTCAATTCCTCGGTCTTCCATCACAACACAAGCAACTTTATCTGCTTACTGTGGTGGTAGTTGGAGATTTTCAAATGTTCTCAGGTTATTCGTAACCCGGAAATGTTTGTTTCTTTAATAAAAAAATAAAAATACAAGTCCATTTTGGATTGCCATGGCGACAGAAAATTATATGTGTGTTAACGCTGTCCTCTTAAGTGGCAGTTATTTTAGTTTTTACCAGATTTTTTTATCTTTGCCGGAAACTGCCAAAGTTTTGTGTGTTACGTATAGTTTTTATTATGTTATGTTATGAAATTTTGTAATATTGTCTTTTTTTTTTCTTAAATCCATTTTGTAATTTTGTGTCTGAATTTATTTTTGTTTTCCTTAATTTTATTTTCAAGTGTTAGACTGTTGAAAGCTTTTATAGCATGGTATTGATAGTGTATTTGTCCAAAACTTGTATTTACCGTCGGAGTTTTTATGTTTTCTTTGTACGCTTGTCTAACTGGTCTGTTAGCGATATTTTGTGCATGTTGAAATTTGTTTTGTTTTTAAATTTGTTGATTTGGTCAAAAATGTAGTTTAGTAGTGTTTTAACGTATAATTTGCGTATATCTAGTACGTTACAACTGTTGAATATTTGGTCTGTATCAGTCAGTCTATGTTTTTTTAAATATTACCTTTCAGATCGGTTTCTGTGCGATTTCTAATGAATCGATAGCCGAGCTTGTTGCTCTTCCCCAAGCATTTATTCCATATTTTATAAATGATTGGCAAAGTGCCAAGTATATTGTTTTCAAATGTTATTTTTTATATATATTTCTTATGTTTAGGAAAATGTGTATTGTTTTGAGGAGTTTATTTATGATTTGTTTAATGTGACCATTCCCTACGATCACAGAAGCCGCCAATGCTTATAATAAGTGCTCGATTCCTCAAGTTTCCACCTCATCCTCATTCGTTAAAAATACATATTGATGGAAGAAAACATCATTCCATTGAACTAAAAACAACAACTCCATACTGAAAGTACTGAAGAGCAAATGCTTATTCCTTCTGAAGCGGACATTCGGGGTCGTTCTTATTAATTTTCTTAAAATACCCTGGAACTCTCTTCACTTATTTCTCACTTCTGCTGGGTTAATCAATGATTTATTTTATTGTTTCTATTTTAAGCTTTTTTTTAAATGAGTTTAACGATGATCAATGGACGTACATGTTGTTTTAAAGCTTGGATTAATATGGAGACTATTACCGTCAAGGAGGAACTCGGACGCCGAGAAGATAATGATGGGGGATTCTCTTATATGGAAGTTGACATAGACCTGCCGGATGTAAAAAAGGAATGCTCAGAACGCTTTGAAAGAATTGTCCAGTCCGGTAAAATCACTTTTTTTTCTTAAATTTAACAATTCTGCCATCGTTGTTATCAATTTCTGTGCTTTCTTACGCCAAGTGTAGATATTATGTCGTATTATGCCTTTATAATCGTATTACTTTCTTTTTTTTCTACAGATCAGAAGACGCATCCCCTGGAGAAACAATTATTTTGTCCTCATTTTACCTTTTCCAATTCTCATAAGTCGAATTTCAAAAGGCACTTACGCATCCATATTGGAAAAAAACATTTGTCATGTTCGGTGTCCAACAATTTATATTCTCGAAAGGGCAATCTGATGAGACACATGCTGACTCACAGACGAGAAAAACATTTTTCATGTGCCGAGTGCAACTATTCATGTTCTAAAAAAAGCATACTGAAGAGACACGTGCTGACTCACTGTGTAGAAAAAACTTTTTCGTGTTTCGAGTGCAACTATTCATGTTCTCAAAGGGGCTCTCTGACAAGCCACGTGCTGACTCACAGTGGAGAAAAACCTTTTTCATGTTCTGAGTGCCACTATTCATTTTCTCGGAAGGGCCATCTAAAGAGGCACATGCTGACTCACAGTGGAGAAAAACCTTTTTCATGTTCTGAGTGCGATTATTCATTTTCTCTAAAGAGCAATCTGAAGAGGCACTTGCTGACTCACAGTGGAGAAAAACCTTTTTCATGTTCTGAATGCGATTATATATGTTATCGACGAGGCGATCTGACAAGCCACATGCTGACTCACAGTGGAGAAAAACCTTTTTCATGTTCTGAATGCAACTATTCATTTTCTCAAAGGGGCACGCTGAAGAAACACATGCTGACTCACAGTGGAGAAAAACCTTTTTCATGTTCTGAATGCGATTATATATGTTATCGACGAGGCAATCTGACAAGCCACATACTGACTCACAGTGGAGAAAAACCTTTTTCATGTTCCGAGTGCAATTATTCATGTTTTCAAAATGGCCAACTGAAGATCCACATGCTGACTCACAGTGGAGAAAAACCTTTTTCATGTTCTGAATGCAACTATTCATTTTCTCAAAGGGGCACGCTGAAGAAACACATGCTGACTCACAGTGGAGAAAAACCTTTTTCATGTTCTGAATGCGATTATATATGTTATCGACGAGGCAATCTGACAAGCCACATACTGACTCACAGTGGAGAAAAACCTTTTTCATGTTCCGAGTGCAATTATTCATGTTTTCAAAATGGCCAACTGAAGATCCACATGCTGACTCACAGTGGAGAAAAACCTTTTTCATGTTCTGATTGCAAATATTCATGTTACCGAAGAGGCGATCTTATGAGGCATATGCTTACTCACAGTGGAGAAAAACCTTTTTCATGTTCTGAGTGCAACTATTCATGTTCTCTTAAGGGCAATCTGAAGAGCCACATGCTGACTCACAGTGGAGAAAAACCTTTTTCATGTTCTGAATGCAACTATTCATTTTCTCAAAGGGGCACGCTGAAGAAACACATGCTGACTCACAGTGGAGAAAAACCTTTTTCATGTTCTGAGTGCAACTTTTCATGTTCTCTTAAGGGCAATCTGAAGAGCCACATGCTGACTCACAGTGGAGAAAAACCTTTTTCATGTTCTGAATGCAACTATTCATTTTCTCAAAGGGGCACGCTGAAGAAACACATGCTGACTCACAGTGGAGAAAAACCTTTTTCATGTTCTGAATGCGATTATATATGTTATCGACGAGGCAATCTGACAAGCCACATACTGACTCACAGTGGAGAAAAACCTTTTTCATGTTCCGAGTGCAATTATTCATGTTTTCAAAATGGCCAACTGAAGATCCACATGCTGACTCACAGTGGAGAAAAACCTTTTTCATGTTCTGATTGCAAATATTCATGTTATCGAAGAGGCGATCTTATGAGGCATATGCTTACTCACAGTGGAGAAAAACCTTTTTCATGTTCTGAGTGCAACTATTCATGTTCTCTTAAGGGCAATCTGAAGAGCCACATGCTGACTCACAGTGGAGAAAAACCTTTTTCATGTTCTGAATGCAACTATTCATTTTCTCAAAGGGGCACGCTGAAGAAACACATGCTGACTCACAGTGGAGAAAAACCTTTTTCATGTTCTGAATGCAATTATATATGTTATCGACGAGGCAATCTGACAAGCCACAGTCTGACTCACAGTGGAGAAAAACCATTTTCATGTTCCGAGTGCAATTATTCATGTTTTCAAAATGGCCAACTGAAGATCCACATGCTGACTCACAGTGGAGAAAAACCTTTTTCATGTTCTGATTGCAAGTATTCATTTTCTCTAAAGAGCAATCTGAAGAGGCACTTGCTGACTCACAGTGGAGAAAAACCTTTTTCATGTTCCGAGTGCCACTATTCATTTTCTCAGAAGGGCCATCTAAAGAGGCACTTGCTGACTCACTGTAGAGAAAAAGCTTTTTCATGTTCTGAGTGCAACTATTCATTTTCTCAAAGAGGCACGCTGAAGAAACACATGCTGACTCACAGTGGAGAAAAACCTTTTTCATGTTGTAAGTGCAACTATTCATTTTGTCGAATGGTCTCTCTGACGAGACACAATCTTAAACATCATGGAATAAAACGAACTACACACGAAATATTTTACAATCGTTAGTTAAGCTAAGGTTAAGAAGCTTTTTTTTATTTAATTTTTTTTGGAAGCAGTTCTGACTCACACAGCTCGTGCATCTGAGAACGTTAAAATATTTCAATTTTGAAGAAAATGTGAAAATACGGCCAGCAAGAACGAAACTATGGATGTGTTAAAGAACGATAATGCCGTTGTTGACCGTGTGTTATTCAAATTTTAACTAAATGACTGACATTTCGTAAAAGATACTCAATATCCAGACCAAGCTATCCTGGTTTAATAGCCATAAATGATAAAACTCTACTACATCGCAATCAATTATCTGACTCTCGCAGTGAACTCGAGCCGGGGATGTTGAACGATGAAACTGATCTCTCAAACAAATATATTTATTCATCATCAAAAAGTCTCGCTTAACGACAGCGGATGCACTATAACCGAAGGTACATAAAACTAATTAAAACTATTAAGTCAGATTCAAGTGTCACTTGAATAATTGGACTAGTTTCATTTTTGCGTAAAATATTTTACCATATTTAATCTACTGATTTAAAGTTTTTTCCTTGCTTAAATCTCTTACTTTCTTGAAAAGTGCACGGGTTGCAGCCGTCAGATGCTCGTTGACATATATGTTATTATCACCTGGAAGCTTCAGGTCACCAGAGTTGAGCCTGCATTTTTTCCTAATAGCAGCAAGAAAGTTGTCTCTGCAGTGGCTGGTTGTGAACCTCACTACGATAGGCCTAGTAAATTTCGGATTTTCTCGATGTTATTCCTTTACCCTTGTACGCGAGATACCGTTATATCCATCTGGAGAATATCAATTTCTGCACAGGTTCCTATTGATTTAATTAAATCGAATAAATTTTCATTTCTTTTTTCTGGTACGCCAATAATTTCAACGTTGTTTTTTAGTGATGTTTGCTCCAGGCGGTTTAATTTGGTTAGAACTAGATTATAATTATTTTCTAAGTCCTTATTTTTCATTGTGAGATCATTAATTATATTATGACACTCTCTTCATTGCTCATTCAATGTTTTTAACTCCGTAAACAGTTTGATAATTTCGTGTTTTATTTCATCGTTTAATGAAATTAGTGAGTTACTTAAGTCTGGCTCTGAGTCCGTGACGTCAGATGGGCTATCAAGAGGAGCATCGCGCCGTGATTTGACAACTGATCTTGTAGGTGGGACAGACATTACTAGGCTGATGTTCAGTAATGTCAGTAAATACAAAAATATATATTTTATCACCAGATCACACGGAACAAAAAATATAAAATGATTAAAATCAATTTGGTTGCACTTTTTGCGAAATCTCACACTTTTACTAGCCCAAATAAATATTCTCACTGACATATAGGTTAAGAATTCGAACTCGAAAAGACGTTATTATAATGATGTCACACCATTAGTTTTATTTTTTATTATTAGACGTAATCAACGATTTCAAGGTAAACCGTCGGATTTAATGACTGGTTTTACTTTTAGTAATGCTAAAGTATGAACTTAATGACTTCTGACAGTAAACCGACAATATATGTACCGATGCTGTTCCCGTCTTGAGATAATATTTCAATTGTGTTTGTTGTCTTAAATTTTTAAATGCTTTATTCTTTGTACCTTCGATCCTTTCAGATTATTACTGTGACAATAATAATTCTCCATAAGTTTTCGAAATTGTACAAAAAATCTAATTATTATTCCACGTACCCACCTTCTTATGAGAGCCAGCGAAAAATAATAACTTAATGTTATAACTTATAATTATTGCACATATTTCAATTCGATTGTATAAACATTATAATTAACACTATATAATAGAAGTAGGCCGAGTGGCCCAGTTGTAGCATTGTGAACCATGTCATTTTACTTACTTCATTATTAATTCTCTTTTTCTTAATAAGTGTAAAATTTTATTTGTTTATTTACATGTTTTTTTTTAAATAATCATATTTCCTTAAATCATTATTGATTACAAACACTATATATTCTTCATCTTGATGCTCACCACTCTTTTAAACACAAGCACTTGCTTCTAGAAGAAAAACATTTTAAAAATTAAAAGCGGTGAAAAGTAAGTTGACGAATTATTTTAGTTAACATAAATGATTATTCTCTGTAAATTGTATAATTATTTAATTTAAGAATAAAAATTGTTTGAGACAAATATTCATCTTATAATATCTTGTTGTATGCACCTATAATCCTTTAGTATTTTATGTACAATTTTTTAAAATAATAGCGAATCCATCAGTATAAGTCACAGTTTTTAATTATTAATGTTAGTTATTGTGGTGAATGTATGTCTGTCGGTATGAAAGAGACAGGCATAACTGAGTGGGACAGCATGACCGAGACGTATAAATAGGCATGTCTGTTGTAACTCGTCCTCTATTCATTAGCAAACTTTTATATTGTCCATTGTATCAATACTTGTAGCTACCTGATGAAAACCAATTAGTAACGGAGTACTCACATGCTTTTATTACAAAGAAATCTGGATGATCATCACGGAAAATCACCACAGTTATATATTTTTAATAAACAAAAAAGTAATATATTTTTCAAAACTTTATTTATACCTATGTCAGATTTAAAAAAAAAATCACAATTTATTGCAAATTTAGCCCCGATAGATCAACATCAAGGAAAATCAATAACAATCCAAAAAGTTTTAAAATGCTAACTAATACTCTTTGAAAATGAAAGCGTATTTTTAATCAATTAAAATAAATGGTAAGTTTTTAGATTCTCACGGCCAAAAGCATTTTTGTTGTTTGTTTTTGGGGTGTTATGCCGTGTTGCGCTAACTCCTTCTTTAGCCGACGTTTCGGACAGCGTTGCAGTGTCCATCATCAGGGCAGATCCGGTAGATCCGCACATACACACATCTTCGGATCTACCGGATCTGCCCTGATGATGGACACTGCAACGCTGTCCGAAACGTCGGCTAAAGAAGGAGTTAGCGCAACACGGCATAACACCCCAAAAACAAACAACAAAAATTAAAATAAATGTTTCCATATCGAATTATGGATTATGCTTTAAGGCCACGTTTAAAAAGGACTGTCTATTGGCTGTTATTTTTGTAATAACTTCCCGTTAAGTATTGGTTTTTAATCCTCTGTCCTCGTTAGTTGTTATCCGAAAATATCTTTAACCCTAAAAGCCCAATTTTATATATTATTTTTGTATCTTTTATTAAGTACATTTTTAAACATGTAAAACACTTTGTATATGCGGACAATACTGCATTGGTGATTTCTCGCAGTGATTTGCAATTATGTATTGAACTATTACAAAAAGATAATGAACTTTTGAAATGGTCTCACGACTCTGGTTTAATTATAAATGCCAAAAAACTAAACTGATACATATTAGATCACCCAATGCTAAGGCAAATATTATTACACCTGAAATAAAGACACACACTTCAAATTGCTTCCAATTCAAAGTGAAAATTAAGTGCATTATACTTCTACCATGCAACATTACAAATTTATAAAAACAATATTCAAAATAAAATTGCACCCGTTAAAAATAACAGAAATCTTAGATAAACGTCCATATTTCCTACTCCTAAATGTAAAAAAACAATAGGACAGTTCAACCATGAATATCTCGGAGTTAAATTTTTTAACTCATTACCAGAAAAAAATTAGAAACATGAATGCAAATATAAACGAATTCAAAAGCCACCTTAAAAAGTATTCCAAACAGTTGAACTGAATCATATAAAATATAAACCAATATAACAACACCCCCATACACACAAGCTCTGCTTTTTTATGGGGGTACATCAAATACTTATATTATGTAATTAATAACTGTACTTTATTGTGTAATGTAATTAGTGTATCTTTTTTTACTAATAAAAAAAAAATGTCGGTATTCCTGCAATATCTACATGTGAAAATATTGAACTGGTCACAGAGTATGTATATTAAGGTATTATTATTGATTGCTTTTTCAAATGGGACTTACAAATAAATAAAGTCTGTGAACGTCTGAGATCTATTGTTAATAGATTATATCAATTAAAATTCTATGTTCCAATACGTACACTTAGAATAATTTATTTATCACTGGCTGAATCTATTATAAGGTATGGAATCATAGCTTGGGGACTTTCATGTAAAACAAATATAAACAATGTTCAATCAGTTCAAAATTCACTAGTTAAATTATTAGCTCATAAAAGTTTATACGAACAAAGGCATAATGTTCCATACCTTTATCAGAATCTTAAAATTTTCTCAGTAATACCAATTCTGTGGTATAAAATTATATTTCAGCATATGAATAGCCCTATATAAATAAATAGACTGGACCACACTAACAATACTCGTTTTACGTTAAATGAATGACTAATTGTACCAAAGCATAAACAAATATGGACAAAGAACACTGGACTACATGATACCTAGTTGCTTAAATATGTTACCTACTGAAATAAAAAAAAATGTACAAATGTAAAAACAAATATTATGTTGAAAAGTTTGCTCGCTGAAAGAAATAGTTTGTATTAGAGTCTAATACAAACTATAGGTAGATACTATCACTGTTGTGTACATGTTTTTATATTTTTAAAATAAATTGTTATATTTTATTGTTATCACTGTTGTCAAACCCTTAGAAGACTAGCAGATTTTGCATGAATTGCCCGCCTGAAACGGCTAGATTTTCGAAAATTACATTTTATACTCACTCCTGGTTTGAAATATTATTTAGCTGTACCTAAAGATTTTACAATGTTTTTATTTATTTTACGGTATTCTTTAATATTGTAAAATTAGTTTGGTTCACTTAATATTATATTTTTACTGGGTTATTTTGTGTTAGATGGAATGTTAATAAATAATATTACCTTAAAATGACAAAATCCCGGAATGGAACACTCACAGATTATTTATTTATTGTCAAGTCGTAAAAATTCCTTTTTTCACACAAAGAATGAACCTTTGGCAATCAAGTTATTAAATTTTACGATGAGTTTTATCTACACAGTAATTATAATAAATGTTTTCGTACAATGCAGAAAAATATTTGGCCAACACGCATACACTCGCGCAAGGCCACTTGTCGGCATTAGAAAGGGTGACCACAAGATTGTACAGCGCGACGGGCTCTTTTAATTATTAAAACTTTTCTACAGTGTGATATATACGAAAACATGTAGTGGGGCACAAGGCAACTTGACAACAGTAAGACCAATAACGTGTCTGAACTCGACGTTTAGGATTTAGCGACGAATTTTTGCATACGTGACACTCCCGATAAACTGATTTTCTCTTAGAATTTTGTTATGTAAAGGTATTCGAGTGAATGTTATGATACTTACTTAGCCCAAAGTTGTGTTAAAAGGCTGTTTATGTGTTTGGTTTCTTAAGTACATTATTGACTGTTATGTTGAATGAAAGGAGGGTGGCCAAGTTTGACTTTGTTGGTCTTTGAAAGCCAACGCGCCAGAGTCCCTTCCAGTGGTTGAACTGGAAAAGAACTCGCCAAATCGACCATCCGCCGGTAGAGCATAATTCTCCATTCAGGGCGGGGAAAATAAATCCCATCTACATGATGTTTGAAAGGATGTTGCAAGGTTACAGAATGAAAATAATTTGGTTAAACTTTGGACTGGCCGTAACAAGTTATATTTGATAAATTTCACAGAGAAATACAAAAAGGTGAAAACTTACCCCCATCGACCAGAACGTAGAATCTATCTACCCTGTCTAAAATAATATGAACGTACGTAGTTATGAGGAACGAACACTGAGTGCCGCGAATGGCGGAGTAGATGAATCAGCCATGTAGCTAGAGGACGGCAGCATCAGGATGTGGCTGGCCAACGGCCCAGTGTGGTCCAGCCAAGAGGAGTAGACGACAGCATCAAGGTGTGGCTGGCCAACGGCCCAGTGTGGTCCAGCCAAGAGGAGTAGACAGCATCAAGGTGTGGCTGGCCAACGGCCCAGTGTGGTCCAGCCAAGAGGAGTAGACAGCATCAAGGTGTGGCTGGCCAACGGCCCAGTGTGGTCCAGCCAAGAGGAGTAGACAGCATCAAGGTGTGGCTGGCCAACGGCCCAGTGTGGTCCAGCCAAGAGGAGTAGACGGTTAATCCGTAAGTTGCCCTTCCACGAGGCAAGGTGGAACTTAATAATGCTCCGAATCAAAATGCACACGGCGAAAACAGTTTATCGGCAGAAATAATCACCGATCGCTTGGATAAACTCTGATTACCCCCATGGCCACACATGGTGAAATACGTTTTCCTTATCCACGCCACCCGGGGCGAATTCCACTCGCGGGAAATATTACTAGACTTCTAATCTTGAAGCACAAACTGAACATTTCGGTATTAATCACAAATCCATGAAATAACTTTCGATTAGATCCTCAGACCTACAGAAATAATAATTGACCCCCCGACCGGACACTCTCTCTCCTCTCTCCCTGTCCGGCCGGGAAGTCAAGCCATCTTGAATTTTTTCTCACTTCCTGTTAAAGTTCCTTGTTGCCAGAGCATAAACAATAGACAAGATAAATCACAGATTTGACAGGTTCTTACTTAGTGTAACAATCGTATGTTATTTTCATAACAATTTGAAGATGGTGGAACGTATGATTATTATTATTAACGTATTATTATTATTATTTAGTACATATTATTGGAGGGATCTTCATCTAAGCGTTCAAAATCTCCAATTTCCATTTTGTTCTGAAGCTTCCTCTAAGCTCTCCAAATGTTCAGGAATATAATCTTCATCATCACTCATCGAAAAATCAGAATCGCAATCTATCACAAAGTTTTCAATGACGTCTTCATTCATTTTAAGGATTAGAAATCAAATTTAAATAGTTACAACAAACACTCAAATATACAAAACAATAAAATGATCTTAAATTCACAAATAATACGCACAATATAATAATAAATACGAACGAAACACTTCATAAAAGTAAATATTAACACAGAAACACTCCAAGAGTAATAAAAAAACGGACACCCTAATATAACAATAAACAGTGTCCAGCAGAACGGCCAGAAACGCGACACTCACACAGCGAAAGGACAACTAAGACTGTATGCGTGCGCTGAAGATAAGAATCAAGTGAAGAGGGATACAACGTACTTAAAAGTTCTGTTAAAAAAAAACTATACGTAAAAAGGAGAATCTGTTAAAAGGATGTGGTAGAAAATAAACAACTAAATGCAAAACATTTTTAACCTCAAAGTTTTACTGTTAAATTTACTAAATATTTAGCGATGAACATGACAAATGCTCAAAACTACACTTGTAGTGAGCCGTAATCTAGGAGAACTTTTCTTCCACTACGATTGTAGTTGGCCGTCTCCTTGGGGTTAAACAATTCCGGAATTTTATGTCTTTTTGTTCTATCTCCGTATACATTTTGCGATATTTTAATAATAAACATTTGTGCTTCTCTATGCCTAGTAGGGTAGTTATGGTTAACAGGTTTTTTGTATTCTGTATTCCAGAATTCATCTAGCGTTAGTTGGTAATCTATCCTACTATGTATAGAGAGCACATTACACAAAGAAAACATTTTTTTATAATCGCCTTCACATAATTGTATTTTTTTTTTGCCTGATATCAATTTTAGGAAACGGATTTGTAATTGTTCTATTTTATTTCAGTACGTTTTAAACGTTAATCCGTAACTATTTACTCCGTATCCTATAATTGATTCCGCTAATGCATTATATATACAGTATAATATATTTTTATTAACAAAGTTTTTTAGGTGATAAAATTTCCCTAATATGGATCTTAATCTATTACATACATTTTCAATGTGATTTGACCAGTTAAAATTGGCATCTATTGTAAGACCAAGGTATGTATATTGGTAAACTTTTTCTATGTTTGGGCATTTACATGGCAGAGATTGGTTTTTTGTGTGAAAACAATCGTATGAATGACTTTTTATATGCAGTTCTTTATCCTGACAACTTGCATATGGAGAGTGTATAAGCATATATTTGTTTTTATTTTTTTTGCGTTAATAATAATTCCATTGTCGTGGGACCATTTAATTATGTTATTTAGGTCTGTTTGTAAAAATTCTTCAATTTTCTGTAGATTTCTGTCAGCACATATGATGCAAGTATCATCTGCAAACATGTAACATTTACAACGTTTTATTACGTTAGGTAAACTGTTTACTTGCATTATATAACACGTAGGTCCCGATATCGACCCTGTTGCTACTCCAGTGACTGTTAACATTTCATCACTGAAAATTCCGTCAATTTTAACTTTAATTTTTCTATTTAACAGATAATTTTTAAACATTTTATTTAAAGGACCTCTAATACCACATTCTTCCATTGCCTTTAGTAATGTTTGATGGTCCAATGTGTCAAAGGCCTTTTTAAAGTCTATAAAAATTATACCAACGTAATATTTTTCATTTAAATGACAATTTATGTGGTCAGTGAAATTAGAAAGTAATTGTGTAGTACTTTTTCCTTTTTGAAATCCGTACTGTATGGGATTTATGATTCTGTTTTTTTCTATAAAAAAATGTATTTGGTTAAAGATAGCTCTTTCAATAATTTTATCAATACACGAGAGAATCGCAATTGGTCGATAGTTTGTGAAATCTTTGTGATTTCCTGATTTATAAATAGGTCTGATGATGGATGTTTTAAGTTCGTCAGGCATGATGCTTTTATTTACACAAAGGTTATTTAATTTAGTAAGGAATGGAATTATATTATCAGCAATTAACTTCAGGTCTTTAATTCATATTTGGTCGTTGCCTTCTGACTTTTTAACATCCATATCATTAATTATTTTTTTTATATCTTTTTCTGTTACAGGTCTAAATCTCATTGACATAATAGCAGGAGTTGTATACATGTTACGATCTAAGAATTTTGTAGTACAATTGTGTCTAATGTCTTTTATTTCATTTACGAATGTTGTAGCAAATTTATCGCATAAAAATTTTGTGTCTTCTTGATTTCCCATATGTTGAAGGATTATTTTATCTAAATTTTGTTTAGGTTTTCCTATTAGGTTGTTTATTTCGTTCCAGAGTTTCCTCGGGTTTCCGTTTAAGCTATTTATTACATTTTTGTGGAATGCGTTTTTAGTAATATTAATATTTTTGTTTGTTTTGTTTCTATATCGAGTATATTCTAAACTAAATACCGGGTTATTTGGACTATTCTTACATTTTCGGTAAAGATAATCTCTTTTTTTAATCATGTTCTTAATTTCTTCAGTAACCCATGGATTGCTGTGCCTAAGATTATTTTCAAATGATATTTCTTTCTTCGAGGACGAATAAATATTATCAAATATATTTTTCAAAGTATAGTACAGTTCTGAGGGACATTCAGTTTGTAATAGTTTTCCCCAATTTACTAGTTTTAATTTAGAATATACCATTTTACTATCAATGATTTCCCTTTTTTTATTTAAATCCTTTGTAAGTACCTCTTTCCCGATTGCTACTCCTGTTATATAATGGTCGGATATTTTGTTAGTTACAATACATGAAAATACAGTGTTTATTACATTTTTATTTTTATATCTTATTTTTTCTAAGTTTAATAACTATTATATTATTTAAGTTATATTTTTTTTATTTTTTAGTTTGTAATTAAATTTCTTATTTTCTTAATTATATATTTTTATATCTTATTTTTTCTAAGTTTAATAACTATTATATTATTTAAGTTATATTTTTTATTTTTTAGTTTGTAATTAAATTTCTTATTTTCTTAATTATATAGTGTTATCCAATTTATCATCTAGTTTTATAGCTATTTTTTTAATTTTTAGCTACATCAACTAGTGAAATTTTACAACCTATAAACCATAATGACTCACAACACTCTCCAACTCAAACACGAGAAATAATTTCTCAATTGAGTTGGGAAATTTTTTGTTAAAAATTTATAATTTTTTCGCAATCAGCCTCGAAATATCTACATTTGTAAATTATTGTAATGTGTTTGTATATTCAATAAAAAAAATAAAAAAAGTGTTACAACGGTTACGTATTGCAATATGGTCGATACATGAATAAACATTTTTACCGTTTAATATTTCATCCCGGGTCACATCTAATATTACACTTTCTAAACCATTTTCACTGAGTAGATTTTGATATTCTGTAATTAAACTATTTTTGGTATCCAATAAGTTCAAGTTAATGTCACCACAGTACAAGTAATTTGAATCAGATGAGGTCATTTGTAATATTTGCTTTAGTTCCTTCAGATATATATTCTTGTTGCTGCTCGGCGGACGATATACTGCAAGGATGTTTATGATATCTTGACAAACGGTGGTTATTTCTCCGTAGATTGTCTCGCAGCTTTTAAAAGAAATGTTGGTTTCCTTAAAAGTATGATGGTTTTTTAAGTACATGATAAGTCCTCCTCCTCTTCTTTTTTCTCGAGTATTTGCAATCGCGATGAAGTTTGGAATATTGAACATAGATATTGTTTCGTTTTTAGAATTTATTTCCGTTAGAAAGATTACGTCAATAAACTGCAGAACGTCATTGATTTGTGCAATAAATGAATTAAAATTCTTTTTTAGTGATCTTATATTTAGGTGAATAGCCACAAACCTCATTTTAATCTTTGTATCATTTATCCAGCTATCCAAATTATAGCATTTGATAAATTTATGAGTTTGAAATAGTGTTGAATCTTCCATGACGTAAATTTATAACTGATAAAATAAGTGTTCCGAGTTAAAAGGTTTTTTTTTTATTTTATTGTTAAATATATCTGTTTATATCACTCTCATTTTTGATGTGGATGATTTTGCCTTCACCTTCACTACTTACTAATATTTTTGCATTTTGAACCCATATATATTTAAATGTTGTTTTCATTTTTTGTTTTGTGATGTACAGTAGGTCTTTTTTTCTTTAGTGAGATTTTCGTTGATGTTAATTCGGCCATTATATCCATTTTCGTATATATCATTGTTTGTCAGTATGATTTTCTTTTTTGTAACCACTTGTCTCGGTATTTTTGACGTAAGAACTTCACTATTACATTAGCCGGTTTGGAGTCTGTTCTATTCGGAAGTCTCCAAATTTTTTCAATGTTGTCGCAATTGGTGTTTAGTTTTTCCGCAATTTTTCTAATGGGTATTTCGATGTTTTCATTTTTTTTCATATCCAGACCAAACAATTCAATATTACAGTTTTTTTCTGCTTGCTCAATCTCTTGAATCCTATATTCCAATGTTTTGTTACATTTTTTGTTACATTGTTACTAACTAACTAACTAACCATAAAGTTTTTCGTCGCAGGGGGAAGCAGAGAGGACGGACCGCCAAACAATTCAGTCTTGGCGACACACTCATATTCATACATCGTCTCATAGATACTATTGTATAATTCTGACTCTTAACATGGCCCGACTTGGTCGTGTCATGTCTTCCTCGGGCGTCCCCGACTTCTGCTACCATTCACATTTGCATATATTCTACTTACATTCCTTTCTTCGTTCATTCGCTCTACATGCCCAAACCATCTAAGCGTGACTTTCTTGATCGTACTCATTACACTTATATCAGCCCTACACTCCTTGCGGATCTCCACATTTCTCATACAATCATTCATGGTTTTACTATACATGCGCCTCAGGAATTTAAATTCTACAGCATTCAGTCTACACATCCCTTCCAAAAATATGTATTGTTGAACTCAGAACATAAAGAAAAGTTTTTTCCACTGAGTCAGCATGTGGCTCGTCAGACTGCCCTTAAGAGAAGAAGAATAGTTGCACTCGGAACACGAAAAAGTTTTTTCTCCACTGTGAGTCAGCATGTGTCTCTTCAGATTGCCACTTAGATAAAATTAATGGGTGCATTCAGAACATGAAAAATGTTTTTTTCCAGTATGCGTTCGAAATTGCCTTTTAAAATTCGACTTATGAGAATGGGAGTAGGTACAATGAGGAAAAGATAATTGTTTTTCCAAAGGATGCGTCTTGAGATCTGTCGAAAAAATAAAATAGTACGATTATAAAGGCTTAAAACGACTTAATATCTACACTTGGCGTAAGAAAGCACAGAAATTGATAACAAAATACGATTGCAGAATTGTTAAATTTCATTTAAAAAAAGTGTTTTTACCGGACTGGACAATTCTTTCAGAGTGTTCTAAGCATTCTTTTTTTACATCCGGCAGGTCTATGTCAACTTCCATACAAGAGAATCCCCCATCATTATCTTCTCGGCGTCCGAGTTCCTCCTTGACTGTAATAGTCTCCACAATAATGCAAGCTATAAAACAACATGTGCTTACATTGATCATCGATGTTAAACTCGTTTAAAAAAAGCTTAAACTAGAAACAATAAAATAAATCATTGATTAACCCTGCAGAAGTGAGAAATAAGTGAAGAGAGTTCAAGGTTATTTAAAAAAAAATAATAAGAACGACCCCGAATGTCCGCTTCAGAAGGAATAGGCATTTGCTCTTGAGTACTTTCAGAATGGAGTTGTTGTTTTTTATTCAATTGCTCCAGGTACGGGGGCTCCATCGAAGCCAGAGTAAAGTTGGCCTCTCAGAAGCTGGGCGTACTGTACAGGGCCCGCAGATACTTTAATAGTACACAAATGCTGACTCTGTACAAATCGCAAGTGCGCCCAACTGTCGAATTTGGCAGCCATCTCTGGTCCGGAGCCCCTAAATACCTGAAAAAAACCCTTGACTCTGTTCAAAAACGGGCGGTCCGTTTGATAGATTCCCCAATCTTAACAAACGGACTGCAATCTTTAGAGCACAGGCGTCAGGTAGGTATGCTATTCGGCACCGGTGCGTAGTCGGGATACACGCCAAACGCGCGCCCAACGTTTGTACACGGTTGACATTTGTCACATGAGAACGGGTCGCTTCTACGATTCGTTCTTAAGTTCAACAGCTCGGCTGTGGAACGAACTGCCGGCCTCTGTGTTTCCTCCCTCCTACAACATGGGACTCTTCAAGACCCATGGTCACTCCGAGCTCTCCACAAAAAAACCCTCCACACAGCATCCCCAAAGATGACATAGGCCCTGAGGGAAATTATTTTCTTCAGGGCCTCCTGTGTGGAGTTAATATATAAAAAAAAAAAAATAGAATGATGTTTTCTTCCTTCAATATGTATTTTTAACGAATGAGGATGAGGTGGAAACTTGAGGAATTGAGCACTTATTGTAAGCATGGGCGGTTTCTGTGATCGTAGGGTATGGTCACATCAAACAAATCACAAATAAACTCTTCAAAACAATACATATTTTTGTAAACATAAGAAATATATATAAAATAAAACAATATACTTGTTACTTTGCCAATCATTTATAAAATATGGAATAAATGCTTAGAGAAGAGCAACAAACTGGTCTATCGATTCATTAGAAATCGCACAGAAACCGATCTGAAAGGTAATATTAAAAAAACATAGACTGACTCATACAGAGCAAATATTCAACAGTTGTGACATACTAGATATACGCCAATTATACGTTATGACACTACTAAACTACATTTTTGACCAAAAAAATAAATTTTAACATGCACAAAATATCACTAACAGACCAGTTAGACAAGCGTACAAAGAAAACATAAAAACTCCGACGTTAAATACAAGTTTTGGACAAATACACTATCAATACCATGCTATAAAAGCTTTCAACAGTCTAACACTTGAAAATAAAATTGAGGAAAACAAAAATAAATTCAGACACAAAATTACAAAATGGATTTAAGAACAAAAAAGACAATATTACCAAAATTTTATAACATAAAATAATAAAAGCTATACGTAACACACAAAACTTTGACTGTTTCCGGCAAAGATAAAAAAAAAAATCTGGTGAAAACTAAAATAACTGCCACCAAAGAGGACAACGTTAACAAACATATAATGTTCTGTCGCCATGGCAATCCAAAATGGACATTTTTATTTAAGAAACAAACATTCCCGGGTTACGAATAACCTGAGAACATTTGAAAATCTCCAACTACCACCACAGTAAGCGGATAAAGTTGCTTGTGTTGTGATGGAAGACTTAGCCAGCCGAGGAATTGAACACACTACGCCTGGGTGGGACCCAAGCATCAGTTCTTACCAGTAACTAACACAAGCATATCATGATAAATTTAACTGCGTGGGTAAAACAGTTAAAGGGATATTAAGTAGAAGAATTACAAAGTAGAAACGAGTTGCAACGGCTGGCAATGAAAAGGTCAAAAGGCGTTGCGTTATGTCAAATATATATAAAGTAGTTTAGTTTTACATAGACAATAATAATGTCGTAGACCATGGATGAAAAAAATTACCCACGGGTTCATTAATTATTCCTCTTTGGCGGCTAATAAATGCATTCATTTTACAATTAGGTAAAGGTGGTTGAAAACTTACCATTTTATGATGGTATAGAACCAATACACTTTCACGGGGAAATTAATATTTCAGCCCTATCGCATTCAATCTGCCAACATTAATATTTTCCTTTACGTGAACGGTAGTTAAAAATGAAATTGCAACACTGAGTTTTCATCTCAAACACTAAATTATTAATTATTTTTAAAAGCGTAATAAAATGTAATATAGCTGTAATAATTATTGCTTATAAAAATAATTGTTACCATCTGTGCTATGCATAAAAAATCTTGTCTTAAACATTAGTTTAACAAAAAAAAATAATTACTAAATTATTACTTTAATTCTGTAATTTCTATGGTAAAGCCTGTTGCCAGCTAGTTGTAACTTATTAGTTGGTTGTGTGATTTTGCGTTTACTAGTTTCGTCTTTTTTGTAAAACTTCGTCGAAAACATTTACACCTCTCGAGGAATCCATCAACCTCGTTATAAAGTTAAAATAAAACAGAGTTCACGGGTCCTTGCACAAAAGCATGAATGCATAAAGCATAAATAAACCACTCTCTAGATCGATATCTTCGGGCTTTTTTTATGGCCCCATTTTGTCACCCCCTTAACCACAGACGACCACAAATAAAACGGTCGCTTGGTCCAGACAGGTAAATATATGGTGGACCATAAAGAAATCTCAAGGCCATTTAAAAAAAGAGCAAACATAGACAATATACCTGCACCCAGCTAACATCGTTCATTCACTAGCCCAAAAAAATTATATTTTCAAAATAAAAATAGTGGAATGTAGGAAACGGAAAATAAAAAAAACCCACAGCTATGCACACATCAAAATATTTTTTATTTTCAAAAAGACAATGGACAGTAATACAAAACAGGGTCAGTACAACCGATGTATTGAGCATTGATTTATCATTGAAGTAGAAGATAATACTAATATATCTAAACAAAACATGAAACAGAACAAGACACAGAAAAATTTAAAAAAAGTAACGGTCTCAACTAGGAATCGAACCCAGAATTTCTGTCTTACTGCAACAACTTAATAGGATTTAATTTGACCTTGCACAAAAATACAAGAATATAAACACAAAATATAACGTGTTGAAAGATATGTCAAGTAATAAAAAAAAATAATTAGAGGCAGGGCCGACCCTGTGCGGGCGCAATTGGAGCAGTCCGCTCCGGGCGCTGAATTTCAAAGGGTGATAATACCTAAACTAACGTAAGATTATCTTTCATAAAAACCACGCTACGCATACATACAAAGCATCAAAATATAATTGATTAATTAATTTAATTAATTAATTAATTTTTTAAAGTTTAATTACTTTAGAAAGATTTTTTTTTCTTTCGGAAGGTCTTATTTGCCGTGAGCTTATTATTTATGTTGATTATAGTGAATAAAATATTATTTTTAAATACTTTCAGCTCTTAAAATCCTAAAATTATAATATCCCACGATTTGGGTTATGGGTGTGCGCTATTTAACATTACATTTATTGTTGTTAGTCGTTTGCCTAGTTGGTTTTATTGTAGTTCCTACATAAGAATACGTTTATTGTTTTTTATGTGACTAAAAAAAACAAAAAATCAGAAACTTTTAATTGAATGAATTCAAAATTGAAATATTTGGACTTCGTTTTCATCAGCGATCTCAGCAGTGATAACGGACTCAATATGTGTCGTAGATGTCTTTCAATCAGACTATGAGGAGAGTCGACTTTTTGCACATTTCCATGTCCTGGCTCTTTTATTGTATTTCTTGAATAAAAATAAGTTTTAATGCACTAATATAATTTATTAATACTCATTTTAGGTAAAAGTCCTAAGTTTGTAAATAAATAATTGAATAAATAAATAATAAATGAAGCATCCTGTATATTTGCCTAGCAAATTCAAGAAGTACATGTAAAATATGGTGAAAAAGCCTATAAATGACATAATTTTAAGACTTACCTTTCTATTTGAGCTACTGTTCTAAGGTTTATTGATTCTGGAGTCGGTGAAGTCATTTTTTTGTTCAATAACAGTATATATTCGCAATTAAACGTATTTTTAGTGGAACAATTTAGTTGTTAGAAAACAACTAAAAATCAACATGGCCGCACATTTTAACTAGCCGGCTCCTGATTGGTTGACAGTGGAGATTGAACATTCAAGACCTCAACGTTCGGTGGGATGTTGAACAAATATCTATGAACTTTTTAAAAATATTATATTCATAACTTTGAGTGTTTGAATGTTCAATATCCAGGAGATTGAACAAATAAGAACTGAAACATTATTCCGTGTGTGGATAATAAAAAATATGTTTTTTTTGAGCTTCATTAATGCGCAATAGGCTAATGAACATATTGGCATTCATAACTCTGTTTTGCAAAAAAAGGTCTATTGAACATACAAGAACTAGGACAGCGATATAACGCTAGTGAGAAGCATTTTGGAATATAACTCTACCATTTGGGCTCCACATTACAATATCCATATTCAAGCGATTGAAAAAGTCCAGCATAGATTCCTTAGGTATATTAATTTTAAATTAGGTATTCCAAGAGAATCCGTGGACTATAATTTGGTATTTAACCGGACTAATCTCGTAAATTTATCAGATCGCAGAAAAATCTGTGATCTATTAATATTATATAATATAATTCACTCGGTCCTGGATACCCCTGATTTAATAGAACTAATACGATTTCATTGCCCTGGTCGCGCTAACAATAGACTGACTCTACCGTTCTACTATAATAACACACATACATTATCACATTATTACTCACCAATCAGTCGATTACACATTTTGGGAAATGAACAGGCTAACATCGGCGACATTTATTTCTTAAAATTAGCGCAATATAAACATGAACTCAAAAATTATTTTTAAATAATGTAACTTTATTTACGCAATATGGACATGTTGAAATGAAATGATGATATTTCTCATTGTTCTTTTTTTGTTATTTTTGGTTGTGGTACACATAATAATTGTATGTTATTTTTATGTTTAAAACTACTATAATGTAATGATATTATTTTTCATACTTTGTACTCTATTATATGTTTATTTATAAAAGGCAGTATAGCCGTTTATGTATTTAAAACAAAAAATAAAAATAAAATAAGTCGAAACGTTAATTATATGAAATTACCTCGGTAGAAAAAATCGCAAAGAAAACTCTATATATATTATTAAAATAAGAACACGTTTTTTTGTTATTTAACGCGTTATAGGCATGATGAAATTCACAGTGTATCTTTAAATGAGCATTTGTCTAGATATTTTTGCTATATTTCAAACGAGTCGTGTTTATTATATTTTTACCATTTTCGCTTAATTATTACAGTTTGTTTTAATATTAGCGCGGTTCCTCAGAGAAATATAATAATATGACAGTTCTAGTTCTTATAGTGTGTTCGAGGAACGAATAAGGGTTGGGATAGCCGTATTTTAAAGGGCTATTCCACACAGATAAAGCATGGATAACGCCTATGGCTTATGACAGGCGAATGCGATAACACAATTTGTAAGGTTAATTCACAGTCAGCTTACAGGGTGGCGAACGAAATCTGCATCTCGAGAATCATCTGTCAGCACTGGAACGGTGATCGTTGTACGGTAGCACTCGTTATGCTGAATTGGATTGCGATTTGCGATAAAATACGTGGGATTATTCCGATAAATAACCGGCGATAGTACACTCATTGTTTTTGACAAGACGAACGTTTTTATGCGATTGTACGGCTCACGGCACTCCGTGATTATAGTTGACGTATGTGATTTCAAACTGTACAGTTCAAAATCTGACCATACTATTGGTTAGCACACGGCCCGTCAAAAGCACATCGGCGTGACGGAACATAGTATTTTTTTTTGTATTATGCCGTGTAGCGCTACCTCCTTCTTTGGCCAACGTTTCGGACAGCATTGCAGTGTCCATCATCAGGGCAGATGTGTAATGATAGTGATGGACATTGCAAAGCTGTAAAGCTGTCCGAAACGTTGGCTAAAAAAGGAGGTAGCGCATCACGGCATAATACCCCAAAAACATATCACTATAATACTTTTGGCCGTGAAAATCTCAAATCATACCAGTTCTAGTCAAGGCCCTGGATAGACACGAGGTTTTATTTATCCGATTCGGTTTTTTATCCAGCTGAAAATTTTTCCTCATTAAACATATTAATTTAATGTAAAATCAGTTTTGTAAATACAACCATATCAGATGGTAATAGTAATAAGGCCAAATAATCCGCTGTACTAGTTAGTTAGAAACATAAGAGGGTATTGTTTTAAACCCTAGCTAGTTGAAGGATTACGAAAGAATCTAGAAAATCATAAAAAAAGTCCTGGATATAGCTATTCGAGAATGATTTGAATCAACTTTATTTTATTATGACATATATGGCATTCCCTGTCTAATCAAATATATTAAAATGGTAAGCGTAATCGTATATTCAAACAATACCTACAAACATAAAATTAAAATAGATCATTTTATATCTCTTTGCGCACTAAAGATAAATATAAAGTGATGTAGTTTGTTCTCAGTCCTCCTCACTAGGTATTCCTGTTCCGATGCAGACTGTAGGTTATTGTATGTGTTGATCATGATTTCCTCGTCTTCTAATTTGTTGGTTCACACAAAATATAAATAAATTAAGCAAAATGTTTATGTTTGTTGTCTGTAGGTTGCGTTGGGGTTACTTCATAAATTTAATGATTTCCTCATCTTCATGTTTAGTTAGCCATAATTTGAAGTCTTTTTTAATTTTTTCTATATCCATGGTATTTTTAACTTCAATAGGAAGGGCATTATTTAATTTTGTAGCATGGAAATAGTGGTTTTTCTGGTCGAAAGATGTATTTAATTTTGGAATGTTTAGTAGATTTGATTTTTTATGTTCATGGTTCCAGTGACAGGTAAAGAACCGGTTCCTTGTAACCGGGGCAGGAATATCGACCATCTCTATTATCTCCAACGATGACGAAAAGGGTTTCCAATTCGTGGAGAATTCCCCAAATTGCGGGGAAATTAAACCGATTGGGTATTTTATGGGGAGAAAACTGGTTACAATATGAGAATTGACGTAACTAATAGGTACCTAACGTAATAATATTTCTTGATTATACAATCATGTTGAAAAATAATTTGTGTACTAAATTATATCGTTTCTTGTCGCAAAATTTTTACAAACTATTTTTTAAGTTTGAATGTAAAAGAAAATCCGTAAATAATTATAACAATATTAGGATGATTTGTATAGCGCCGTTTTTCTTCAAAATAACCTCAATGACTAAATAATGAAACAAATTACTAATTGCAATTATGTTTGGTTTCATTTTGGGAGTAGACTTAATGGTAAATATACAGAAAATAGAAAAACGCTTAATATGGACATTTAAAAAATATATTATTTGTAGTATTTAATTTAATACTGAGAAGTAATTGTTTCAGTTTCCGAAAAAAGAATTTCGTTAAAAAATCGGATAATTTGACGCCTATTCCTCACACCATGTTTTTACGTAATAATTTTAAAATAGTTTTATTTTATTTGATTAAACTCAATCAAAGAACTTTTTTTTTCAGATGTTAATTTTTTGGGTTAAATGTGAGCAAAAAAAAATAACGATAACACTTACACGTCAATAACAGTGGCCGTCAACGGAACAAGTGATTTTAACTTTGACGATATGACTTTGTAAATGCATTTTCCACTTTCGGAAACTGAAATATATACTTCTCATTATTATCTACTTATTACAAAGTGCTTTTTAAAAGTGAGTACTATACCTATCCTTATTTTCTGTATTTTTACAGAAATTATTACGCGTAGGAACACGTGGAGAATTGTTATTTTGTTCTCCCCAATTTGAAAATTTTTAATCTTGGGTATTTTCGAAATTAATATGCATTACCAGCGCTGTTGGATTCGTTCCGTTATCACCCAGAACACGGTAAAACGTGTTTCTTTTAACTATGACACATATTTTTGTTGTTTGTTTTTGGAGTGTTATGCCGTGTTGCGCTAACTCCTTCTTTAGCCGACGTTTCGGACAGCGTTGCAGTGTCCATCATCAGGGCAGATCCGGTAGATCCGAAGATGTGTAAATTTTGGTTGTCGAGTTTGTGCTTATTTGTTTGTGGCCTGGGGCCGTCCAAGTGCGAAATGCCAACGGCCACGCCTGATTATGGAGGCAATTGAAATCTACAAAAATCCATTTAATATCAATAGAGACGACGGAGCTAAGCTCAACAGCTCTTGGTATCCGGTAATTGACGGCTACACCAAAGCTAAACGCAAATAACATGTCTAAGTATACTCCAATACCATATAATAATACAGTATAAAACCATTGTATTTTATACCTTGATATTGGGTACATCTACTTTAACTGCTGTCAAACGGTTCTCTAATTCTAGAATTCGCCACAAGATGGCGCCACTCCCGTTGGCATTTCGCACTTGGACGGGCCCCAGGCTAACATAAATACTGTGCTTTCAGAATTCGCCACAAGATGTCGCCACTTCCGTTGGCATTTCGCACTTGGACGGCCCCAGGCCACAAACAAATAAGCACAAACTCGACAACCAAAATTTACACATCTTCGGATCTACCGGATCTGCCCTGATGATGGACACTGCAACGCTGTCCGAAACGTCGGCTAAAGAAGGAGTTAGCGCAACACGGCATAACACCCCAAAAACAAACAACAAAAAGGCTTTTGGCCGTGAGAATCTAAAAACTTACATGCATGACACATATTTTTCATTTATTTTAGGGACACGTCATCACTGTTCCGACCAGCCTGAACCTAAAGTCCTGGACAGAGCGTTGAAGCCAAAATGGCATTGAAGCCAAATCTAGGGTGATGGGAAATCGCCTGGTAGCCATCTTGCATGACTAACTTACGATTTGATTTGTATGCAAAGTGGTGAATGATCAATTATTGTTATTTTATTTTGTGTTGTTTATGCAGTTTTAATTGCTTGTCATTTTTTGGGGTATTTGATGAGACAAGGGATGAGATAAATAATAAAATAAAAATTATAGGTTTTGGCATTTTTAAACATCTTTCCTCCAGTGATGCTATGTCTCAGGAGAAGTCCTCAGATCAGGAGATTAATTTGAAAGGGAGTTTTTTTAACTTTATGATGTCTAGAGAATTTTGAGCAACTGTACAATCATACGTTTTGTTCAGCTACTGCGAAATAAACAAAAATGTATGACCGGAAAAAAATACACAAATAAATTTTATAACTCCACTCCCCCGCTAATCGTGTCTAACGCTGCATATACATGTACGAACCAAAGCGCGAGCCGAGCGAATTACTTAAACGTAGCAATGGAAGATTTTTTCAGTATTGTCCTGGTGTAAGACCACCATTCAGAATTGAAACGTTGATTGAAATGGATTTAGTCGTCTTTGGTGACAAGACCTGAATATCCAGATACTCCCCCGCCTTCCTCTTCCCCATCTCTTTCCCCTCCGCACTACCTTCAGCCTTACAACATATCCCAATTGGGCACGCCATAGTCTCACGGGCTTCAGACGGTTGGGAGCAGTTGAGACTCTTATGCGGTATTCACATAAAAAATCTTCTCCAGGCGCCGATTGCCAAGGCGCTGAAAATACTTAACATCTAACAGCCCAAACACATCGCCCTGGAGATTATTATTCATAAAAACGGCGCTACACAAAAATACAAATCATCCGAAAATTATTGAAGTACAGTTATTAAGGCGCTTACGGGTTTTGACAAGAACGAAGCAACGCCGTTTGTGGTTGCTTCGTTCCTTTCCCATAATTAGTGGCTCAGCTTGCGATGATTTGGTTCGCACATTTATAAGCAAAATTACAATTGCATATTTTTTAATGTTGAGGTATCATATTTCTTCGAATAGAGGAACTTTTTTTATGGGGAGTTCTGGGGAAAAGCTGGGGAGATTTTAAATGCATCACTGCAGTGCGCACGTCAGTAGGTCCGCACGGCGCACCAGCGTTGCCAGGTCTAGGGAAATTTCCCTAGATCTAGGGGAGAAAAAAAATATCTAGGGAAAAGGGAAATTTTCACGAAATCAGCACAAATCTAGGGAAATTTCGTACTTTTTGACAAAAAAATTTTTTTACATGACAATATTATTGGGATTGCCAGTGAACATAAATGTATTTTCATTTTTTATTTTTGGGATTTCCAGGAATCTTAAATAATATTGATGTAAATAAATGAAGCAATGTTATTTTTAACACTGACAACTCAAAATTATATTTATGTTCCTAAAAATATTAAAACCGGGGACTTCTTAAAAGTTTCAGATTACGACTTTGTCTATGATCATTACAATAAGAAATTATCTTCTCTCAGCTTTTCACTTTTGGCTTTCCACTTTCGGCAATTTCGGTTGGTTTACAGTGATTTTTATTAAGATTTCTGTTTTGAATTCAGTGGTAAGTACTTTGAAATTATTATTATCTCTTTCCAATTATTATCATTAAAATATGTTATTTGACAAATTATTATTGCCGTTATAATCTTCTACTTACCCGGTAAAACACAAAATTTCAGATTAAGGCATCGCTATGTTATGTATTGCTATTATTTGACCTTAACAATTTACTCCATGTACATGTATTTTCGTAAATATTGCCTATTCCGTCACACTTATCGAAAACAATACTTAGATTCAATTGAATTAAGAAATAATGAATATATGAATAAATTCATGTTAAATAGTAGGTATTTTGTGTGTCGGAATAGTCCATAATTACCTGATCTTTGTAAATATCATGTAAATGTTATTATTTTATAATCATCATTTTAAAGAAAGACAAACATTCCCGGGTTACGAATAACCTCACAATATTTGAAAATCTCCTACTACCACCACAGTAAGCTGAAAATGTTGCTTGTGTTGTAATGGAGTAATGGAAATTATGTTGTAATGGAAATGTAACCCCCCGGACGGACAGACATTTTTAACTTGCCAAGGTGGTACCCCCGGAATCTAGGGAAATCTAGGGAAATTTCGACTCCCAATCTAGGGAAATATTGCAATCTGGACCTGGCAACGCTGCGGCGCACTTCCATTATATTTATCATTTACGCATCATTTACGTAATGGCCGCCGCGCAAGCTGTCACCCAATGTGGTGACGTTCGAGTTGATCTAATTCACGAAGCAAGCTGTCCGCTGTAAGCATAAAAACTACTATTATTACCAAACAACAACATTATGCCTTCATTTATACATATAATTCATGTCATGCCACTTATTAAATAAAATGTCTGCTGTTATCAGTCATTGAAATGTCTATTTTTAAATACGTGCACGGATTTTTCCATTCTTGGATACTCGCATTTAATTTTAGAATTTTAATGCTTTAATGGCCCCAAAAGTTGTGCACTCAGACACAGATGACGTGAAAATATATAAATATTAATTTATACTTGTGCAACCGAAGGAGAAGATTTTTCTTGGCAGTTTTAAAATGATTTTTTGTACTAATACAATGAACATTTCTAGGATCAAAATGCATTTATAACATAGATATCTGATATTTTGGTAAAATTTCGATCGCGCTGGCCTCGCTTATTATGAATATTTTTTAGATAAAACCTTTAGATTCACCTTAATTACTGTACGACACAACTTTTAACCTTCGGGGAGGTGGAAAATATTGCAATAAAAATTTCAAATACGTAAAATTAAAATTAGCTTTCGTTTTGTGAAACGAGACCGTCCATTTTCAAACTTTATTTGTTTATTGTCAAATGTCATTTTGTTTTGTTGGTATTTCTGTTACTATAGGATGAAACGAAAGGCTAGAAGTAGCTAGAGACAATCGCGCGGGCGTTTTTTTTTAATGTTAAAAAATTCCGTCAAATTAGTATTTACCTAATATGCATGCATTGTGTGCGTTGTGATTGAAATTTATTAGCTGGATTTTATTTTTTTACGTTCAAATTTTATTTAAGTTAACTATTTCTGCGATGTTGAGCGGCTACGCTAAGTTTGTAATACAAAAAGAAAGTGCCCCCTTTATAGCGCCTGCTCGCGTCAAGGCAAGAAAAACATCCCAGATTTCACGTAGTTTAGCGGCTACGCTAGGTTTGTGTAACATGGTTTGTGATACAAAAGAAAGTGCCCCCTTTATAGCGCCTGCTCGCGTCAAGGCAAGAAAAACATCCCAGTTTTCAAGTAGTTTAGCGGCTACGCTAGGTTTGTGTAACATGGTTTGTGATTCAAAAGAAAGTGTCCGCTTAATACCGCCTGCTCGCGTCAGGGCAAGAAAAACATCCCAGTTTTCAATTAGTTTAGCGGCTACGCTAGGTTTGTGTAACATGGTATATATATATATCTCAAAAACCATGTTACACAAACCTAGCGTAGCCGCTAAACTATTTGAAAACTGGGATGTTTTTCTTGCCTTGACGCGAGCAGGCGGTATAAAAGGGACACTTTCTTTTGAATCACAAACCATGTTACACAAACCTAGCGTAGCCGCTAAACTAATTGAAAACTGGGATGTTTTTCTTGCCTTGACGCAAGCAGGCTGTATAAAGGGGGCATTTTCTTTTTCATCATAAACCATGTTACAAAAACTTAGCGTAGCCGCTCAACATCGCAGAAATAGTTAACTTAAATAAAATTTGAACGTAAAAAAATAAAATCCAGCTAATAAAATTCAATCACAACGCACACAATGCTTGCATATTAGGTAAATACCAATTTAACGGAATTTTTTAACATTAAAAAAACGCCCGCGCGATTATGTTTCTAGCCACTTCTAGCCGTTCGTTTCGTCCTATAGTAACAGAAATACCAACAAAACAAAATGACATTTGTCAATAAAGTTTGAAAATGAACGGCCTCGTTTCACAAAACGAAAGCTAATTTTAATTTTACGTAATTGAAATTTTTATTGCAATATTTTCCACCGCCCCGAAGGTTAAAAGTTGTGTCGTACAGTAATTAAGGTGAATCTAAAGGTTTTATCTAAAAAATATTTATAATAAGCGAGGCCAGCGCGATCGAAATTTTACCCCCACTTTTATTAAAAGAAACACTGTGTCAAATTAGATTACATTGAGTTGTATTTAATTTTCCGAAAATTGAAAATAATGCATTTAGTAGCTATTTCGTAAAAAACAGAAAAGAAAATTAAACCTAACCTTAAAAAGTTGACATCAACAAAATGGCCGCCAAGTAAAAAATCGGTTTTTATTTTAACGAAATAAACTGTAATACTAATCATTATTTTAAATTTGGGAGGCGGGTTTGGTTTCCGTCACCCCGGGAATCATTTATTGAATAACCAATACCTCTGCCATAGATCACCCCAAGTGGTTCGCTATTAGCAGGGGTGCCAGGGTTCATTGGATGAGGTGTGTTCAGGATGAACCTGCCCACCAGCTGTGAGGCGTGCCAGATCGGGAGAGGCCGGGTTGGAGAGACCCTTTGAGCTCTCCAACTTGTCTGTCACTCCTGGACACACTGCGAAGTATTTTTGAAACCAAATGTGCATATTAAGCGTCTCCCTATTTTCTATACATTCACCGGTCATACTATTAACATGAAGAGAAAAAGACAAACGTGGGCAAAATAATATTTAATTTTCCTAAAACTTTCAACGTCCCATGTGATAATCATTTATTTTTTTCCTAAAAAGATTCCCTTCCCTTGCCTGTCCAACAACTGGGTGGCGGTATAGTTCCTCTGTCTTAACATTGTGCAGACAGGGACGCCCTTGTGAGGTATTACACCAAATGAAAATGAAACAGGATAAGCAACGGGAATTTCTTTCTGTAGCTGGCCCTACAGAACTGCTCCTTAAGTTCTTTGTCAGTGCTTATTCTGGTCATTTCTTCATGTCACATATTTTCCGATTCTTCAATGTTCCATTTCGATAGTCAAAATATCCTCAAACTTAGTTTTTAAGTCTGTGAAGTACATTTAAATGTTAAACGTCATTATTACCCTGGACGTTTTTCAAAAACAAGTTGTGGAACTAGGAAAATTCGCGGCTTCCAATGTGCAATGTTTTGCTTGAATATATTAATTCTGACGAGAAAAGAAACGTAGACTCTATTTATATACATCAATTAACAACTTTACGCAATATAAAAATACAAATATCAAAGAAGTAATTTCTCAGTCTATTATATTTGTGTTAGGTCTATTGTGTCATTTACGGAACTACTAAATGTTGAGTTGAGGTAAATGGGGGTCCGCTCATAATGTACCCCCATTTGAATCTCGTGGACCTTGAAATTTTTTTCTCGCTGACATAGACCCCCAGCAAGACGATATCGACCCCTGGGGGTCCATATAGACCACTTTGGGAACCTCTGGTTTACATTTAGAGAATTTTTTCCGGAAGGTTTATATATATATAATACATGATGTTATATTTATAGAAAGTACAGAATGCTGGGTACACGTCTGCTAGTCATTACTATTCCTAAGTAATAGGGCATTAATAATCAATTAAATAAATAGATTATAATTACAATGTGCTTTGTATTAGTTTCAGATCTCCTTAGCAATGCAGCGGATCATGTCTTTACCACGAGTACGCCTTAGAGATTCTCATTTCTACTGGTAAGTCAATATAATATCTTTCTAGATGCGACCAAATCTTTTTCTCTTTTACATTTGCCGTTAATATTGTATTCAATAATTAAATATTTCGATTTGAGGTTTTACTCCTTAACCTTTCCCTTACTGTGCAAAAAAAATCCACGCGTTCCGGTGCTGTGTAGTCAATACACATCTCAAAATAAGTGATTTAATATTCATAGCTAATCGATTGTTTATTGTATTTTATATCAAAAGTGATAATAATTGTAATTTAATTGCTGAAAACATGAAAAAACCATCGGCAGATGCTAAAAAAACGTGCGAGGAGTCCATATCTAACGACGGTCTGGCGGCTGGCACAAACACAGCTGTGCGGTCGGTAGGTATCGATGGTCTAAATCAAAATACAACTGCGGACATGTGGATTTCTCATGTTCCCGCATAGCGAACTAAAGCGGGACATCAATAGCTTGTCATTTCCTCGCACACTCTTCGCGTATTAGTATCACACGGTTGATTGTATTGGTGTATTTGTTTCCGATTTTTAACAAAAATCTCTGATTTTTAATTGAATTTGAAAACTATGTAAAATATTATTTTTTAATTCAGTGCATAAATGTATAACGGAGGAATACCTAAAATATGAACCCAGAATTTATTATATTTATAGAGTTATTAAAGTTATTAGAAGCAATGTGTAGTAAATACACACCACAGATGAGGAAAGGTTAAGTTATTCAAAAAATTAAAAAATATTCATCCTAGTCTTGTAGAAAAAGCCGATAGATGTTGCGCATCTCTAAATAGAATAAAATAAAGTCATTTGTGCGCTTAATTCTTATAAACTACGCAACGGATTTTGATACGGTTTTCACTATCATTTAGAGAATTACCTCCGGAAGGTTTACATATATAATACATGCATATTGTATTTATAGAAAGTAGAGAAAAGTCTATGTTCTGTAATCAAGATGTAAAAATATATTTTAGGGCACTACATTGCTAACGCTGGTTAAACCTTATGAGATATATCAAAATAATGTACTACGTAATTGTGTATCTTGAACAGGCCTACAGAAAAGTCTGTAATGGTATATGTCTATCTCCTAAGGATAGCAACGCCGGGCACACGTCAGTTAGTTAAATATTAAAATGGACATATTTATCCAAGACACTGTTTAGATTGCATTTAGTTCAGTTAGAATCTTGCTATCATGCATAAAGATTTATATCAATACGGAGAACATATGAAGCACTTGTCCGCAGCATCCTGGAATACAGCTCCATTATTTGGGCCCCTTCTGAACAAAACCATATCTTAGAAATAGAAAAAGTACAAAAAAGGTTTATGCGTTACCTGTATATGAGGGAATATACATACTATTCATTCCTGTATCCATTCTTGTTCTTAACAGGAATGCTCGATTTCAATACATTAGAAGCCCGCAGAAAAATATTTTTAGGCAAACACTTTTTGAAGTTAATCTCTGGTACAATACACAATCCGCCCATGTTGAAAGAGGTTAACTTTTATGTCCCTAACAATTATACTCGAGGGAGATCCCATGCACTCTTATATGCTCCGAAAGCGAGGACTTCTGCCTATCAGAATGCGCCAATAAACAGAGCGACTCAACTGCTTAACGATTCTGCATTAGCCATCGACATTTTCAATGTCACCTACAGACAATTCAGTAACTATCTTTTAACACATGTCACAAAATAGTAAAACTGCCTCTGTAAAATTTTTAATTTGTAATCTTCTCCATGATATATTGGTGTATAACCGTTTTATGGAGAACATGAAAAAAAAAAAAAATAATATTGTAGATATGAAAGGTATTTTTTCTAGTAATTGTTACTCTAGACCAGAGGTGGATTCCAAATTCAACAGTGCATTCAACCAAATACCCTATATTATTATTAATAATAGTCCAACTCCAGTGAAATATTGGCAATGTCAACAACTCTGGTCTCCAGAGGCGCTAGTGCAGAATTTTGACTTTGAAATTCCTTTCAATGGCGGCAATTTAGTACTTTCTAAATTTATTTACATCAATATTGAAAATGTTCTCAGAATTAGGTTCTGCATGTTCAATTTACAGATGTAATAGTTACTAACGATAAAAGTAATTTTACAGGATGCCAAAAAACGTTGACACGTTCGTTGGTAAAATATAATACGAATTCCATTCCAGCAAATAAAATGTTCACGATTATGTAAAAAGTGGATTATACCATGGAAAAAATATTTTCATATATAAAAATCAGATGTCACTGTGTTCGTTCACGCTAATCTCCGAAACCGCCCAACCGATTTCAATGAAATTTTGTGAATATGTTTGGTTGGTTTCAGCTTGAAAGATAGGATAGTTTTGGACCCGATAGGTGGCGCTGTTGTCGAAATATAAAAACAATTTAACGACGGATTTTATAAGTGTCATAATTCATTTTTAAGTTGTGTCGGCTGTTTCAAAAAGTAAATGCAAGTAACTCCATTAATGGAGGACTGAACGCAGTTGGCGCTAACAAAAAAACTTTGAAATTTGATGAATTGTTCAAATTCTCCGAAACAACCCGTCCTAAGAAAATATATTTGAATAATTTCGGTTCGTGGAATGTTCATCTTTTGTTAGGACAGGTTGTTTCAGAGAATTACAATTCATCAAATTTCAACGTTCATTTCCGGGTTCTGTGAAAGTCCTATTCAAGTTCTGTTATTATATCATTATAGGTTATTGGCTTGACAGAACTGAAATAAAAACAGAACTTGAAAAAATCTTTTGCATAACTGGAAAATGAGTGTTGAAATTTGATGAATTGTTCAAATTCTCCGAAACAACCCGTCCTTCGAGTGGAACTACTAAGTCAGCTTTATGATTAATGAAGTTTATGACATCTCTTCAAATTGCCCGCATTAAAGCCAGTTTTGCCAGTTTCCATTGGTCAAATAAGGTCCCGTGGTTATTCTACTGCCAAAGTCAACACCGCACCTTACAATATCCTTATCACTTCCTTATCTAGTAAGCCTTCTTTCCCAGAACACAAATGTGTCGGTGGAAAAGTTTTATTTTCGTGAGAACCAACTCCAACGTTTGCGACATCAGATTACCGTGTTTGTTTAAAAGATAACATAAACCAAAGTTATGACTATCATCATATTTGACATCGATATAGTTAACAAATAATTATAAGCAAAAATTAGTCATCCGAAATACTAATACAAATTGAAAATATCTCCCGAGTAAAAATAAATGCCACCGACGGGAATTGAACCCGAACCCTCTGATGTCCGATCAGGTGCTCTGTATCCACTGAGCTATGTCGGCTTATTTCCAACCCGCCAAATGATTCAATATGTACTAGTACCTCAATCAACAATTACTTTGGCGGCATTTATTTTTACTCTGGAGATATTTTCAATTTGTATTAGTATTTCGGATGACTAATTATTGCTTATAATTATTTGTTATCCTTTATGCTATGCATAAAGGATAACATTAAACTGGCTTTAATGCGGGCAATTTGAAGAGATGTCATAAACTTCATTAATCATAAAGCTGACTTAGTAGTTCCACTCTAAGGACGGGTTGTTTCGGAGAATTTGAACAATTCATCAAATTTCAACACTCATTTTCCAGTTATGCAAAAGATTTTTTCAAGTTCTGTTTTTATTTCAGTTCTGTCAAGCCAATAACCTATAATGATATAATAACAGAACTTGAATAGGACTTTCACAGAACCCGGAAATGAACGTTGAAATTTGATGAATTGTAATTCTCTGAAACAACCTGTCCTAACAAAAGATGAACATTCCACGAACCGAAATTATTCAAATATATTTTCTTAGGACGGGTTGTTTCGGAGAATTTGAACAATTCATCAAATTTCAAAGTTTTTTTGTTAGCGCCAACTGCGTTCAGTCCTCCATTAATGGAGTTACTTGCATTTACTTTTTGAAACAGCCGACACAACTTAAAAATGAATTATGACACTTATAAAATCCGTCGTTAAATTGTTTTTATATTTCGACAACAGCGCCACCTATCGGGTCCAAAACTATCCTATCTTTCAAGCTGAAACCAACCAAACATATTCACAAAATTTCATTGAAATCGGTTGGGCGGTTTCGGAGATTAGCGTGAACGAACACAGTGACATCTGATTTTTATATATGAAAATATTTTTTCCATGGTATAATCCACTTTTTACATAATCGTGAACATTTTATTTGCTGGAATGGAATTCGTATTATATTTTACCAACGAACGTGTCAACGTTTTTTGGCATCCTGTAAAATTACTTTTATCGTTAGTAACTATTACATCTGTAAATTGAACATGCAGAACCTAATTCTGAGAACATTTTCAATATTGATGTAAATAAACCTTGTCTTATAAACGTTAGTTTATCATTAAAAAATAATCAATGTAGTTATTGCCTGATGATAGCCTGTTCAACGAATGTACATGTGAATTATCGTTTGTAAGAACAGAAAAATATTAAAAATCATTTTAATTCACACATGAAAACAGCAGATATGTTAAAGACCTAAAATAAACGTAAAAACCATAGAATATAATACTCTAATACACTAGAAGTGCCTTCTATACAATTTGGGATGGTCCTAAGCTCTGTAGGAACCCGCTTGGACAGCGCAACTGGTTTAGTTTTATTATTAGACGGAATTCAATTTACCACTGACTTATGTAACATTATCATATCCTCCGCAAACTAGCTCAGAATAATACTATTGCTTTATATAAATACTACAATCAAATATTAATAAGGTTAAAGATTGGTGCGTACAAAATAATCTGTTTTTAAATGTAGACAAATGCAAAACCCTGACTTTCTGCAGAAATAAAAATCCTGTTTTATTTGAATATTCCATTAACAATACAGCTTTAGAAAGAGTCACGGAAATGAGAGATCTCGGAATTATTTTGGATGAAAAACTAAGTTTCGCCAATCATATCCACCAAATTGTAAACAAAGGCATGAAAACACTAGGCTTCGTATTAAGAACAACTAAAAACTTTAACTCCATACAAGCCATTAAACTGTTATACATATCTCTAGTTAGAAGCATAATTGAATATAACTCAGTAGTTTGGTACTAGTACTCTTACAAAATTCACATTAATAACATTGAGCGAATACAAAAAAAATTTCTGCGTTTTATAAATTTTAAATTAAATATCCCACTAGAAGACTTACAATATCATTTCTTATTAAACACTCTAAAAATACACACATTGGAAGACAGACGTAAAATAAACGACTTAACTTTTTTATTCAAGATTCTAAACTCTAAATTCGACTATTGCGAACTTCTGCAACTCATAAACTTACGAATACCTACAATAACAACACGACAAAATACACTATTCCACTGCAACACACATAACTCTCCAATACAACGGTTTCACACTATGGGAAACCAATACTTAGGTGATGTCGATATATTTAATATTAACTTTGCGAATTTTGTGGATTATGTAAAAGACCTATTTCAATACTATTCCTAAATGGAAGTTATATTTTTGTAAACCAGTCAAATCGCTGTATTTTTTAATTTATGTTCTTGTTATTTTTAATTTTGTTTCTCGCATATACTTATGTAATTTTATTTTTATTATTTCTTTCTTTTCTTTCTTATGTTTCAAAACTGTCATTAAATTTGTACCACGCACATGTAAAAGCCCTCTGGGCGTTAAATAAATAAATAATATAATAATAAAATAAAATAATAATACTTACCTCTTAAGTCGTATGTTCTGCCTTATCAATTCGGGTCGCTTGTGTGGGGACTAGTGAGGTGAATTTAATTTAATACATCTATTAATTATGAGTCTCGATTTTAATTGGGTTTGTCAAGTTTTAATACTAAATCTAAATTATAATTAAATCTACTTACATCTATAACTCAATCAACAAATTAGCATTAAACATAAATAAATGCCAGTTCATTCATTTTTTCAAAATAAGTAATCCTATTTTTTTTCAATATTCATTATGATGAAAATTTAATTTGTGTTAGTAAAATTATTGATCTAAGCATTATGTTCGACAGTAAACTCAGCTTTGTATGTCATATTAATAATATTATCAACAAGTCCCTAAAGACTCTTGGCTTTGTTTTGAGAGCTGCAAAAGATTTCAATAATTTAGGAACATTTATTTTGTTATATAAAACCCTTGTCAGATGCCAACTTGAGTATAACTCTACGTTATGGTCTCCATTTTTCAATATTCATTCAGATAACATTGAAAAGATTCAATGGAAGTTTCTAAGGTTTATAAATTGCATATTCCTATACAAAACATAAATTACAATTACCTCTTGGATAAAATGTCTCTATTGAAACTTTCAGAAAGAAGAATAAGCACAGATTTAATACTGTTACAAAGAATACTACATTTTAAAATTGACTGTCCCGAATTACTTCAATGTATTAATATCCATGTTCCCAAAAAATCATGCCGACATTTCTTACCTTTTTACTTCAATAACACCAGGACACTAGCTTACCAAAATTCTCCGATTCCGACACTTCACAGTCTTTCTGATCTTGGTGATATATTTCATTTGAAAACTAATTAGTATAAATGTTGTATATTCTATCACTTTTATTCTTCTAGACACAAATAGACCTATGTACCCATATAACTTCTCCGCTTCTACTATTTTGTTTTGTTGCATCTTTTAAACTCAATTATATGCGTGAGGATTCATTTTTGCCATTTTGTTTACATTCTTCTTTATTGTATTAATTTTTAAGTGTTTACTCTGATACAAAATGCTTGTATTTTTTTTTAAAGAAAAGCCCACTAGGGCGTGTAATAAATAAATAACTTAACTAGTTGTCATATGGTTCGAGTTGGTTCTGTGCGTTGGCTTTAGTAAGGCCAAGTCCTAGCTTCTGCAGTTCTGTAACTCAGGCCCCCCCGGCCGCGTCTGGTCACCGCGCCTTATTCGCCTCACGCCCAGAATTACGTCGCTGGGTGGAGGATAACATATCTTGAAAATCACTTTCTCTAACTCGACGGTAACTTCTTCATCCACCGCCCAGAGTCACACCGCTGGGCGGGGAACGCGTACTTCACCTCCACTCCTGTCTCGGTCTCCTATCTCTCCCGCCTCGATCTTGACTGTCTTCCTTCTTGAGCTCGTAGGACCTGTTACTCTACCCCGCACTTCTCACTTCTTTCCTTACAACCTTTTTCTTTGTCTTTGGGCGTACACTGCGGCACACACTCAGTTTAACGTTCAAATTTATTTGTTACGAAATTTGATTCGTTACACTTAGTACCTTTTGATTCTAGACCTTTAGCATGCGGTCTGTCTCTATATTATACGACAATAAGTGCTGTTTCAAATTTGTACACAATAATTTAGTGAAACAGTAAATATAACTAAAATTTGCTTTTAAAACTATGCAGAAGAATGGTATTATGCTAATCTTGTATGTTATTATAGCCTTCTTGCAACTATATCGATCGAATAGTTCTAGTTGGTATGTTGAAGGTGATTAGACTCAATGAATCAGGGCTGTCTATAATTCCATTAATGTTTAAAAAAAATTAAATTAAATTGTGTAATGTAATTTTTCTAGGTCGACGACCTTTGCCGCCGTCATTTTGGTCTTCCCCGGCTGAAACCGTCCATGGCTTGACATGGCGCACTACGCCATCATGAACTGCCCCACGCGCTCGCCGCTGTCCCTCAACGTGGCCTTCAGGTAACTATGGCAGCCACCTCCAGTCTGGAACCCCCTAGATAATAGTAATTGGATAATTTGTATAGCGCTGTTTTTGTTAAAAATCACCTCAAGGGCGCTGTACAATTTATTATGAGTTCCTAGGCTCTATCTAATTTTATTATTTACAAACACTCACTTCCAACCCACTTGCATGACTTTCCACGCAGAGGACACTATAGTTAAAACACTGAACATTGATTTTACATTACCTTTTTCATTACTATTCATTTTGCATTAATTAGAAAATTAGTGGCAAAAGTAGATTTGAAATTTCTTTTAACCTCCAGGCAAATTTGTTTGCTTTTGGAACAACTCCTTTGTCACATAGAAATTGTTGTATCTCTGCTACTGCCATGGTTAGAAATACAATTTAAATGGTGTTAGAAAGCATTAAGCTTCTTAAATTAAATGTAAACTTTTCATTACCCTCGTACAAACCCAACCCCATAATTTTAAAAAACTAATATCAAAATGGATAAGTTCACTTGGGAGACCACAATATATATAAAAATTGGTACATAAATTAAATTATATTATAATTTTATCAACTAATTATCAATTATTATTAATATTTAATGCTATTTTTATTACTATAAATACATTTAGAAACCATGATTTTAATATTTGTATTGCAATTAAATTTGTATAATTTAATAACTTTTAATTTAATTTAATTTGTATAGATTTATTACTTACTTATTATTTAATTTAATTGTATAATCTAATTAACTTATATTTTAATCTAATTTGCATAACTTTATAACTTATAATTAACTTATTTTATAAATCCAATCTGTAAACATCACCCGCCATAACACAGGGACATCCCTAGCATGGCGGATGAATTATCACAAATGTGTATAAATGTTCAACAAGTTCTTATAATAAAATAAATAAATATACATACGTTTTTAAAGCAATTTATTTGAAATACTTACTAATTTTTATTTTTTATTTTGCAGTTTTCCCTTTAAAACCTAATGGTGCTGGAATTCTAAAGGTGTCTGATTGCTGGACGTTCCAAATTACCAGAGGTCCGGAGGTTCCAGATTACCGGAGGTTCCAGATTACCGGAGGTTCCAGATTACCGGAGGTTCCAGATTACCGGAGGTTCCAGATCACCAGAGGTTCCAGATTACCGGAAGTTCCAGATTACCGGTGGTTCCAGATTACCGGAGGCTCCAGATTACCGGAGGCTCCAGATTACCGGAGGCTCCAGATTACCGGAGGCTCCAGATTACCGGTGGTTCCAGATTACCGGAGGATCCAGATTACCGGAGGTTCCAGATGAATGCGTTTCTGCTTCGCAGGCGCACACCGAACGGACACGGTAACTAATTTAAAAGTTCTTCCATCGAAATTGTCAAAATCAAAAGAAGAATACTTATCCCATCACAAGCCACCACTGATCCAGGAATGGTACCAGTGCAGTTCCGCTGAGATGAAGGCTGCAAGGAGAAGTTCTGATGATAGCACCAGAAGAATAATCATTCGCTACTGTCTTTATTAAAATCATGCAAGTTTTATTTTGAAATATCTATTTTTATGTAAAAACTAATTTTATCTTTATTATATTGTTAGACTTTTGGGGTTGCGTTTCTTCTTTCTTTAGCTAACATTACGGACACTCTTGCAGAGTCTAAATTATTGTTTATGGAGATACTACATGTTGACTTTATGCTTACCCCAAAAGTTGGACAATACAATAATACGACACTACGCCATGAAAATATTAAATCGTAACCAAAATATCTACGATACATTTCAAGAAAACAGTTTGTTTTCTTGAAATTTAATTATGTTACTAATTTTGTGATATTTAACGTCTAATTTAAATGCCAGCATTTGAATTTTTTTTTTTAAGCACATTTTCTCAGTTGGTTTGGGTGTTTCGTAGAAAACCGAATTTAACATCTTCATACGACAAACTTGAAATAGACGATTCTATAAAATATCCAATAATATCGCAAACGAGTTTTGGCATATTTATTTATTCATATATTATATGCCCATACGGGCTTTTACAAACATTTGATATACATATCAACTTTCTTGTAATCTTAGTTCGAAGTTAAGTCGTATACAATTCTTCTATCTGGTCCCCTCAATACATGATATTCTTTACTCTAAGGACGGGTTGTTTCGGAAAATTTGAACAATTCATCAAATTTCAATGTTCATTTCCGGGTTCTGTGAAAGTCCTATTCAAGTTCTGTTAATATATCATTATAGGCTATTTGCTTGACAGAACTGAAATAAAAACAACTTGAAAAAATCTTTCGCATAACTGGAAAATGAGCGTTGAAATTTGATGAATTGTTCAAATTCTTCGAAACAACCCGTCCTTAGTACGGGTTGCTTCATTGATTTATTGTATTCTTTTATAGTTCGAAGTCAAGTCGAATACAATTCTTCTATCTGGTCCCCTCAATATATGATATTCTTTACTCCTAGGACAGGTTGCTTTATTGAATTCATCAAATTTTAATGTTAATTTTCAAGTTTCCAAGTTCTATTAGAGTTCTGTTATTTTTTCAATATGGGCCAGTTGCTCCACAGAACTGAAATAATAATATAACTTGAATAGAACTTGAAAATTTGATGATTTTTAAAAATTCTTTGAAACACCCCATTTTGATTCGATATTTTCATGCGATTCGCCGCGATAACTAACTTGGTTGCACGTATTAGTGCGTGCGTTGTGGAAGAGAGAATGGTTGCCCCCTACATTGTCACCATCTTTCTAAATCGCCAGCGGGTTTCACATGTTCATTCAGGAACCGAAACTGATTCTCATTATCTTCGCAGAAGTACGGATATAATTGGAGAAGGAATTGGTTGTCATTGGGCGTAATGCATCTGTCGTTGCCTTGTGAACATTATCCATACGTTGCTATATCTTCTGTATCCAAATATAACTCTGCAGACATTATATTGTAATGACACTGTAACGTACCTGTACCTACCTTCCTCTACTATCAATATATTTGCAAAAGTACATTATATTTTCATAATACGAGTAGGTATGTATTACCTATTAAAAATAAGTTAGAAAAATACACTTATATTACTCAAATTTATTATCAATGTGTAATAATTAAATCTTTACCAAATAATTTAATAAGCGATAATTACCAAATAATTAGATGAAAAAACCGCGATTGCGCCGCCATTGTAACAGATTATGCTTTCTATAAGAAGGGATTGCATTGTTAAAGAATAAAATAATGTAAAGTTAAGAATATTTATTAATTAACAATTAGAAACATGAGATAATTTTATTAAATGGTTATAATAAACTCAGGTTATGTGCCAGGTTGAAGAACACTAGCAACTTGGAATTTAAGATGTAAAATATGAATTCGCAAAAGTGACATAAAATTCCAGGAGATAAACTAACCTGTGATAAAGTATAGGGCGCCATGCGGAGATAAAGTATAGGGCGCCATGCGGAGATGATTAATCTCTACAAAATTTAGTAGTAATTTTAAGAAGACAGTGTCCAGTCAAATCAAAGTGAAACTAACTAACGGTCCAGTCCTTCCAAAATGTCTTGAAACTGAAGTTCCGTTGCCGGCCAAAAACCCATCTCTCTCGCGTTCAAGTCTTCTTCCTTTAATTTACGACGACAGAGCGGCGTTAACAGCTTAGTGTTGGTTTCACCAGCCAGCAGAGATAAACGTAACAGTTCTATATTACAGGCGAGGCAAATTTAACTGTTACAAATGATTTTTTTAAAAATTTCGCATTCATGCTTCTAAATTTCCTCTTCAAAACAATCAACGCATTTTAACTACCATCACCTAGTTCAAGGCTTCCAAGAAAAATATCATTATCGCCTGAAACTTTTTTAAATGCAACAAAATGTATTTCATATGTCTTATCATGGCTAACTTGTAATAGACTTTTCTTAAACTATAATAAAACATTTTACCTAACATTTTATAAAAACAGTAAAAACAAACCTCCCAATAACCTTAAAATTAGACTACATAATGCTAACTGTAATAAAGTAACATGCACCTCTTGCTTTGAAATTGGAAAAATTGAAAAGATCAAATATTTGGGTATATATATTGACACAAATTTAAACTGGCAACCACAAATTAATAACACCGTTTCTAAATTAAGATATCTGACGTACATATTTTATAGACTTAAGGAAGTACTCAATGTTGACAAATTGAAAATGATTTATTTTTCTCTAGTGCAATCCTCAATTATGTACGGTATATTAGGATGGGGTGGCGCACTAGATACATTTATAAAACCACTACAAATAGTACAAAATCATATTATCAAGGTTATATATAATAAAAAGAGGACATTTTCGACTGATCAATTGTACAAGGAATCTCAACTATTCAATCTCCGTAAACTATTTTTACTTCAAAGCCTGAAATACGTCATGAAAAACCAAAATAAATTTCAAAAATATGAACCCAAAATCAACTTTAGAAGAAATCATGTATTTTATACCCCACAAACCAATACCAAACTAATGCAAACTCACAGTAGCTTTATTGGACCTCGCACTTTTAATCTACTACCAAAAAAAATTCAAGTAACAACTAAACTAGCGCAATACCAAAAAGTATTAAAGTTGTGGCTGTACAATGCAAATGTTGAAGCATTATTCATTTAATTTTTACTTTTTTCTATTTTGTTTCTGTATAGTTATTATTATTTTATTTTGTGTTCTTTTAATTCATATATATTATCTTACAATCTTTATTTTTACTTTGATTTATTTTTAATATGCTCCTCTTGCACAATCTTTTAGAATAACTTTAATTATAATACTACCGTTTTTCTTTATTATGCTTACTGTTTTTTATTTTATTTTTACTGTTATGTATTTTTAGGTACAAAAATCTAATGTATTAAATTATATTACCCACGCACAGGCTGCGCCTTAGTGGGTTCCCTTTCATATTATTAAAAAACTTGTATTATGAAATATGTAAATTGGGAAAAAATAAAGGAAATAAAAAAAAAAAAAAAAAAAAAAAAAAAATTGTCTAGTTATCACTAGCTTGTGCGTACTGTACCCGCTTGTAAAATCGCACTTGTCGTAAATAACTAGCTTGCGATATTGTTTTGGTTTACGGCTGTAAAAATTTACTTGTCACAAATCAGTGAATCATAACACGCGGCCCCATTCTTGCGGCTCTCAAGTCAATTTATACGGCTCACTTGGCCATAGAGAAAAATCTAAATGTTTGGGATCAATTCTTGAAAAACCTGGCTGAGAATATTTTTTTATAGTTTTTGTTTAATTTACGCTGCATTTCCTAAATGGAACCAAATTCATAGAACCGATTTGCATAACACAAAATTCAATAGAAACCTTAACTCATGAAGAAAAAAAGAACACGTAAAAGGGAACAAATTTCTTTTGTTACATTGTGCCCGATGGATAGCAATGATTCATAGCCGACAATCTATCCTAACGGGATAGGAAATTCCCGCCCCTTTGTTTGTTACTACTTGAAGAATAATTTCCAAATATTTTTTCAGACCTAACGACCCATTCATGTATTCAGAAATTTTGTTGACATTATTATGGGCTCAGTATATCAGTGAATCGACCTCGTTATGTTAGTCAACAATTACATGCAGATAAGCCTGAACTAAACGATCGTTTTTTAATTGCTCATTATAGCCGTGAACTCGCTATTGCCGTGATCGTTATAACCAAGTTCGACCGTACTTCCGAGAACTCCCACTGCTTAGTATTTCAGTGTGAGTACGTTCGTGGGACTGCTTCAGTGGTAATTTTTATTTTTTTGGGATGTGCGGTCACAGGGAGTTACACCAACTCTCTTCATCAGAAAACATATCAGTTTTTTCTAAAATAATTATGAATGAATACGTAAATAAAATGCAATTTTATACTTTACCTCTTCAGTCGTTTACTTTCTCCACTCTGCCGTCTCACCAATTAGGGTCGCTTGGGTTGAGAGGAGGGGCAAAAATTTGATTATAAAGAATTATTTTTATTTGGTTTGACACAATCTTCAATGACAAACGGCCGCTGTTCCCAATCCTAATAATCAAATTCTAAGCGAATCACCACTGCACTACGTAATTCCAACACACAATAATTGCTTAAGCAAGCCGCCCAGTCTAAGCCAGCCGGACAGCTGGATTAGCCATTTAAGTAATATGTAAGGAAAAAACTAAAAGTGTCGACAGAGTGAAAAAATACCGCGAATCAATGATCAAATGTCACTCTGACAATCGATGTCTTCTTCGGGCATCCCCGACACTTCTACCATTCACATTCGCGTCATAATATATGTCTCATTCGCTCTAATACGAAACAGAATTGAGGGACGCTTGTTAATTTCATCTGAATTTGAAGAAGACACAATATTATATAAGATAAATCACATACCGTTGAGATGAGCTCCCGCTGTTAAACTGGACTAAAACGTTGTTCCAAGCGGCATCCTTTACTCTTGTGTTCAACAAATAACTCGGACCGCCCGTTGATTTAGATAAAAGTGCCTGGTTTGTGATTTCCATCCACCGCGCTGCATTCTGGTTTCTGGTAGACCTCCAAGATTTGTCACCTCCATGTCAGTAGCCGAAGCTAGTTGCTCAATATCATTGTCGGGAAGTGCTGAAAGTATTGCCTGGGCGTGTTGAGGCAGGCGCTGCAGCCAAAGTGTCTTTATTATTGCGCTTTTATTTAGCATCGGTTCCGCCAACTCTACCATGTGTCGTAGAAGTCCAGTAGGTTTCCTGTCTTCTAAGTGAAGGAATTTAAATTCTATATAAGTATTTAACTGCATTTATTTAGTGTCGGTTCTTTTTTCAATACTTCCAAGCATTTTGCTTTTCCTCTATTTTTTTAATGTTTTCTTTAAACCAATTTTTTACAATTTTTCTTCTTCTTTTCATTTCATGTGTCCTTTTTCACAATACCTTTTTGATTGGATAAAGTTTTTTCAAGAACGAGTAACTTACTCCCCACAATACCTTTTTGATTGGATGAAGTTTTTTCAATAGCGAGTAACTTACTCCCCACAATACCTTTTTGATTGGATGAAGTTTTTTCAATAGCGAGTAACTTACTCCCCACAATACCTTTTTGATTGGATGAAGTTTTTTCAATAGCGAGTAACTTACTCCCCACGATACCTTTTTGATTGGATGAAGTTTTTTCAATAGCGAGTAACTTACTAACTTTTTGATTATTATTCTGCTTAGAAATTTTCCTCCATCAAATGGCTCTGCAGTTAGTGGTCTTGCAAATAAGTAAGTATTCGATGATGGTATATTTAACTTCATTCATGACTGGTTAATAATACGGGCACGGAACCAACGCCTTTTCCAGGTATTTGAAATATATCTAATTCGGCAATTGCATTTCTTTGTTTGCTATCTAATTATCCCAATACATTCAACGGTATTTCATCAGTTTTTCTGTTGAGGTAAAAAGCGAGTTCCGCTTCAGCCACATCACCAGACCTTATAGATATGTCATTTGTAGTTTTCTGACATGTCCTCTCGTGAATTTCTTCACTGCCTTTTTTGCATTTCTTGCTGTGTCTATAAAATGTAGAACGTTTGAACGTGCCTAAGCATGTTTTGCAAATCACGAAATTGAAAGGACTTGCTGTTTTGTCCTGAATATTCCTCCTATTAGGTAGCAAATTTCCTGTCCTTTCAAAGCAAACTTTACTATTGTACACATAATTTCCACAGTTCCAAATCATTAGTAATAACTTGTCTTTTCTTTTTATTTTTATTTTGAATCGGTATCTACTATTGATAAATATTGTATTACTTTTGTCTCGTTAAGATGGTGTCTCTTTAAATGTCTTGTAAAATTGGTAACCAAATTTTCACAATAGACGCATGCATTTTTTCTGTCCCAATTTCTCTGTTTTTTTCCACGTTGCTTTAAAATTCTAAAAAAAGGTATTAATAAATGTACCCACATTATACTTATTAGGTATATTCTGATTTAATTCAGAGTAAAAACATTAACAATTTAAACGAACCTCAGAAAGTCCTTCTAAAGCTAAAATATAGTAATAGGGATTGGTGTGTAAAAGATGTTTGTCGAAGGACCTTGAATGTTGGTGTAATTACCACTGCACATGAGACAATAACATGTTGTATGGAAGGAAGGACTCACCATTAGGAACAAGGGCACTCGTTTTCTTGTTTATTCTTCTCACGGCAATGGCACTGAACACGTAACGGTTTGCACAATATTGGTGTTTCCGAAGTTGACTTCGATTCCTCCCAGTCCTAACCGCACTTTTTCCACATACATTTAGCAAAACCAGTATTACAATTCACAGTTAATATGTACAATGACTGGCGTTTGTCCGGTTCGGTTCTGCAGAGGTCTCCTCTACTCCAGCTAGAACCGGTCTTCTGACACGGATACAGTTGTTCTACAAGATTTATGCAGTAGTGGTCCGCTGGTTGCTTTCCAAGGCCTGTCTCGCAAGTGATCACAACACATACATTTAGCAAAACCAGTATTACAATTCACAGTTAATATGTAGACTGAATGGCGTTTGTCCGGTTAGGTTCTGCACAAGTCTCCCCTGCTCCAGCTAGAACCGTTCTTCTGACACGGATATAGTTTTTCGGCTAGCTCTATGCAGTAGTGGTCCGCTGGTTGCTTTCCAAGGCCTGTCTCGCAAGTGATCACAACACATACATTTAGCAAAACCAGTATTACAATTCACAGTTAATATGTAGACTGACTGGCGTTTGTCCGGTTCGGTTCTGCAGAGTTCTCCTCTACTCCAGCTAGAACCGTTCTTCTTGGCACCGAGGGGGACCGTATTGTACACTGGCTGACCATCCTCTCCTTGTAGATAGTTCCATTGTGATGCTCTGATAAGGAGCCAGTTCTCATTCATTGACTGTACACTTTGTTCCTCCGGTTTGGGTCCGCCCAGATCTACTCCAGCTTGCTTTTCGAGGCCTGTCTCACAGCTGGTCACAACACATACATGTAGCAATTGTCTCTCAAAACCAGTATTATAATTCAGATAATAAAACACATTATCTGTACACTGTTTGTCCGGCTCGGTTCTGCAGAAGTCTCCCCTGCTCCAGCTGGATCTGTTCATGCAATTTCTTATGTATTCATATTTTTTTATGAATTGAGTCCTTCTGTCAGTTTATAATTACAAAATGGAACTATTAAAACACTTACGTTTCCTTTTTTTAATTTTTTTTTCTCAATAATAACTCCAGGTGATCTTGACTACATTTGTATATAATTTAAAAGGAACAAATCGGGCACCTGTAACAATTAAACATATTTAGACTGTCATTTTTCCCAAACAAGAGTGATGTTCTGATAAGGAACCAGCGCTCATTTATAGACTGGTAGACCTTATCCGGCAAACCGTAGCTCTATCTCAGAGGGACTAGCTTTAGTAAAAGGGACCATACTGTACACCGACTTGTGTTCCTCTGGTTTGTTTGCGTCCGCACAGATTTACTACTCCGTCTACTATATCCGTCGACATCGGAGTTCTCGCAGACAGCAATTTCCATTGTTCCAACTGATTTTCTGTTAACTTGCACTCATCTACGAAACAAGCGTTCGGGTGCAAAAGCGATGCGAAATTGAACGATGATCCGGTGTTCAATCCTGTCAATCTTGTGTAATTGTAGTGCTTTTTGACCAGAGTTTCCATTATCATCGTTTTACCTGTAGATGGTATTTCCATGAAGAATAAGTTGTTACTTTTATCCGTCAATCCGTGATAGTGATTGTTTTTGTCTTTTACAAATTTTTACAATTTTATGCCGTTAAGTTGCAGAAAATCCATTAATTCGTTAATCAAATCATTTACTTTATCAATGTCTTTGTATCTTTGCTCTCTCTCTACACATTCGCTTTTGGATGGGCTCTTGAAATACCAATATTAGGGCAATACCAACGGCTGTTTTGAGTTTTTCTCCTGATCGCGCTTGGAACAAGAAACTGATAGAAACATTAGTTTACCAAAAAATAATAAGAAACTGATCGTTAAACGCCCGTTTTTCAATAGGAGAATGAGGTTTTCATGATCGATAAAAGCTTTTGAATATTTTCCCAATCGATCTGTCTGCAAATTGCTACGTCGTTTTCGTACGAGTTCATTGTTTTTGGACAAAACACAAAGTTACAAGTTGTTTTTTATACGAGTTTTTAAACTCATGAAAAGGAAAACTATTTAGTAGTTTAAGTTTATAGTTTTCATGACGTAATTAACAATTTTATTTTAATTCTGATCAAGGGAAGCGATAGAACAAACTTCAATGTATCCATAGCATGTTTTTGGTATTTATAACCTGTAGAAAATATTAAATATGGTCACTGTTCTTACCATTTGGCACACTTTGATGGAGATTTCCTATAGGAAACTGCCTAATTGCACTTGAAATCGCTTCAATGGAATGTATATAACCCACGCTGTTGAAGTAAAAGTAACACGCATTGAATAAATAGATTTTACCGAGATAAATGAAATTATGTTAATTAAAATCACCTTGTTAAAATTAATCCCCCAGAGGAAGGCCAAGGGGTCATCAACCTTTGTTTCCTTTTTTCGGTTCTGGTATTACTCGAGGTTCCACGAACTACATGTCTGTGTTTTGGGTCTGCAATTGACGAGACTAATAATGTCATTCGTACTTCCCCCGAGACTTATAATAACGTCAAATCAATAATATCTTGACCATTGTTTTTCCCCGATTTTCGGATTTAATGTAAATTTTTCTTTTACTTGTTTATAAAAGTTGTAATCTATTGTCCTAGTGTTATTCACTTTTGAAGCATCAGGACAATTGACACTTAATTCAGTTAGATAATTTGAACAAGTGATGTTTGAACACTTTTGATGGTTTATTTATTTATACTGGGTTTTTACTAAATATAAAACAAATAAAAATAAAAATTCAAAATCAAAAATATATGTGAAACCCAAATATGTATTACAGAAAAGTAAGAGACGCAAGTAATACATAATATAATCAGTGCATCATATTTTTTAACAATAGCAGAATTATTTTTCTGAATCCATACAAATTATCGACAAAAATATCTACTTCAGCACACTCAATCTTATTATACAGTCGACACATTTGGGTCAGAGGGCTAAAATAGGCGATATTATTTTTGAAAATATTCAGGTGAAAAATGCTATGGTGTCTTAAACAATGGGAATTGGGGAGATTTATTTCAATATTGCTAAGACATAATACGTGATTTCGTTTAGCAAACTGCCTTGGAAATTGCAGATGGAATTGATTTAATTCAATGTATACAACCCATGTTGTTTTTATAAAGTTTTCCAAACCAGTTTTCAATAAGCTTGAGTCATTCACTCGGTAGGAAATTAGCCACTATTTGAGTCCGTCTGGCAAACTGCCGATCCGTTAATGTAGAGGTGATCAACACTTGTCAACAATGGCCGTCTTCCCCATCACATTTGCTGTAAGTTTTAAGTATCGAGGGTCTGCCAATTACCGGAGACGATTATGATGCAGTAGTAGAAATGTGTCCTATGGTGAGATGGCAATTTATAGAAGTGGTTGTTCAGCTAGGTTTATCTTGTATAGAAACATAGAACAGGTTACTGTTGTCTAGCTCCCTGTCTATCAGGTCCAGGCAAACTGCATGCACTACATGGGAAGAGAGAAGAGCTGTACGAGGGCAATGTCATCTTGATAATTACGGATGTCCTATGTGGAGATGGCAATTTATAGAAGTGGTTGTTCAGATAGGTTTATCTTGTATAGAAACATAGAACAGGTTACTGTTGTCTAGCTCCCTGTCTATTAGGTCCAGGCAAACTGCATGCACTACATGGGAAGAGAGAAGAGCTGTACGAGGGCAATGTCATCTTGATAATTACGGATGTCCTATGTGGAGATGGCAATTTATAGAAGTGGTTGTTCAGATAGGTTTATCTTGTATAGAAACATAGAACAGGTTACTGTTGTCTAGCTCCCTGTCTATTAGGTCCAGGCAAACTGCATGCACTACATGGGAAGAGAGAAGAGCTGTACGAGGGCAATGTCATCTTGATAATTACGGATGTCCTATGTGGAGATGGCAATTTATAGAAGTGGTTGTTCAGATAGGTTTATCTTGTATAGAAACATAGAACAGGTTACTGTTGTCTAGCTCCCTGTCTATCAGATCCAGGCAAACTGCATGCACCACATGGGAAGAAGGAGGAGCTGTACGAGGGCAATGTCATCTTGATAATTACGGATGTCCTATGTTGAGATGGCAATTTATAGAAGTGGTTGTTCAGTTAGGTTTGTGTTGCATAAAACAAACAAACACGTTGGTAATTCTATAATATTAACCTTCCAGCGGGCGCGCTGTCGTAAAATTTACGACAAACGCCCCTTATCGCTTCCCCCACTCTTGCGACTTAGTTGTAAGCATCGAGCTTCGAGCTATGCTAGAGTCAAATCAAATGTCAAACATTTACCACAAGATATAAATTCTTTTCTCAAAGTGAATTACGTTAGGGCAGTTGAACCGATAACAGAAGAAGAAAACAGAAGCTTTCCAAAATGCGGTGTTTGTCGGTTATGTGCACTGGATAAGAAAAGATCCTCAGCATCAATGAAGTGTTGCCGTTGCCAGTCCTTTACATGCAAGAACCATTCTTCAGTTGAGGTGGTTTGTAACAATTGTAAGGATGAGAATATTGATTCTGACTAAATAGGTCGATAAAATATTTTGTTTTGAAATATTAACATGTTTTGAGTGTTGCTTCGTTTTTTTTAAGAAAGTCAAATATATTTTTTTAAGTACTGCCTATTATGATTTTTCATATTCTTAAAGAAATTCCCTAACGTTTGTATAAAGAAAACACCACTTACATGGAGAAAACTTGATGACGTAAAATTTACGACAAGCGCCCGCTCAAGGGAAATTACTCAACGCGCCCGCTGGAAGGTTAAATATATAGTTTGCCCGTTCCGGGTTGGATCCAGTAACTAGGAGACGCCAGTCTTCAAGCAAAGCCTGTTGGCACATTATGACGAATATATTATTATCTTGCCCCAAATTAAGTGTTTGCTATATTTATAACTTGCTTTATAAGCCGGGAATGCTGTGGCATATTTAAGCCCCCTTTATGGGAGTGACCTATTAGGGCAAGGTTGTAACGTGTTCCGTCTCTAGTCTTGACCGAATCTTTTTTCACCTTGGCCTTTGTGATTTATGAATGTTCCTGCAGTAGAATTCTGCCCCCCGGGGGTGGCCAGTTATAGTAAGGTTATAACACTTCTCATGTTAAGTGTTGGTAATTCTAGGTAGTTCTGTTGGTCTTCGAGCAAAGCCAGGCTCTTGAAGTAATTCAAAATTTTCCCTTGACTTCTTCTCGGCGTAGACTTGGGATGCAAGCAGAATCTGAGTGGGATCTCTGGGGCCTTGTTGACTTTTTGAAAATTGGATTTTTTTAAATTTTTTATTATAATTTAAACACTTTACAAATACAAGGAAAAAAAATTCCCGATAAACTGCTTTTTAGCAGTTTGTCTAACGGGTTCTTTACATTATAAAAATATACCAGATTTTTTTGCAAAATATTAGTCATGAATACGTAGTGAGCTCACGCTATCTGAACACTTCTCCAGAGGCAGACGCAACATGTCCTGCATCTGGGACATGAGTTTCGGTTCGCAAATCGTCTGCCTTTTGGCTTCCTCGTCACCGCAGACCCTCGGACGTTTGTCCCACGTGTTCATATGTATACCCCTCAACTTCCGTTCTCGTCAACTCGGCTTTCCCGCTCTCTCGAACGTCCGGACCGGTATTGCTGTTTGCAAAACAGATTGTCAATTCATCAAACAATTGACAAATTCTAACTAATTGACACTCACAAAGAGTAATAAATAGATATTATAGTCTTTTTACTAAAATTTTGAATGTAACACTGAATATACATGTAACATTTTTTCGTAATATAGTTACGTAAAACAGTGACAGGTGGCAGACCTCAAATAATGTCCGACATCTTAAAATGTAGGAAAATCGGTAACACCATCTACCAGAATAGAATGTGTCCCTTTTTTCATCCAGATTAGACAAACTGGATGAAATAAGGTGTTGTATAAAACAGCCATAAGTTATGGTTCGATCAACAATAATCATTTTGATTGGATGGAAATAGCTAAATTGAATATGCCCTTTTTTCCATCTCCGCCAACTGAAATAATTGTTTCTTATCGTCATTAAGTTGTCACAGATTTGTTATTTACAAAAAGATGTGTATTTAAAACAGTAGTTTTAGGTAAAAGTTACACACACTTTATTTAGCCCTTTTGAGCTAAAAATAAAGTTTATCTAGTTTGTTACAACTTCTAACACTTCCGTAAGATTTGTAATCGGTACCGTTTTAACAAGGTATAAAATTAAATTTCTACATATACATATATGAAAACCTTTTTATTCAAATTTAATTATTTTTAATTGCATACTTAATGGCATTTAAGTTACGACAGTAAATATTGATACACCAAAAAAGACGGCACTCGCGCACTGAAGATTGAAGTTGCGTAGGGCGTGTCCATTTGCTGTAAGTAAGCACAGTTTTTACTGACTGCCGCTGAATTATGTGTTATTGCAGGTTTAATCCACTGCAAGCTAAGTCCTTTATCATTGCACAAGCGACATTTTCCTTCTATAATATAATTCAACAATGTTTGTCTTCCTTGCAAAAAAAACTATGTAATTAATAAAATTTCTTAGGGCCAGTTTTTTCACATAACTTGAAAAATTCATCAACTTTTAAAGTTAAATCGAATTCTGTGAAATAACTGGCCCTTAATCTATCGAGTCAATCAAATTTAAATGAAATGTATTATAACTGGTGTTTAACAAACTATTTCTAAATATTAACAAATGTAAATCATACCCAAGACACTATCTAGTTTACAAACCAATGTCATTAGAAACTTTGTAAACATTTGTAAAATGTGCCAAAAATTGGGAAAAAATTGTTGCAAGATGATATTGTTAATTGTGATTTTGAAATATGAGATCGACAGATATGACGTTTAATAAATAGGTCCCGATGGTCAAGTGGTTAAGACGCCCCTACGGTAATACAAGAGATCCCGGGTTCGATTCCTAGTTGTGACCGTTATCTTTTTTATTGTCTGTGTCGTGTTTTGTTTCATGTTTCGTAAAAGTCTTCAACGATACAATAAGTTTCTGTCGAAACAAATCTCTAATACTATCCAATTATGCGATGGAACGCACACAACTGGAGATATTAATTAATATTAGATACCTCGGAGTTATATTTGATGAAAAACTATAATTTGTTCACAATTTAAATCAGATTACAAACATTATTATGAAAACCTCAATATTTTTGCTGAGATCCATTAAAAACTTCAATTCACTTCGTATCATGAAAATTTTTGCAGTCAATTAGAGTATAATTTTGTCATTTGGTCACCTCAATCTTCTAATCGCTTTAAGAGAACTCACTCGACGCACTGGGCACAAGGACCTATTTTAATGTTACCATTCACAAACTAAAATTACGAAGCAAACTCGCCAATTCTTCGCCTACATTGTTTAGTAAACGAATATACAAATTATGTTCACATTTCAACTTAACAAATTCTGTTTAAAACATACCTAAATATATATATTTTTTAATTTTATCAATTATTGTAATCCATTGTAAGAAATTATTTTTTGCAACCGTTGTTTATTTACCAACAAATTGTAAACTAAAAATGTAAAACCTCCATTGGCCTATAAAAGTGTAAATAAATAAATAAAATTTTCATCTGTTTATAGTTATTTTTTGATAATGTTTTGTTGTATAAGATATCATTTATTGTAACCCAGTGTACTGTAACATTTTAATAAATAAATATTAAATACAATGTTTTGTGTTCATCACTTTTGCCTTTTTTGACAATTGCAGGTAATGTAACTGAAGGAACCCATCGACTTGGGACCACAGTCCACTTGGGTCCACTTATGTAATTGAAGGAACCCATCGACTTGGGACCACAGTCCACTTGGGTCCACTTATGTAATTGAAGGAACCCATCGACTTGGGACCACAGTCCACTTGGGTCCACTTATGTAATTGAAGGAACCCATCGACTTGGGACCACAGTCCACTTGTGTCCACTTATGTAACAGAAGGAACCCATCGACTTGGGACCACAGTCCACTTGTGTCCACTTATGTAACAGAAGGAACCCATCGACTTGGGACCACAGTCCACTTGTGTCCACTTATGTAACAGAAGGAACCCATCGACTTGGGACCACAGTCCACTTGTGTCCACTTATGTAACAGAAGGAACCCATCGACTTGGGACCACAGTCCACTTGGGTCCACTTATGTAACAGAAGGAACCCATCGACTTGAGACCACAGTGGGAGCGTTAGATAATTGTGGGTATTTTCCACGTCCAAAACAAATTTAACATTCATGTCATGTTCGGATGTCATTTCTGTTAAGGTAAGTAAGTTAAGTAGATGCAAAGGTAACTCGCATAGCGTGCTATCAGCTCTGTCAATGGGGCGTGCTAGTGATGTCGAACCCGTGGTCGACGCGACGTGTACGATTATTTGAAAATAGTATGGCGGATACTCACGAGCGGCGTGTACGCTACGCACACAAAACTCTAATCGCTTGCATCTCCGTTCACAAATGGCCTTAAAGTAAAATATATTTATTTAATTATTAACGCCCTCTTTAGGAGCTTTTACATAATAAAAATTATACATGACTAAACTGACTCAGTAATCATCTTTTGTATTTAATTAGTGATAAATTGGAGATATCCTCTGACTCGGCATAACTATTACCCTCCATCAGTATTCTGGGAAATGAGGAATACATTTGGTAGTTAGTCCCAGAATTTCTGCACTGAAATAAATCCTGACTTCTAGTATTACATCGTGTAATCTGAAAGATAGACTACCAAATTTATTTATTTATTTAATAGCTTACGTTGTACCCGGCGTTGCTGGGGGTTATCCTTAGGAGATACACGTATACCATTGCTGACTTTTCTGTAGTCCTTTTTAAGATTTACAATTCCGTAGTACATCATTTTGATGTATCTCATAAGGTTTAGCCAGCGTTAGCAATGTAAGCACTCGAAAATATATTTTTACGACTTGATTACAAAACATCGACTTTTCTCTACTTTTTGTAAATATAATATGCATGTATTATATATGCAAACCTTCCGGAAGAAAATCTCTAAATGATAGTGATAGACCCTGAGATAAACCCCATCAAAATCCAATGCGTAGTTTAGAAGAACTAAGCGCACAAACAGACAGACGCGGATAGCGACTATATTTTATACCATTTAGAGATTAACGAAGCATTAATGCAAGGAGAAATGTTACAATACAGGATTATTTAAAAAAGTACAGCTTTGACAAAAATAGGGCGCATAAACAATAAAAATGTCAAGTCAAGACAGGACCAAGGTTCAAAGAGCAATTCTGTACATTGGTAAATGGTATCATTAATTTGTAGTGTTGATTGAGGAAAAGCAATGAATTATTTCTGAGTCCACGGGAAGGGATATTGAAAGAGATGCGTTGCAAAAAAGTAGGTGAGTCAATCATTCTGTTAATTGTTTTTAAAATGCAGATGAGATTAAAGTCATTCCTACATTATTCTAAAGAAGAAAGGTTTAATTTTACTTAAAATTCATCGTATAAGTAATCGCCTCTTTCTAGCTCTAACCTCAAAGCAATTCTCCTTAAGAAGATATGCTGTACGGGTTAGATAATAATAATAATAATATTTGGATGACTTGTATAGCGCCGTTTTTGTGCAAAATCACCTCAAGGGCGCTATTCAAATTAATAATACATTTCTAGAGTGATCTATGTTATTACTAACTCTTTATGGAGATAATATACAGTACAATACTTACATGGTGGGTCACTTGAGATTAACATTAACTAATTGTTTATTAGCGAAATTTAGAAACAGGATTTAGGGCATAATTGGAAAATTGGATATAACTGGACTTTCTCTCGGGAATGGAATATTTAATTTAAGGGTATGACAGCTTAAAAAGGTAAGTTTTTAGTTAGGTCTGAATTCTATTGGACTTGTTATGGATCTTAGTTCTGGAGGGAGTTTAATCCAAGACTTCGGTTACAAAACTTAGTATTTGGCTTGCGCTTAGGTTCCATCAGTCTGCCTACAGCTGCTGATGTTGCTGAACTAAGAGTTGACTACCTCAGACCAGTGTTTTCCGGGACGCATAGTTCAGAGATGTCCTCAGCACAATTTGTACTGGATTTTTTCAGGGCACTTGAGCCAGTGAAGGTTACGAAGGTGTTCTAAAATTTAGAGACCCCGGTTATGAGCCGTGCTGCTGCATTAAAGACTGATTGAAGTTTGTCAATTTGATATTTTGGAAGGCTGGCATAAATGCCGTTGCAGTAATCGAGACGTGAGACTACGTAAGAGTTGATAAGTAGTTTTGTTGCTTCTGTAGGAAGGTTTCTTCGGACAGACTTGAGTTGTCTTAGGTGAAAAAAACCGGTGCTTACAGTCCTATTTATTTGGTTTTAAACGAAAAGTCTGAATTTAAATTATAATGATTAATGAGAACATCATAGAATGGAGACCAAATAACGCAGGAATGTTCTAAACTAGGGCGAACCAACAAACAGAAAAGAGTTTTTAGAGTAATTATATTATTACCTAAATAATCATTTTGTCTTACAAATTAAGCATATTTACATTATGTAAAATTTATTATTGTAATTGGGGTTATTTATTTGTGAATTCGCGTCTTGAAGGCTTTTATATGTATTCATTATTACTGATAAGTTGTTCATGAGAAAATTAATAGTGGCACTCAGAACACGAAGAAGGTTTTTCTCCACTGTGTGAGTCAGCATGTATGTCGTTAGATGGCTCTGTCGAGAAAATGAATAGTTTCACTCAGAACATGAAAACATGTTTTTCTCCACCGTGAGTCAGCATATGGCTCGTCAGATTGCCTTAGATTCATGAACATTTAAGAACATGAACGTTGCACTCAGAACATGAAAAATCACACGGGTATATTTATATTTTAGCCCTATCGCATTCAATCTGCCAACATTTATATTTTCCTGGACATCTACGCTAGTTAAATAATTGAAATGGCAACACTGAGATTTCATCTCAAACACAAAATATTATCTAAATTCTGTAATTTCTATGGTAAAGCCTGTCGCCAGCTAGCTGTCACATATTTGTTGGTTGTGAGATTTTGCGTTTACTAGTTTCGTCTTTTTTTGTAAATCTTCGGCGAAAGTATTTACACATTCTCTCAACCTCGTTATAAAGTTGAAGTAAAACAGAGTCCCCGGATCCTTGCAGAACAGGATGAATTCCACCTCCATTAAGTTAGAACCAGGCACAAGTGCGGAAGAGAGTGTCGCTTTGATGTATGTGGATATCTATTCAGACAATCCTTTTATCATTGAAGAATGTTTGGAATCTATCTGTGAAAACATTTCAGGTATTTATTGCTCTGTCTTTTTTGGCCCATAACAGAAGCAAAATACAATCGAAAATGAAATGGTACGGCGTTACTGTATAGATATGGTAACGAACTTTTAGGTTAAAAGTGGTGTGCACTGTGTGGTTAGGTCAACCTCAATGAACTCATTAGAATTCTTATAATTTTAGTATTGGTCCGTTTAATCGGTCTTGCAAACGCTTTTTTGCTGGATTGTTACCTTTCTTCATTTCTATGGCATATCTGACACCTCACCACCAGAGCACACCTTCCTGTACAGTGTTGGAACGATATCGGCACAAGGTTGGAAGGATTGAGGTAGAGCGATCCACATTCGGGCCGGTTACACAACCCATTCTAATCAGGGGTCAATTGGAGAAATCCTCTCCAGATGCCGAATTGCCAATGCGCTGATAATACCTTATCCTAACAGTCCTAAATCCGAAAATTATTGATTAGAGTGATCACCTAACTAGACGTATACTGATTTTGGCAAGGGACGTCAAAGTTGTATTCGCGGCAGGCGCCGTTTGGCTCATTCTAATAATTGCGACATTACCTGTGAACGGTTGAGGGGGGTAACCATAATTTATTTATTCAAACGCCATAAAATGGCTTTTACAATACACTGATAATCAAATTACAAGCGTACAGTGGTAAACAGGATAATAATAGCAATTAATTAAATAACAATTAATGTGTACACAAAAACACTATTGCAAGTGATGCAGTTATTCATATAAGTGCAGAAAGACAATGCATAATTCAAAATGAATATATACCAGTGTAACAATAGTTGAACTAATTTATACTAGGCTTGTATAATACCTGTCATAAGTCGAAGTATGAGGTGTCTATGATAATAGTCAGAAGTGAGTTTATTGTTACCCACAAAATTAATTGTACTTGGAACAGCTGAGTAGGCATCGCAACTTGGCATTAACAATTCGGGATTTCAGCGATTCAATGATATTTATGGATAAGAAATAATAATTTTAAATAAAATAATACACGTGTTAGCTAATTTTTTAAAATTTTTTTATATTAACTCCACACAGGAGGCCCTGAAGAAAATAATTTCCCTCAGGGCCTGTGTCATCTTTGGGGATGCTGTGTGGAGGGTCTTTTTGTGGAGAGGAAGGAGTGAACATGGGTCTTGAAGAGTCCCATGTTGTAGGAGGGAGGAAACACAGAGGCCGGCAGTTCGTTCCACAGCCGAGCTGTTGAACTTAAGAACGAATCGTAGAAGCGACCCGTTCTCATGTGACAAATGTCAACCGTGTACAAATGTTGGGCGCGCGTTTGGCGTGTATCCCGACTACGCACCGTTGCCGAAGGGATCAATGACGCTAGTTCCTCAGAGCATCTTCCATTGTAATACCGATAGAACAAGGACAGCATACCTAACTGACGCCTGTGCTCTAAAGATTGCAGTCCGTTTGTTAAGATTGGGGAATCTATCAAACGGACCGCCCGTTTTTGCACAGAGTCAAGGGTTTTTTTCAGGTATTTAGGGGCTCCGGACCAGAGATGGCTGCCAAATTCGACAGTAGGGCGCACTTGCGATTTGTACAGGGTCAGCAGTTGTGTGCTATTACTATAGGATGTCTGAAGTAAATAGTTTAGATGTAGTAAAATATGATATAGGAGCCATGCAGAAGAATATTATCAATCCTGACATTAATTATTGTAATTGAGGTATGTTATTATAGCCATTTTTATTTATTTAATGTTTTAATCCAGCAGGACTAGGAGGGTAGTACAATCTCAGTCTGCCATATTACATGATGTATAAAAACAATGAAAAATAAAAATAGGTAAATGGTTAGCGTGGTAATACGTTTAAACAAGAACTTAAATTATATTTTCGGCGATATTTTGCGACTGTGACAAGTCAAACAAAATAAATAGCTTTTCCAATTTTTGATGAAATTTTTATTTTATCAGATGAAATTAGTACGTCCAAGACTTCTCATCTAGAGGGAGTCACCGTCAAAGCAGAACCAGAGAAAAGTGTGATATTGTATAAAGAAATTGACATCGAGCTCCCAGATATTAAAAAGGAAAGTTCGGAGCACTCCGGCAGATTTCATCATATGGCGGGTAAAACTATATTTTATAATGAACACACGTGTTATCCTGTACTGAAATAAAGCAAAATCTAGAGAACTTATTAAACCCTACCTTATGAATGTTCCTAAGTTTGAAGACAGGGTAATTATCGCACGTGGTCCACAGTTTTAGAATGACTTGTAAGATCTAACAGTAAATTCAAACACCTTTAAAACATTTTTACTTTTCACAATTACGCGCTGTATCGTAGCAATCATGTTGAACCATCTGTGCATAACTGGCGGCATAAACCCCAAAAATAAATAATTATAATATTTCCAAATATCATGAAACATTTTTTATTATAGTTTTTATGCCTTCAATTTCAATCTGCACTCAATCTAAGCTACTCCAAGTACCTTATCACCAGGAGCTTAGTTAGACAATATTATGTAATGCATCAATACAAAAATACTCACATAAATATCAGCGATGCGCTCAGCTTGTCATGATATATCAATGTACTATTGTTTTGTTATTCCAGGTAGCATTAAAGTAGAGACAGTTCATATCAAGGTAGAAGCAGGACTCCTAGAAGAGGATAGAGGGGGCAATGCTTGTACCGAAATAGACATAGACCAGCCGGATGTTAAAAATGAATGCTTAGAGCACTCTGCTAGTATTACCCAGACTGCAGGTAAAATCGATCTTTTTTTTTCTGAATAAATAATTTTCAGTTTTCATTACAGATACCTACTTATTGAGCTTAATCCACTTTCTATTTCAGACTTTATAATGGACCTGAAGATCCATCCAGGAAAGAAAGCTCATTCATGTTCGTACTGCAGCGCCACATTTTCACGGATAGGAATTTTAGAGCGTCACGTGCGTACCCATACTGGAGAAAAACCTTATATATGTTCCTACTGCAGCTATTCATGTTGTCAAAAGGGAACTTTAACACTTCACATGCGTACCCATACTGGAGAAAAACCTTTTTCGTGTTCCTACTGCAGTTATTCATGTTCTCGAAAGGGATCTTTAGAACGTCACGTATTCACCCATACTGGGAAAAAACCTTTTGCATGTCCTTACTGCAGTCATTCATGTTCCCAAAGTGGATCTTTAAAACTTCATGTACTTACCCATAGCAGAGAAAAACGTTTTTTTTGTTCCGATTGTAACTATTCATGTTCTCAAAAAGGTTATTTAAAATATCACATGCTTACGCACGCTTCAGAAAAACCTTTTTCATGTTCCGACTGCAACTATTCATTTTCTCTAAAGACAAATTTAAAACGTCACATGGTTACCCATACTGGAAGAAAATCGTATTCATGTTCCTACTGCAGCTATTCATGTTCTCAAAAGTATAATTTAAAACGTCATTTTATTACCAAACATTGAACACCTTTTTTCGAGCTCTTTTTGCAAATGTTCAGGAAAACAGTATTCACATTGTTTTAAAACTAGCTCAACAATAAAACGAACCAGAGGAGGTTCTGAGAAGAAAACGGTATAATTATTGGGTAAGAAGCTGAGGGTCAGCGCGTCTAGAAGTGACAGATGGATGAATCCATCCCTCCCACTTCGGCGCAAGGCGGTGGTTTGAGAGATGCAGAGAACAAAAGTCTCCCTCGACCGACGTCTCCCAATCCAGCATACAGTTGGTGGTAAGACGCATCTGCCGTCAAGACCTGGACAAACCTTACTCCCTCGAACCCGTGCACCCCTGACTTATGGAAGAGGTGTTGGTTATCCGATGATTGGTTTCCTGGGCGGCGGTAATCAAATCGGCTTCCCTTAATGACCACATTTAGCCAGATGTTTTACCGTATCAACTCATATATCACAACTGTCCTCTGCCGCACAGCGGGGAGATAGCTCGCTCACACAAGTAAGAATTTTATTTATGAGAGTCGTGTTGATTTTATTGTCGAGTCAAATAAGATAAACAATACAGTATTTTGCTAATTAAAGCAACCTGAACAAGCCAGAAGCTATTCCAAACTTAGTTGCAAGATAAATTTCTTAATAATAAAAACGAGAAATGTGTTGATAATTCGTATTTTCAATAACCGAACGCAAATACAATTTTAAAAGTGCACAAATACACTTATTACATGATAATTTATTATGCGACTAGAAATGTAAACAGTTTGTTACTTTTTCAAAAGTTTATGTTACCACCTACGAGTATAGTACATAAAATGCTGTTTGTTGAGATATAAATTGATGGCTTAAAGAAAATAATTAGTATAAATTAGTAAATGAATATTTAATGTAAAAATAAATTAATATTTTTTTTTTAAAGAAAAACAAACATTCCGGGTTACGAATAACCTGACAACATTTGGAAATCTCCTACTACCACCATAGTAAGCTGAAAATGTTGCTTGTATTGTGATGGAGGACTTAGCCAGCCGAGGAATCGAACACACTACGCCTGGGTGGGACCCAAACGCAATGTCAACACGGCCACCGACCGGTCAAATTATATTATAAAATTAGTAAATAACCACTTGCACGTTAGTTTGAATAAACCATGTTATAAAAACTAACTCAATAAATAAATATTCAAAATCCTTTTTTTGTTTGTTTATTTATATGCGAATACCACCCTACGGTCCCAACTGCTTCCAACTGTATGTAGCCAGTGAGACTATGGCATCCCCAATACATGCGGTATGTTTTGAGGCTGAAGGTATAGGGGAGGTGGAAGAGATTGGGACGGTCTTACAATAGGGCAAAACTAGTTTTATGATTAAATATTATCGCGTTCAAAGTCAGCATCTGTTTCACTGTTAGCCATTTTAGTTACTTTTGAATATCTATATATTAGTAATATTCTTATTGCTCAATTTACAACTTATTTTGTTTTCTGTCGTTGTATAATAAAATAATCGTTTGTCAGTAGTTAAAATGTGGAGCAATAATAGTGACCGTAGTTTTTCCCAAAAAAGGTATCTTCTTTCCAATTTTCTTTTGTATACATATACTCAGCTTGCTTGCTTGCTTGAGGTTAGTTTGGAATCTCGTAACTCCAAAGTATATTAAGGCGATGCACTACGTCGTGTAATATTTTAAATTGAGCCGCTATCAATAACAACCCTTACGTAGATGGCGATAAGGTTTAAATTCCCGCTTAACAACATCGACCTGTTTTGATTTATGCAAGAAAAAACATTGCCAAAAAGTGCCTTCTATTTTATTTTGTGAATGTTCAGGCATAAATATTTAATTTTTTTACAATAATTTTACAAATAACTTTATTTTCCACACTATACAATAAAATCATAACCGAAAATGGGTTCGTAAGTAGGAGATTTTGAACTTAAAAGCAGTTTTCATAGGCCTTATACATAATTTTTTTTCTGGGCTTATAAAAAGACTTATCTAAAAAACACTCGATCATTTTAAAGGCCAAGATGTATTCTACTCGCAGTATTTAATTAAAGCATCTGAAACATTTCTAGGCGACCAAATTTTCAAATCAAAAATACATGATTTTGCATTACTACGTATGGCATCGCCTTAAATCAAGGCTGCCCAACCCCAGGCCCGCGGGCCACAATGTGGCCCGCGAACGAATTATAAGTGGCCCGCGTGAACCATTTTCAAAAAACCCGCCAATCCGCCAATTTGAAAAAGTGTCGCGGGTCCGCGGTAAAACAAACAATGCAGCTTGCGCGCGGTCACCAGTGTTGCCAACGAAGGCGATTTATCGCTATTTAGGCTACTCAGAACGAGAATCAGCGACTAAAAAATCTAACCTGTTGAACTTACTTTTTAAACAAAAATACACCGGTTTTTGATATAATATTTTTTACGTCCGAAATGGAATCTTGTAGCCATCCCCCCCCCATGGAATTCGAAAAATTGTTGTGGGGAATCACATATGATGTTTTTGGGTGCGCGGAATTTTTTCTCAGCGAAGTTCCGTAACAACCTCCCCCCCATGGATTGCAAATATTTTATGGGGAGCACTCATTTTGAATTTTTTTTGTGGGAATTATGTTTTATAGAAATTCTCTAACAACCCCCCCCCCCCATGGAAATAGGAACCGTCAGGTATTCAGTGGCCCGCCAGTGATTCAAAATCGTCAATTTCGCCCAACTGTTAAAAAGGTTGGGCAGCCTTGCCTTAAATCAATATTTTTAATTTTGCTTTCACTGCATGTCTTCTTATGTCCTATTATCATCCATTTTGTCTTTTTTGCAATTAATTTAAGTTTGTTTTTAGCCATGGTGATAAATTATTCAGTCCATCATTTAAAATATTTATCAATTCTTAATTATATTGAAATATAATGTGCGAGTTTGTATTCTAGACTGAAATTAGTTATGGTGAGTTTCAGTTCATCAAGAATAGGTTTTAGATACAGCGTTTGGAACAGTTAACATGTGGTGCATCTGATAGCGCACCACATGATGAGGAGGTAGCTGGTGCGGGCCTCCTGGAGACGAGGGAATAGCATCCTCGGTGGAGTGCTGGTCCTCTGGAGAGCCGTCGGCCTGCGGAAGGTGGACCCAGTAGCGTCATTGCGGAAACATTCTGGATTCTTTCATTCGTAACGCAGGTTTCACACTGCTCGCGTGTGAATGTACTCTGCGGGAAAAATGCCCCACGTATCCAACCAATATCTCACGGCACTATCGGCTATCGCTGAGCGCTTTTTTTCACTTGCCACTGTTGCCGGGGAGTTGGGACAATATGTGATGGCTATCGTTCGGTCCTTGCATAAAATTTGTATGTAAAATACGTGATCCTTTCATTATATAACCAAATGAGGTCATAATTGTGTTGCTGAGCGTCTGAACTGTGCGTGTACGTATCAAGAAGAATCCTCCGTTGAAAAGGGATTTTTTTTTAGCCTTTAACTATGAAATGATTCTGGGCAATTATACCACAGCGTAAAAGAATGTAAGTGTTAAAGGTTTGATATGTAAGCCAAAATGTTGCAAAATAAAAAGGTAGATGGTTGTCTAGAAAAGTCACAGGAGGTTAATTTAAGAGTTGCATCAGAAAATAGCTACACTGGTAAGAGTCTCGATGATGAGGTTGTTCTTATTTGGTTTGAATGAGCAGGTTATTTATTAAGAGTGATTTCCGTGTACAAGAATAGTTTCATTAAGGGCACGAAAACGGTTTTTAGTATGAGAGCGAATGTGTCTTGTTAAGTTTGACTTTTGTGAACATGAATAAATGCAGCAAGAGCATGAGAATGGTTTTTCTTTAGTATGAGTACGAATGTGTATAACTAAGCGTGTTTTTCGTGAACATGAATAGTCACAAAAAGAGCAAGAGAACGGTTTATCTTTAGTATGAGTATGAATGTGTCTTATTAAGGATGACTTAAATGAACATGAATAGTTGCAGTATGAGCATGATAACGGTACTTCTGAGTGAGTATGAGAACGTTTGTGTCTATTTAAGGATGGCTTATCTGAATATAAATTATTACAATATGAGCATGAGAACGATTTATCTTTAGTGTGAATTCGAATGTGTTTAATTAAGGATGACCTATTTGAACATGAAAATTTACAGTAAGGGCATGGAAAAGGTTTAGGATGCGTAAGTTTGTGTCTAGTGAAGGATGAGCTATCTGAACATAAAAAGTTACACCAAGGGCATGAAAACGGTTTTTCGTTTGTATGAGTGCGCTCGTGTGCAGTTAAGCGTGACTTCTGTGAACATGAATAGTTACAGTTAGAGCACGTGAACGGTTTTTCTTTAGTATGAGTGCGAATGTGTATTATTAATGATGACTTCTGTGAACATGAATAGTTACAGTAAGAGCACGAGAACGGTTTTTCTTTAGTATGAATTCGAATGTGCCTATTTAAGGAAGACTTATCTGAACATGAAAATTTACAGTAAGGGCATGGAAAAGGTTTAGTATGCGAATGTTTGTGTCTAGTGAAGGATGAGCTATCTGAACATAAATAGTTACAATAAGGGCATGAAAACGGTTTTTCGTTTGTATGAGTGCGCACGTTTGCAGTTAAGCGTGACTTCTGTGAACATGAATAGTTACAGTAAGAGCATGTGAATGGTTTTTCTTTAGTATGAATGCGAATGTGCGTTATTAAAGATGACTTCTGTGAACAAGAATACTTACAGTAAGAGCATGAGAACGGTTTCTCTTTAGTATGAGTGCGAATGTGCCTAATTAAGTTAATTTTCCGTGAGCATAAATACAATAAGAGCATGAGAATGGTTTTTCTTTAGTATGAATACGCATGTGTGCAGTTAAGTTTGACTTCTGTGCAAATGAATAGTTACAGTAAGTGCATGAGAAAGGTTTGTCTTTAGTATGTGTGAGTAAATGAGCAATTAGGCCAGCCTTAGAAGCAAGTTTTGTGTCACATTCAGAACGAGGAAAAGATTTTGTTTGGTGAAATATCTTCCCGTCGCATTTTCGTTGAAAGGAAAAGATGTTCTTCACTATGATGGCTGCACCTTGAAAAGAAAAACAAGATTATTTAATTAATATAATCAGAGCTATTTGGAGTATTTAATGAGGATTAAGGTAGTAGAAGGGGAAGTAGAGGAGATGAGGAAGGTGGGGATGGACCTGTCTCATCAGCTCTTGTCGCCAAACACGGCTAAAGCCATTTCAAGCAACATTTCAATTCTGAATGGTGGTCATTCACCAGGACAACACAGAGAGCAAATTTCACTCTACTACTTTAATGCAGGTAGAAAACGATTTTCTTAACAAAAAAACCTTGATGTTGCATATTATAAAGAATATGATGTAACGAATTAGTATTTGTACCCTTTTTAGTGTTCCATAAAATATCGTAAACCGCAAATTAGGATTCTTTAAAATTAAGCACTTTTTCCTGCTAAGCCTACCATTGTTTACCATAATCGCAACGACACTTTGAAGAAAATTTACAACAGTTAACAACGTACGCCACTCGGTTTATGGGGGACTTTAATGAATATTTTTAACTTTCCAATAGACATAACCGATTGGGATAGCTGGTTAAAAGTTTAACAGTCAGTTGAAATTGGGAAGGGACCCTTGGTCTCCTATATTATAACCCTAAGGGACACAGCACAAGGAACTTTGTACAAGGTTTCCTTTATGCATTCGATTTAATACACACTAAAGGTCACTTTAACAGAGGGATGTTATAAAATAAATTATTGCAAATCTCACTGATGTAGGTTATCCACACCGTCAGACAGGTACAGGTACTTGGGTAACAGAATGGGTGGGGAAATGCAGGAACATAAATGTTAGAGGGAGAAGCATATCGTTGACGACAATCCATCATCGCGAAGGAGAGACAAAAAACCGGCGATGATTAACCTAAACAGAAGGCAATTGAGATGTGCGGTGATATTATTTTCGTTGTTGCACTATTCCCTAACATTGAAAAAATCCAATATTAATCCAACCGACGTAGGTTTATTACCGTTTTCAACTGGCATTGCAGGATGACTTACGCAGTGATGCATTTTATTCAGCGATATAACTGCGTCAAAAATTATTGTTATTTAAAAAACGTGTTTTTAAAGTCCTGATCTTTAAGTTCTGATCACTGACTACGTAGCAGGTGATTACGAAATATGGACAAGCGCGGTCCATAGCCCGTCCCCAAGTAAACAACATTTGTACACGAGGGTTCAATAAGCCTTCATGTGACATGCTTTATTTCAGCCAGAACATTTGATTCGAAGGAGATGTATGTAACACATCAATAAAAATGACATAAAAAAGGTTTTACCCGTCATTTGGGGAAGTTTTTCAGCGTGTTCCAAGCATTCCTTTTTAATATCTGGGATTTCGACGTCAATATCTGAGTATGAAATCTCACTTTCCTCTTTATCTTTAGATCCTGTTTGTGTTTTGATGGTGACTCCCTGTGGATGAGAATTCTCAGTTGTTCTAAATTCACCTAATAACAGAAAACCTTCATTTATAATTAGATACAATAAACGAGATATATTTATTATTTTATTTTTTTGGTAAACTAATGTTTAAGACAAGATTTTTTATGCATAGCACAAGGGGTAACAATTATTTTACTAGCAATAATTATTCGCCTGAAACACTCAACCACATTGAAAAATCTCCTGATAAAAGATACATGACGCCAACGGGACTCGAACCCGTGTCCCTTCGATTTCCGGTCGACAGCTCTGATTGTTAATTGTTGAATGAAACACTAGTATATATTGAATTATTTCGCGGATAAGAGATAAGCCGCCATAGCTCAGTGGTCAGAGCTGTCGACCGGAAATCGAAGGTACACGGGTTCGAGTCCCGTTGGCGTCATGTATCTTTTATCAGGAGATTTTTCAATGTGGATGAGTGTTTCAGGCGAATAATTATTGCTTGTAAAATAATTGAGATATATTTAACTTCTGGGTACTTAAATAAAAGCATTTTGTAATGCGACAAGTTTTTGCGTGAATATACAACATGCACATGATCGCATTTCAAATGCCCTCTTAACTGTATGTAAAGCAACATATATCAAAGTCTATGTGGGCGCAGATTCAATAAAGCAATACAAAAAGAAGAGGGACGCTTTTAGGTAGATTTGGTATATTTTCGTAGATTTAGGGCGGTAACCAATTCTGTTTGCGACACATTGACAATTTTATCGGTTCGATAGATTAATAAAATAGTTAGGTTAACTCTCAACACATGAAGCATGCCCTATTCAATTTTATAGAAAATTTACACGGATTCCGAAGAAACACTAATCTCGCAGCCGTTTTTCTTACCAGCTATCTGATCCAAACATTCCTTCTTTAAGTTCGGCAGGTCTACCTTAACTTCTTATCCGACATTTCACCTCCACCTTCTTCCACAGTCTCTGACTCCATCTTGACGGTGACAATCTCCGGGTTAGAAAGGTCCATAACACCGCTGTGAGAGCATTCAAATAACAACGGAATACTCTGAAAACTAACTTACACATCAGTTTGAGCATTTCGTCATAAAACCTGGGTTTATTTATGATATAATGTAGGAAAGTATAAATTGAGTAATATACCATGAAAATATATCGCTTCTGCTCGGAAGAAAGATAAAGCAAGGTCGTTATGTCCCGATATACGAAACGCATACTAATAAGTAAAGTGATTATTTTGTTCATAATTATTCAATTTTAAACAACATAAATATTCACAAAAAAAAACACACATAAAAGACAAACGCTAAAAGTCTGGCAGGGAGGAAGCTGTAGTAAATTCTACTATTTGTTTGATTTTCAGTAAAAATGTATCCCATCCGGGGTGACCGCATTTTAAAAAGCGACTACACTTACACATAATTACCAAATAGAACAATTATTAAAATTAATCGACGAAACGGAAGCAATTAACCATTTTACACCGCAAAAGTTGAGGTTTTAGTAATAAGTATTATTAATATTAAAACATTCTTAATTAATTGACATTAGTAGATTTTCACGTGGATTGTAATAGTTTTCGTTTACAGACACCAAAATCACTTTTCAATTTTTGGGATATAAAACACAAAACGGTGTAAATTTTGACAGCTTTACAAAAAAATAAGAAAACATAACCTAAAAAATTAAATTACCAAATTTTGGGTTGAAAACTTACAAGTACAATAATGAAATAATAAAATAGTATGACAAAGAGCAATAAGAAGTTATATGTATTTCCGTCAGAAAGAAAATAAGTTGATAAGTACATCATAATTCTACTCACGTACAAGGAAGACGAACATAACCTAATATCGGAAGTAGTTGAGTAGACGTTACGTAAAAAGTGAATTGAGCATCTTCGGAATAAAATGTGGTGATTGATATTTATTTTTAAATGCAAACAAGTAATTTATGCTTTATTGACAGAAAACGCAGCAGTTAACGACGCGTAAATTAACAATCCAGCTGTCAGTTAAATTTTACCATAGACGAGGGAACACTTTTAGATATACAACTCACGGAAAACTGCGGATTGTTTGTTGGTAAAGGTATCAACACTACCAACTCCGTGCCTCCGTAGCGTGGTCGTGGGGTAAGGCTCTTTACCAGCAAGCCAAAGATCACGGGCTTAAATCCCGGCGTCCGCAAGATTTCATTTCAGTAATTTGTGTTATTTCATATTTTATTCATTTAAAATAATTAATATTTAAGACAATATTAGCGATTCTGAAACGAAAATTTGAAACAGACATATCAAAAAAAAGATACGGTCACATCTAGATCACATTATAGTTCAGGGCACACAAACTCCAACGGCTCGGAGGGCTTTGAAGCAGAGAATGGACGGTTATCTCGAAAGTATTTCCTCCTGGGGTAAAAATAATTTCGTCGAATTTAATGTTTCAAAGACCCAATCCTGTCTGATTACGTCTAAAAGGGATCCAAATGATAATCTAGTCTCCTTCAACGGAAGCAATCTTCCGAACAGGCCTTCCATTGATATGCTAGGTGTAACTATAAGTGACCAGCTCAGGTACGGGGGCTCCATCGAAGCCAGAGTAAAGCTGGCCTCTCAGAAGCTGGGCGTACTGTACAGGGCCCGCAGATACTTTAATAGTACACAACTGCTGACCCTGTACAAATCGCAAGTGCGCCCTACTGTCGAATTTGCAGCCATCTCTGGTCCGGAGCCCCTAAATACCTGAAAAAAACCCTTGACTCTGTGCAAAAACGGGCGGTCCGTTTGATAGATTCCCCAATCTTAACAAACGGACTGCAATCTTTAGAGCACAGGCGTCAGTTAGGTATGCTGTCCTTGTTCTATCGGTATTACAATGGAAGATGCTCTGAGGAATTAGCGTCATTGGGCACCGGTGCGTAGTCGGGATACACGCCAAACGCGCGCCCAACGTTTGTACACGGTTGACATTTGTCACATGAGAACGGGTCGCTTCTACGATTCGTTCTTAGGTTCAACAGCTCGGCTGTGGAACGAACTGCCGGCCTCTGTGTTTCTTCCCTCCTACAACATGGGACTCTTCAAGACCCATGTTCACTCCTTCCTCTCCACACAGCATCCCCAAAGATGACATAGGCCCTGAGGGAAATTATTTTCTTCAGGGCCTCCTGTGTGGAGTTAATATAAAAATTAAAAAATTAACTCAGGACTCTTATCTTGCCGGGGCACGGCCGTGCTTTGGTTCACGAACCAGATATGACCATATCTTTTTGTGTTTCAAATTTTCGTTTAAGAATCGCTAATATTGTCTTCGATAATTAAAAATTACAATTTGAGGCTATTCTTATTAAGTTTAAAATATATATATATATATTGACCTCTTCCCGTAGTATGTTGATCCAGTAAGAAGTTGTTAGACTAAGTTGATCCACCTTTAACACCATATAACTTGGCTATTGTGGAATACATCTGAATGAATTGGCAACGGTGGTACAATGATTATCAATGTTGCCAGTTTGCCAGAAAAACCATTTGATATACTGTTCATAAAATTTTTAAACTTTGTATGGAAATCGGATGCATAATTTATGTTGATCTACCCAAATTGGCATACTTATGTTGATCTCATATATATTGATATATTCCCGTAGTATGTTGATCCAGGTAAGAAGTTATTAGACAAAGTTGATCCATGTCCATATATCTGGTTTTACTAAATGAACCAATCAAGAGGGCAATCGGCGGACTGTTCATCACAAGGTTTTATGTGATTCCGTAATCTTTTGTGATATTGAACTCAAAGCATTAGTCCCTAGTGTCGAATATCGCATGAAATGACTGTGAGATGGTATCGTTTCATATCAAAATGACGTGATCCTTCGACTGTTTGTTGTTTGAATTGTTTATAAGTAGAGATGGCAAAATTTCGTTTTAACTAAAAGCGCGAAAAAATATTTATGGATCGAAAATAGGGCATTTATAAGTTTTCTTTGCGTTTCAAGGCATTTGAAAGTGTTTCCAGTGATTTCTATTTCGCGAATTAACGCGAAAAACGTGATTTTGGCCGTATTTCAGCTAAATTATTCTATTTAGCGAAATAGGCGCGAATTTCCCGAAAATACCGGGTATTAAAATAATATGTGAGAATTTCAAAAAATCGATATTTACATTACGATTTTTTATAATTTTGTTACTATTTTATGTGTAAATATTTAATATTTTTGTACTGTAGGCTAAAATTGCTTTTTGACATTACACAAATTGTGCGAAATAAATTACGCCTATTGATGTTAATCGCAATTTGCATTTGTTATGTTTGTGTTTGACCCGTACTTAGAGTTTCCTTCCTTATTAATTTAATATTAAAATTAATTATTTATAATCTTTCACATGGAAATACTTGCAAATGAAAGTTATACATATATTTTACCAAAAATACTTAAAATATGCGCTAAAAACATTCAGGAAATAATTTTTTTTCTATTTTGCTACAAAACGCTAAATTATGCCTCAAAATGCTATAAAACGCTAAATTTCCAATTGTTAATGCTAAAAAATCTGAAAATTAATGCTAAATTTTGCCATCCCTATTTATAAGAAATGTATGTGTATTTAGATTGAAACGAAACTTTCGCAAAAGTCAAATCCATAAAAAAAAACATAACTTAACAGGGGTACACGGGTTCATAGGGTGAGGTTAGTCTAGGTCCTGGCGGCGGATGCGTTTGCCCATCTACTGCGTGGCGGGCCGGATCGAAATAAACTGGTTGAGGGATACCTTTTGACCGTAAAAATCCAAAATGGCGGCAAAAGGAATAATGTTATATGGGAAATTTTGAACCTGTATCTTTTACCATCTCTCCTGATTACGCTTCGTGACTTAGCAGGGGAGGCCGGGTTCTTGGTTATAATGGGTAATTAATTGATGATTTGACGCGGTTGGAGCTAACAAAAAACTGTCCAAAGAAGCGAAGCTAGCAGTCCACAATGGAGTGCTGGTACCTACCCTAATATATGGAAGTGAGGCATGAAACTGGCAGAAGAAGGCTGAAAGTAGACTGAATACTGTAGAAATGAGATCCCTGAGGCATATGTGCGGTAAAATCATGTATGACGGAATGTGCGTATGCTGTGTCTATTCTAGGGGTATTTTATTAGAGCCTGTTAAAAGGAGCTAGCAGCATTGATCCCCGGTGCACCGTGCACGTGCTTGATACTCGACGGACACGAGCAAAATACACGTTCACAGTTAAGTTGATGTTATCTATACATATATGAACGGGTCGTTTCTCCGACTCGTTTTATCGTAAGTCGGCTCGCATGTGGAACGAGCTATCGGCATCTGTTTTTCCTCCTCCATATAATCCGGGCCTCTTTAAGACCCGCATTAATAAATTCATTCCTACAGACCCTATCTTAACCCGCCCCATAACGCTGCCCAACTGGGTGGCGACATAGTTTCTCTGTATTTAACGTGTAAAGACAGGGGCACTCTTGTGAGAGGTGTCACATAAAAAAGTCATTCCTCCGAATTTGAATATAGAGTCATACAAAATGATCTATATTATAACGAATGAATCCACCCATCTTTTATCGATTGTCACATTTTATTAGGTAAAAAAAATCCTAAAGTTTATAATCGCACAACTCAACTCAACTTCAAATATTAATATTCTGTATAAACGATTGTTACATCTTACCGGAGGTGACCGGATAAATCATCAAAATGATAATTCATCACATCTTTAAAAAGTTATTTAAACTCATGGAAAGTAGTGAAAGAAAAACATTATTAACTGGGTTAAGTAGGTTAGGTTAGGTTTAATTTTTTTATTCATCATTTCTAATGACTTTATATCACTTTTTAAAGGTGTGTTGAATTTTCACTGTGTTGAGTTATCATAGAACCCTTACCGGAAATGTTTAAATTTTAAAGTTCTCTAAGGATGGGTTGTTTCGCAGAATTTGAACAATTCATCAATTTTCAACGTTCATTTTCAAGTTCTGTGAAAGTTCTATTTAAGTTCGGTTGTTATATCATTACAGGCTAGTAGCTTGATAGAACTGAAATAATAACAGAACTTGAAAAAATCCATCACATAACTTGAAAAACTTCTTTGAAATTTGAAGAATTGTTCAAATTCTCCGAAACAACCCGTCCTAAATAAAATGAAATGCTCTTAAAAGAATCATCTCATATTTTATATTACAAAACAATATGACCGAAAGTCGGCATCTTTCAAAATAAAATAAAGCGTAAACTAAAAAACAGCTACAAGGTGGCTACAAATGCAATTATATTTAATCAATTTGATCGATTATTTTTTGTGTGAAGTTTTTTTTTTTCACAGTGGCCCAATGAATATTACATGGGGCCAATTGAACCAATTTGACTTTAAGCATTTTCTACGTCTTGCGATAAAAACTTAGGTTTACGATAAAAATACTCATAATCAACAAACTAGATGCCTACCAAATTCTTGTTTTGTTAATCTCATATAAATTAAGCTATATACTCATAAACCGATCGAGTGAAAAGCTGCAATGATCCCGACCCCGGGGTCATTGCAGCTTTTACGGAATGACGAGGAAAATAAGTTTTTTTAATAAGTTGAAAAAATTACTTTTCAAAATTTCAATTATGTTTAACGTAATACACTATCTGGCCTCAAGAAAATCAGTTTAATCACGAACCGTAACTATTTAATGTAATAAAATAACAAAACAAATTTATATTAACATCATAGTTTGGTTTAATCTCAATAAAAAAATAAGGAGAAAAAGTTTTTTTTATGAATGAGATAAAACTTTCCCCCAAATAACATGTATATATATATTATTATAATCAATATTATCCGGGAACGCGGTGGCAAGACGTAAAATTCCATAGCCGTTGATTATCAAAGACAAATTAAATTATACTTATTATATGAGTTAAATGTATTCTAATCAGGGTGTTGACAAATCCCGGCCAGTCTGCAGCTGCATTCTCTTAACAACGAAGTTTTGGTCTGATCACATTTTCAATACAGTGTTATTTTTTAACGAAATTAGTTTCCATACAGAGAATATACAAATAAACCTTTTTGTGTATAAAAACATACCTGCTTTTAAGTTAAGATGTAGTGTGATATGATTTGTATTTTTTTATTAAACACTAATATGAAACATCATGTATCAAAAACGTACGTAAAGTACCTGTCGTGTTCTGTCAAGCTGTTATTTATACTAAGAAAAACACAAGTTTAACTAATCCGCCGAAAGTAAAAAACTATCTATCGTGAAAAACAACGAAAGTTCAACTTGTGGAAGTGTTATCTTTTAAATCATTTGCTTTTAAGCACATTTTTTAAGTTATAAACTAATCATCCATAATAATTGTTTCACTAACAGAAGTACCTATCAAGTGATATTTACAACAACAAGTGCGTTCATTGGCTGCCTTTGATTATGAGCTCACTTTTCTGGGCTCCAATTGGTTGCCTTTGATTATGAGCTCATTTATCTGGGCTCCAATTGGTTGTCATAGTGTTTTGAAACTATAAATAACTTCTGCATTCTAACAAATCGAAAATAATTATTTTATTTAAAAAAATACTTCGTTTAACCTTTGCCGTTGATGCATATGTTTAAAAATTATGGGGAAAAAAAGAACTCTGTTAAAAACCCTATAATTGCTTCCCCTTACACCTCCCAGTCGGAAGAATCGGACTCCGACGCTGATGAGATTGAAGCCGAAAATAACCCTGACCTGAGTCATGTATCAGGACATAAAATATTATCCGGGACTCAAATTGCCCTAAAAGCCTTACAGGACGCATTGGCTGAAAAGCCATCCAAAGTGTCTAAAGAGCAGCAGCTCAAAGTATCGAGAAACGTGACAAATGTTCTCGGTTCCGTTGCCCAACTTCCGCTGGAGAAGGAAGAGCTTAGAGGAGACCTTAATTCGGCCCTAGCTAATATCAAGGTCTTGCAGGCCGAGAAAACAATGGCCGAAAATTATACAAAACAGCTGCTGGACAAAATTCAACAGCTTGAGTCAGATCTGGGTCCAGTAATGCGCCGTGTGGCTGATGCAACAGAGGCTAGCCTTTCATTTGCTGAAGTTACAAAGAAAAAACTCCCAGTGCCTCCACCACTCACTCGTACCAGTATCAAAATAGGGAAACCAAGACCATCTGTATGTTTTTTTCCCAAACTACCGGGGGTCGATGATAGCGATGGGACTAAAAAAATTATTAAGGACATCGTTAAGCCATCGCAATTAGGAGTGAGGATAACGGGAGTAAAAAACATATAAAACAAAGGAGTCATTATCCACACTGCCAGCAGCCAGGAACAAGAAAGGCTTTTAAATGATCCTGTTATATCCAGCTCTGACTTGCTGAGTGCCCGTCTTCCAGTTAGGAGGCAGCCAAGGTTAATATTTTTTAACGTGCCCCGTGAACTATCGGATGAGAAATTTTTAGAGAATATCCTCTCTGGAATCTCTGAAGGTGACAACTTTAAAGAGTGTGCATCCAAGTGCAAACTTAGTCATATGGCTGGAGCTCGAACCGGACCGTCTTGCCACAGAGTGTACTCGGTGCCCGCTAACATTCGTCATGCATTGGTGCAACAAGGTCGTGTATTCGTGGACTGGACCGTTTGCGGTGTGCGTGACTTTGTAGGACTTACAGTTTTTTTTTAAAGTTTCTTTATTCTTTAAAATTATTAGTTACATGCATTGAGGAATTTTTCGACCACCATGCTAGGCACATGCCCGTGTTATGGTGGTCGAACTGTGTGTGAGTGTGTCTGAACTGTCAAATGGTTGGACATTCTCACAAGTACTGCAAAGATACAAAGAGATGCTCTCACTGTGGTGTAGAAGGACACGCGCGCGAGGCCTGCCCCGCTGCTGCTGCAGCACCCAGTTGCGCTACATGCGCACGTTTCGGAAAGCCTGCAGCTTCCCGGGCCCACCCCACTGGAGATAAGGACTGCCCGGCGTACAAAGCGGCTTTATTGAAGGATCTCTCCACCATCGACTATGGCGTTTAATCATACGGAAAAAGATGGCGAGGCAGTTGCTGTTGATGCATTAAATATTTTATATCAAAACGTGAGGGGTATTCGAACAAAGACCGTAAGTGTGCGCAATGAAATTTTAATCAATAATTATGACATTATTTGTTTTTCTGAAACATGGCTGAACTCAACAGTGTTTAGTGAAGAAATGTTTGATGACAGATATATAGTATTTAGGAGAGATCGTGAGTCAACCAAATCTGCGTCTAAAGAAGGTGGCGGAGTTCTAGCCGCCGTTTCTAAAAAACTTCTTGTGTCCAGAAAAACGGAATGGGAGAGTGACAATGAAGATTTGTGGCTTGTAATTAAGTCTCGTTCCAACTCGCTTATCTTTATTTGCATCCTCTATATTCCTCCTAGTGTAACTGTAGACAATTATTGTAATCAGATTGAAAAATTACAAGATCTGTATTTAAAGTATTCAATTTCCAATTCACAGTTTATTATTATTGGTGATTTCAATTTGCCCGAAATAAAATGGTTACCTGACAATTCATTTAAAAATAATGTACTTTCACCTTCTAATTATAAAAGCATGAAAGCACACAGTCTTGTCAACCTTTCATCAATTTGCAACTTGTATCAATTCAATAATGTACTAAATACAAATGAAAATTTATTGGATCTTGTTTTCTCTGATAAAGTTAACATAGATATACATATAGCACCTGGCTTAACCAAATTGGATCAATATCACCCTTCATTTGAAATAATGGTGAAACAAAATAAAGATCAATTTTTAGAAATCATTAGAAGTGACTCAAAATATAACTTCAGGAAGGGAAACTTTCATGAATGTCGACAGGATCTATTATCTGTTAATTGGATAACTCTTTTTAAAAATGAAAATGTGAATAGTATGGTGATCTTGTTCTATGAAAAATTATGGGAAATAATTGACAAACACTTTAAAAAATATATTACTAAAACAAAAAATCAATATCCTGTCTGGTTTAATCAGCAATTGATTGCTCTTCTTAAGAAAAAAAACAACATTAGACTTAAGGTAAAAAAACATGGTAACGAGTCAGATTATAGAGAATTTTCTTATTTAAGGAAAGTTACAAAAAAATACAAAGCGAATGTTATAAATCATACATCAACTCTGTCGAAAGTGGTCTGCAAGGTAACATAAAGGTGTTCTGGTCATACTCAAAATCATTACGAAAAACCAATTGTATTCCTAAAGTAATGCATCTTGACGATATTTCCGCAAATGACGGTGAACAGATAGCAAACATATTTTCTAAATATTTTTCATCTGTTTATACCAATTCGGAATCATCCACTAATGGTTCGATGCCAAACATAACTGAACACAATCAAAGCAATTTGGGTGAAATACATATTGGTGCAGATGAAATAAAATGTTTTTTGAGTAAAATAGATTCCAACAAGGGTCCAGGGGCTCTATTCTGGAAGCGTCGTCGCTCGTAATCGCCGTCGAAAGTACGTCCGTTGGTCGACTTGGTTATTCTTGAGCTTGGTCGAAGGAAGATTCTTAGACGCCAAACGTCAAAAGTCATTCCACATAACAACGAGTGGGGTAAACCAGTCGAAACGGGCAGCGAGCGGTAGGTTGTTAGCGTATCTATGCAATTAGCTGTCAAAATCTGGCATTATTGTTTTCTCGCGCGAACTTTCGCACCTGCAAAGACATCGTCTATTTTTGTAAAGCCATTTTGCAATTTATAATGGCTGATTTACCAGCGATGTTGGCTGTGATTCACGATGTTGAGCAAGCTGAAGCAGCTGCTTTGAGACCTGCACGAACGTTTCGTCAGAGGGTAGATTCCTTCGCCAATACGACCGATGAAGCCTTCATAAGGAATTTTAGGCTCAACAAAGCCTTAGTGCGTCGGCTGATAGTCTCCCGTTTTCTTCATTATGCTCCTGAAAAGGCGTCCAAAATTATCAATGCATGCATAGTGCTTCACAATATGTGTGTGGAAGATAAATTTGATCTTCCGGAATACCTGATTGATCACAGTCTAGATTTAGGGCTGATTGCTGGAGGAATGGCTCCTCTTGAGCCTGGGGCTGTTAACAGAATTAACCCAGATTTAGCGGCTGGTAGAGCTGTTCGAAATACGATAGTTCAAAATTATTTTTAAATTCTTTGTGTTTATACAAGTCTTTTTATCCTTTTATTATTCTGTTCACTGTATATTATTTGTCAATTATTTTAATTATCTGCCAAGTGTCTGGATCGTATTATTATTAACTAGTAGACCCGGCCACACGTTGCTGTGGCTTACCCAACCGTTATAACCAACGCCATCTGTTAATTTGCATACATTTCAAATTCACACCGCCCGCTGCCTGAATTGAATCTTTGAATTTGTCGACTTTTCTCTACTGAATAAAATACAATATTTACACGCATGTATTATACATATAAACCTTCCTCTTACGTTTTACACACAAATATTAAGTGGTGAGGTGAGGCTATATGAGGCTGCGTTACAACAAACATTTCAAATACAATATTTACACGTGATTATAATAAGTGATTTTGAAAGCATCACCATTTTTTGGTTGCAAGCCAACTAATTTATTTAAGGCCGACATAATACCATCTATGTTTTACACTGGCCGTGGCTGATTACCTGACACAAAGAAGGTTATGTTGGAAACTAGACATTTTAAACATTATTTTGAATCCAGTTGCTGTAAAAAATAATAAGCCCCATCTCTTTTGGGTGGGTCTCGCCCCACGTTCAGTATTGTATAATTTCAAAAAGTTTTATATATTTTCTGATAATATAGTAATGTAAAATGTAAGAAAACAATGGTGTGATCATAAAAAAATGTATTTAACATTAAGAATATCATAATTTTTTTAATCAAATAATACAGAAACAACACAGTTTTCAATATACAATGACAATATATTTTGTAATAAAAACAAAAATAAATAATTAGTACCCTGATAGAACTAATCAAGTCTGATATTTTTCTAATAAATTACAACTCTGGTGTTAATTAGTTAAACATTATAATTATCCATGATAAAAATCGCATTCATTATGCTGATATTGATATTGTCTACTAAATATCTTTGAATAATTTTAAAGAAAAAACATTATATTTATCTCCGATAAAACTAAATGCTACCAAATAGTATCACAATTTATATAACGCAGGAAACATTACACTTTCAGTTGTTCAATTACAACGCTTTCATTATCCTGCTATTAATATTGTCTACCAAATATCTTTGGTTAATTTTAAAGAAAAAACATTATATTTATCTCCGATAAAACTAAAATGCTACTAATAGTATCACAATTTATATAACGCAGGAAACATTACACTTTCAGTTGTTCAATTACAATTGTAATCATTTTAACATATTTTGTACTACAAGCTAAAAATAAAGAATTAGTACACTGATGGAACTAATCAAGTCTGATATTTTCTAGTAAATTACAATTCTGGTGTTAGTTAGTTACACATTATAATTATCCATGATAAAAATAAAAATTGCATTCATTATGCTGATACTAACTCTCTTTGGTTAATTTTAAAGAAAAAAACATTATATTTATCTCTGATAAAACTAAAATGCTTCTAATAGTATCATAATTTTTATCATATAACCCAGAAAACATTACAGTTTCAGTTGTTTAATTACAACGCTTTCATTACGCTGATATTGTATACTAACCATCTTTAGTTAATGTTAAAGAAAAAACATTGTCCGATAAGATTAAAATGCTACTTAATAGTATCACAATATATTGTATGCTAACCATCTTTGGATAATTTCACTTTTTCAATTACAATTTTAATTATTTCAAAGTATGTTATATTACAAGCTAAAACTAAACAATTAGTACACTGATGGAACTAACCAAGTCTGATATTTTCTATTACAATTACAACTCTGGTGGTAATCAGAAAAACATTTTAATTATCCATGATAAAAATAAAACTAGCACTCATTGCGCTGATATTGTATACTAATGTATATATTAAAGTTTCATATAAAAATGTAAAAAATATTATATATACATATAGTTACTAAATAAAAAAAATAAAAAAACTATCTTTGGTTAATTTTAAAGAAAAAACATTTTGCAATAAGACTAAAGTGCTCGAAGTTAACCTCCGACTCTTCAACTCCCGTGTGGCCCGTAATCAACACTGGGTTGATCACTTGGAGAATGAGCTCGTCAGTAGCGTTGAGGCTGACTGCTGGCGCTGGTGGTCCGCCTCCCGTCCTGGCCGCATGCCGCCTCAAGGAGGCATTCTTGAGTTTGGCCTTCGACCTTAAGTCTTGCCATGTCTGAAAATATTTTGGAATTATATTAATTATTTGCACAAAATATTAGTGGAAAGAGACTTTATAAGAACTTAAAATATTCAAAAAGAGGGACAACGTCAAGATCACACAATTTTACTTGAATTTTGAAGCAATCGGCTTTGATGTAGCGTAGCCCCATCATCATTAATTTCAATATCAGGATTTTAACATAGAAATCAGGCTAAACGAAACACTATGTGAGCGGTGACTGGACAACTCGGAACCTCTTCAGAAAAGTGATGATAAAAAATAGGTTAGGTTAGGGGGGCTATTTTAGAATTATTTTTTTCATAGGTTTGACTTTTCAAAGAGGACTTGATTCGGCATGGAATCCATGTTAGATGTGAGCACGGTGCTCGTTTTGTTGAATAGAAATTTGTCATTGAGTAGCGCCCTTTGTGGCAGCTGGACGCGTCATGCCGTCTCCAACCGCTTTGTGTTTTTTTAGTATTTTCAAGGGAAACGAGACAACATCCCTTTGAAGTTATTTAAAAAATCAGTGAAACAACATTTTAAATTAACTTACCAATTAGTAATCAGAACTTAATAGTAATGTGACTAGAGTGCAGTGTTTCAAAAATGAATAATCGAAAATTGTGCTAAAAACATTCTAAATTCGCTGAAGTTGAAGTTGAACTTGGGACGAGAATCGGTAACTGTTGTACGCCAGATGTTTTCAATGTTATTCTTGGAAACAGTGAAAGCCCTAACAAGTGCCCAAGGTGATTTATTATTCCGTCCGCCGCCTTTTATTTCGGAACAATGCACCACTAACATAATCACCAGAAACAAGTGTACAAGGAGATGGACTTTCCGAGCGTCACAAGGTTTGTTATCTATGTGAGGATACTGTGTCAGCGCTTAATTAGCAGCAGACACATACCTGGACGGATGACGAACCTCGTGCTGGCACTGTTGGTGGCGCGGTGCACTCTTTCGCTGCAGTAGCTGGTTCAGTTTCCTCACCACCTGGGATTCTTGCTGCAGAGTCTCCATCCTCTACCTTCGTCGAATGTCACAGCGGTGCTGCCAAGGTCTGGAATCCATGAGAGGATATTGTGTCAGCGCTCTATTAGCAGCAGACACATACCTGGAAGGATGACGAACCTCGTGCTGGCACTGTTGGTGGACGCGGTGGACTCTCTCGCTGCAGCAGCTGGTCCAGTTTCCTCACCACCTAGGATTCTTGCAGCAGACTCTCCATCTCCGTGTCACCTGTTTCTGTACTTCATTTTATTTAACTTAATTTCAATTTGTAATATTTATATTAATTTTTTTTGTAATATCTGCATTAACTGTACAGCGCCCCTGAGGTGATATTTCGCAAAAGCGGCGCTATAAAAATCATCCAATAAATAAATAGGCAGAGCTTCATTTGAACGAAGTATGAGGGTAACAAATAGACATTTTAAGTGTACAATACACACAAATTAATGGAAATAAAACAAACCTTTCTCCAGTGTTTGAAATCTTTATTTGCCCCTGCCATGGCATTCAATTGTTCGGCAATCACCTGCCATCTCCGTCGGGATTCCGCAAAGGTAAAAGATGACGAAAACTTGCCACGCATTAGTTCAATATCTGAACTTACCAATTGAATTAGTAATTGTTTTTGATTATTAGTAACGTAACCCGCGGCCATATCTGTTTGTTTGGTTTCACTGTTTGACAGTTTGACAGTCACACCATAGAAATCTGAATAACATCAAGAACATAGACAATATTCACAGGGCTGCCAATATAATCATCTCTTCGATCGTTCGACGTTCAAGAATACGTAAAATTGAAGGATTCGACAAAGTTGGTCGCGACGACGAGTAATTTTTGGTCGCTGCGAGGAGCATAACGAGTAACTATTGTTCTTTGTTCGGGAATAGAGACCCAGGCCCAGATAATATTCCTCCTTTCTTTGTCAGTTGCTTTGCAGACTCTTTATGTTTACCGCTTTTTATAATTTTTAATGCATCCCTAACCACGGGAACTTTTCCTGATCTGTGGAAAAAAGCACATGTGGTACCAGTATTAAAATCGGGAGACCAATCTTTAGTAAAAAATTATAGACCAATCAGTATATTATCCTGTTTTGCTAAGGTTTTTGAATCTCTGATATATAAAAATGTTTTTTCGCATTTTAAGCCCCTTCTCTGCACTAGGCAACATGGGTTTGTTCCTCAAAGATCTATTAACTCAAATCTTTTGGAATTTTGTAATTATGTATGTAATTCTTTTAATGAAAGATTACAAGTAGATGCAATTTATACTGATTTCCAAAAAGCTTTTGATAAAGTTAATCACTCCATCTTATTAAAAAAACTTGAACAAATAGGAATACATGGAGATCTACTTCGCTGGGTGAAATCATATTTGTATAACAGAACTCAATTAGTTCTTATTAATGGATACAAATCATCCCCTATAATTGTAACTTCCGGTGTACCACAGGGTTCAAATCTTGGCCCCCTGCTTTTTCTTATATTCATAAATGACCTTGGCTCGAAATTAAATTGTGATTATGCTTTTTTCGCCGATGATCTTAAAATTTTTCATAAAATCAAGTCTGTTTCCGATCATCAACTGCTTCAAAACGACCTCGACACACTTAATAACTGGTGTACTGTCAATGATATGCACTTAAATGTTGAAAAATGTTACATTTTAAACTTCACTAGAAATAGAATTATAAAGGATTTTTCCTATGTTATTAATAATATTATTCTCAAAAAAGTATCTTCAATAAGAGATCTAGGAATCACTCTTGATTCTAAATTCATATTTGATGTACACATTAACGACTGTTACAGTAATGGCCTCGTTAAATTAATGATACCAAGAAATATAATTGATAAGTTTTATTCTTTAAAACACACATCACTGGTAACAAAAAACAACGACCCTCCAATTCCTTAATTATTTCATGGTTGTTATTGATCCGTTATTTAGAGAGAGAAGAGGAAGAAAATGGGCTTGCAAGCCTATTTATAACCTAATTCATTTGAATGTATTGGAATATATAATCAGAATTATTGCCCTTAGGGGAGACATCTGTCGGATATTTCAATTACTCAATACAGATACAGGTGGCATTTTTCGTTGGTTTGATTCTTGGCTAAAGTCTGAACATGCTGCCAGGGCACGGAAGAATTTATTTTTTTACACATAAACAAAAAATAATTTTTTTTTAAATAACCATAATATAAACAAAAATAATTTGAAAAATAAACATAATATAAATATGGACAAATTAATTTGAAAAACAATCATGAGATGAATATGAACAAAAAACGTTCTAAAATAAGAGAATCATAATATGAACAAGTTAATTCGATGTTCCTAGGTCATCCTTCAGGTAGGTTGCTAATTCTTCTCCTTCTTATGACTGCTAGCAAAAATTTGATGGTCCAAGGTCATCCTTCAGGTAGGTTGTTGATTTTTCTCTTGTTTATGACTGCAGGAACTTATTTATTCAGTCCGGGGGGTACATCGGGCGTCCCTGTAGCAAGGCTTGAATCCCTTTCCATGGGTAATAAACATATTTTGCTGATAGGTCTCTTCAATGTTCCTTGTGCGGTTTTGAGGGTAACCACCCGCACTTTCCCGTCAGCTCCAGGGTGAGTAGCTAGGATCCTGGCTAGTTTCCACATATTAAGCGGCAGGTTGTCCTCCTTTAGTATGACCATGTCGTCCCTTTCAACAGTCCTGAGGCCCTTGTCTTCCTTCCATTTGGTACGTCTTTGTAATTCTGCAAGATATTCCAGTTTCCACCTGCACCAAAATGTTTGAATCAGTGCATTTAATTTTTGATATTGATTCAATCGATTATATTGTATCTCCCGAACATCCTTCTCAGAGATAGAAGCTATCCCTCCGCCAATCAGGAAATGATTTGGAGTCAAAGGATTCAGGTCAGTCGGATCGTTGGACAGAGGAGTGAGCGGACGTGAATTTAAACAGCATTCTACCTGACACAATAAAGTATATAATTGTTCAAAGGTTAAACTTGAATTATCGGTTATTCTTTTTAAATGATATTTGGCGGATTTCACTGCTGCTTCCCAGAGTCCAGCGAAATTCGGTGACCGTGGTGGAATAAATCCCCACAGTATTGACAAATCAGCTAAATATTTTTGAATCTTGTCATCAGATTCCTTTAATTTATCATACAATTCTCTCAGTTGATTATATGCTCCCTTAAAATTGGTCGCATTATCTGAATATATTTTAAAGGGTTTGCCCCTCCGCGCAATGAAACGTTTTAAACAATTTAAAAAGTTGTCAGTGGTGAGGTCCGTTACCAGTTCCAAATGCACAGCTTTCGTTGAGAAACAAACAAAAATGCATAAATAAGATTTCACCAATGGAGCCTTCCTGGTGATACCGCTTTTCATCATGATAGGACCTGCGTAATCAATCCCGGTAACCTCGAATGGCCTGCTAGGTGTTATTCTGTTTTCCGGCAAGTCACCCATGATAACTTGACTGGTTACTGGATTTTTTCTGAAACATACTATACATTTATGTAATATTTGCTTAACAGTGGTTTTTCCGGCAATCGGCCAGAACTGTAATCTCACTAGAGATAACAAAGTTTGTGTCCCTGCATGTAAATGTACATAATGAAGATGTCGAATAATTAATTCTGTTAACTTATTATTTTTTGGTAAAATTATTGGGTGTCGTTGCTGGTATGATAAATGTTTCGCCTTTGTTAGCCTGCCCCCGACACAAATTAATGCATTATTTATAAATGGATTAAGCGACAAAATAACGCTACGTTTATCCAGTGAACATTTATTACTCAAAGCCCTGAACTCATCCTTAAAATGGTAGCGTTGAATTATTGCTATTAGACGATGCAATGTATTGTCCAGCTCCGGCACGCTTAACCTCCCGGTTAATTTACAGTTTTTTGTGTTACAATTATTAAAGAAACGCAATATATATGCAGTTACTCTCTTTAGCTTGTTGAGAGAGGAAAATTTTGAAAAGATGTCCCACTCCGTGACATTAGTAGACACGCATACCGCCTTGGTTTTTATCTCTGGAGGATTTATACAGGAATTTTCTGGCTTCGGCCAGTGATCGGCCTCTCTTATTAGCCAATCTGGACCCTTCCACCAAATATCTGCTTGTAATAGTTTGTTTGCTGTAACTCCTCTTGATAAAATATCAGCGGCGTTTTCCTGCGATGAAACATGTCGCCAATGGGCGGGATCGCCGGCCTCTTGTATCTCGGCAACCCTGTTGGCCACAAAGGTATTCCATCTAGCTGGCTGTCCTCTTATCCAGCATAGTGCGATGGTAGAGTCACACCAGTAGTATGTATCCACCTCAACCATGTTGAGTGCTTCTTTGATGTTTTTTAATAATTTCGATAACAGCACCGCACCACAAAGTTCCAATTTTGGCAGGGATATGTTTTTTAATGGCGCTATCCTGGACCTGGAAGATATTAACTGAGAGTGCATCTTACCCTCGGCGTCCCTGGATACTAGATACGCACAGGCTCCGTAGGCCTTTTCTGATGCGTCGCAAAAACCATGGATTTGTAGGCTGTTTTGACCCCACAAGATTTTTCTCTTTATTTTCAACAGGTTTATTTGAGATAAATTTTTCATGTAATTTTCCCAATCTTTTAATATTCCCTCGGGTATTTCTTCGTCCCAGGAAGTCTTAGATATCCATAATCTCTGCATAATTAGTTTTGCTACAACCGTTACTGGTCCTAGCAGTCCTAAAGGATCGAACGTTGAGGCGATACTTGACAATATCCGCCGTTTGCTTTGTACGGTACATACTGGTTTTTTCACTACATATGAAAAGTAATCAAACTCACTGTTCCAGATTAATCCTAGTATTTTTTCTTCTTGGGGTTCTTTAGATATCAATCCTTGCATATCTTGACCTGGTTCGGAAGATAATTCTGCCACGTTCGATCTCCATTTTCTTAGATTCATCCCTGCAGATTTTAGTAAACTGATTAGCTGTTGTTTTAGAAGGTGGCACGATTCAACGTCATTTCCTCCCGTTAATAGGTCGTCCATGTAAAAGTCGTTTTCAATGACATTGCTTGCTATAGGAAATGAAAGTCTATTTTCAATACCTATTTGCTTCAGGCATCTTGTCGCCAGGAAAGATGACGGTCCTAATCCATAAGTCACTGTCCTTAGCTTGTAATGCTTCAAATCCTCATCCTGTGAAAAGCGCCAAACAATTTTCTGTAGATTGCGGTCGCTTTCCTGCACGTTTATCTGACGGTACATTTTCTCTATGTCCGCAGTTATGACTACAGGATGTTTTCTGAAATGTAAAATTTGCATATTTAAATCCTTTTGTATGTTAGGTCCGACCATCAGAGCATCATTAAGGGAAATACCAGAAGATGTTTTTGCCGATCCATCGAACACCACGCGAACTTTAGTAGTGGTGCTTGACTCCTTCATCACCGCATGATGTGGTAAAAAATATGATCTCGCATCGCATTCGGATTTTCGGCACTCTTCCATATGACCCAATTGTAAATATTCTCTCATAAACATGCTATATTGACATTTCAATTCTTTATTGGTGGAAAATTTTCTTTCCAATGTATGAAACCTTTTTTCAGCCATTGACAAAGAACTCCCTAGTTGGTCTATACAAGGGCGGGTTGGTAAGGCTACCGTAAATCTGCCCTCCGTGTCTCTACTATGACACTCTGTAAAGTTGACTTCGCAAGCCTTTTCTTCAAAATTCTGAGGTTTCATGGCATCCACCTCTTCTAGTTTCCAGAATCTTTCCATCTGGTTACCTATTTTATTAATGGCTAGATTACAATTAATTGATACTGGCCTTGTTTTAGTGATGATGTCGATCGCTCCGGAAACAATCCAACCGAGTTCAGTCCTTTGAATAGTTGGCCCGCCCTCCGTTAAGCGTATTCGATCATTATTCATTATTTCCCAAAAAACTTCCGCACCCAACAGGATGTCAATTGGAGACGTGACATTGAAATCCTTATCCGCTAGTTGCAAGCCAGATGGGATCTTCAACTCTTGTTTCCTGAAGGTCATTTGGGGTAGGTCGGTTGTTATAACCTGCAATACTAAACAAGAAATTTTCTTATTATAATCACTATTCACTGCTAACATGTCAATTGTAACTCTTCGATTGATATGTGTGATGCGATTTTGTATTCCAGACACCGGCGTATTTATTTTTTCTGTTTTTAATTTTAATTTTTTTGCAAAACTCTCTCTTATGAAATTCGATTGGGCGCCTGAATCCAATAATACCCTCGCTTTGTGTAAACAGTTGTCGCTACCTACGATATTCACGATCGCTGTAGATAATAAAATTATCTTTTCATTTTTATTTAACACCGTATGATTTGCCACTGATGTCGAGCTGTGTGCCTCTTCATTTGTGTTTTCACTATTTAATTCATTAACATGTATCAAAGTATTATGTTGATCACTTGCACAGATTTTACATTTGAATTTATTTTTGCAATCTTGTGTAAAATGTCCTACCCTCAAACATTTGAAACAGGCTCGGGCCTTTCTTAAAAATTCTAATCTTCCCTGGATATTTAATTTGAGAAATTTTTTACAATAATACACTGGATGATTTTCTTTACATAGGATGCATCCGTGTTTGGTTGCTATCAATGAGACAGACAAATCTTTCTTGCGATCATCACGTGTTGTAACATTCTTGTAGGTAGGCCTTTTTTCTTGCAAATTTGTGAACTCCAGTACCTCAACACGTTTGGTTAGACATGTAATAAATTCTTTCAACGTTGGGAGTGCACCATCTATTGGCTGCTCTTCCCAAAATCTACGAGTTGATCCATCCAATTTATTAGATATTAAATATATCATAATCGCATCCCAGGAATCAACATGTAGTCCTAGATTTTTTAACGCTTCTAAATTTATATTAGCCTGATCAATAATATGCCTTAACGCGACTGGACATTCTTGTTTCATATCTTTTAACTGAAATAAAGATGCAACATGCCTATGAACTATTATTTTTTTATTCGCGTAACGTTCCTGCAGTATCTGCCACGCAGATTCGTAATTGTCGTGCGATATGGTCAAGGAGGCAATCAATTTAGCTGCGTCTTTTTTAAGGCACGATTGTAAATAAAATAATTTTTGAGAAGTGTTTAACATATTATTTTCATGAACCAATGCTTTAAAGGTCTCAGCGAATTTAGCATACTCAGTAATTTCACCATGAAATTCAATAAGTTTCAAAGTTGGTAATTTAATTTCACATTTTTCATGATTTACTGAATTCAATAAACCTTTTGCTAATGCAAGTACAGAGAAATATTGATTTTCAAAGGATTCACGTTGACTTACGTGTTCTGCCTCGTCATCCGAAAGTTCTTCGATTTGAGATTGAATTTTTTCAAAGTCATCTAACAATTTTTCGACCTTTTGATAACGTAATTCTAGTTCCGTTTTATCGAGTGTCTTTAAAATATCATTAAACCTTGTCAATTTCGCTTTCAAAATTCCACGCTTGTTGATTAACGGCTTTAACTTTTCCATCTTTTGGTAAATAATAAACAATTTAACTTTTAACCTCAAACAACTGACAGTTTACGAATGAAAACACGGCGGTGTTAGTAAAAATGCTTGCCAGGGCTGACAACTTTTTAAATCAGAACAACCACTCACCACTGACAACTTTTTAAATCAGAAATTCGCTGAAATTATTTTGCCCGGTAAATTTGAACATTCGCGTGAATTATTTTTAATTAAATAAATCCAATGACAAAACTCTTACAATTGAGATGCTCATTTAACAATAATCGTATCAATTTGCAATGTAGGTAGCTATTAAAATTTTATGCAACTGAAAAATCAGAAACAACAATAATTTTTTTTAATCTTTGTTGCATATTTAAATATTTCATTTGGGATAATTTGAAATAGGAAGGATTCGGGATTCGGTCACAGTTTTGATAGGATGGCGTTGGGATACTTATCTGATGATGATCTGCATCTTCTTGGTTTTTTGCTGGTTCATAATTCGGCTCTTTCTGGTGCACGATGCGGCTCGATTGGACCATATGTTACAGTAATGGCCTCGTTAAATTAATGATTCCAAGAAATATAATTGATAAGTTTTATTCTTTAAAACACACATCACTGGTAACAAAAAACAACGACCCTCGAATTCCTTAATTATTTCATGGTTGTTATTGATCCGTTATTTAGAGAGAGAAGAGGAAGAAAATGGGCTTGCAAGCCTATTTATAACCTAATTCATTTGAATGTATTGGAATATATAATCAGAATTATTGCCCTTAGGGGAGACATCTGTCGGATATTTCAATTACTCAATACAGATACAGGTGGCATTTTTCGTTGGTTTGATTCTTGGCTAAGGTCTGAACAACGACATTAAGTGCAAATCATTAAAAATGATGGGATTTATTCATAGAATATGTAAACCTTTCCAAGATCCTCAATCAATTCTAACTCTTTACAATGCCTTAATTAGAAGTAAACTTGAATACGCAAGCTCTATTTGGAATCCACATTACTGCAAATATGAAAATATTGTAGAATCCATTCAAAAAAAAATGCTAAGAATGTTATCCTTCAAATGTGGATTACATAACCATCTAAGATCATATGACGTACGTCGTGATTACTTCAAGATTGATACACTTAAAACTAGAAGGCAATTGACTGATCTCATATGTTTACATAAAATTATTCACGGTCCACTTGATACTACATTATGTCTTAGCAATATTAAAATAAATGTCCCCAATTCGCATTGTTTAAGACGCCATAATTTTTTTCACCTGAATACATTTATAAATAATATCGCCTACTTTAGCCCTCTGACCCAGATGTGTCGACTATATAACAAGATAGAGTGTGCTGAAATAGATATTTTCGTTGATAATTTGTACGGATTCAGAAAAAAAGTTCTGGCGCTATTAAAAAATATTAGCTAATTCATTGTGTCAATTTTCTCTATGCATACCTCTCGTATTTCTTATGCCTCTTACCACTTGTAATAATGTATAATGATTGTGTATTTTATTTTTATTTTTTGATGTTTTTGTTTTCTAATTGTATGTATCTTTATTTAATTGTATGTATCTGTATTTAATTTTTTGTATCTTTATTTAATTGTAGATTTTTGTAATTGTACAATAACTGAGTTTTTATAAGTGGATTTTTCTCACGTAAGTGTGATCATCTGTAAAACCCAGTATAAATAAATAAATAAATAAATGAAGGAATTATCAAAATTTAAATAAAATATATTGAAGTGTTTTATATTCTCTTTTAGTTGGTATTACTATAAACTGCACGTGTTAGTTCTACTTCTGCCATTTGTGTGCTAAAAATACTTTATTCAACTTCTCGAAGCTAGTATAGCTGTGGCTTTTTGTAGGAAATATGATATCTGAATATAATATTGTCAATATATTTATGTTTTCATTTTTTACAAATAAAAACTTGTGTGAATACCGCACCAGAGTCATACAGTCCTAACCGCTCCCGTCTGGAGCCAGTGAGACTATGGCATCCTCAAAGGAGACCTCGAAGGAGATGACGAGGAGGAAGGTGGTAGAGTACCTGGCTATTCAGATATGGTCACCAAACACTAATTGTAAAATAGTGCAAATTAATTTTAATAAAATTTATTTGAACCCGCGACCTTCGGATTGCTAGTCGAGAGCCACCTCAAGTAGTTTGATATGTTTGGTGACTTAGCAGGAGTGCCCGGGTTTATAGGGTGAGGTTTGTTCGGTTCTTGGCGGCGGATGCGCTTGCCTACCAAATGCGTGGTGGGCCGGATCGATTATTTTTCTTTAACGCATCGCCTTGCAACGCAATAGGAGAGTTGGATTCTTATGGTTATCACTCGAACACACTGACCCCCAGATTACTACCCACCCATCATACCTATTTCCTTCCCATAACTCACTGTCCTTCCTTTCTTTCAAAATACCCCCAACACAGCATTCACAAAGATGACATAGGCCCTGAGAGTTACGATTTTCCTAAGGGCCTCCTGTGTGGAGACGATGTAAAAAAATACAAAAAATAAACAACTATCTCGCTAAATCCTTGGCGGTGACTAATGGTAGGGGTATTGGTTATCTAATAAATGGTTCCCGGGGCGGCGGTACACATAATTGTAATAATTCTCGAGGGCTCTGATGTACAGACATTATGGCTCCTGTTGATTGACGAACATATACGAAAACATCGTTGGTTAGAATCGGTGCTTGAAATGACTTTAGCCATGTTTAATAAAAAACAAATTGGAATAAATTTTTCAGCAATTTTAATTTAAAATTTGAAAAATTAAATTCTCACCAATCTAATCGCCGCAATTTTAATAGGCACAAATTATGGATATTACGCTTTGTTTCAACTTAATCATTACAAGAAACTTACGTCGCACATTGGGGTGACTTCATGTAACGCGTTGGCTGAAATTCAGAAAATCAAATGTTCTTTACAATGAAGCAAGTATGCTAGTTTTGAAGTTTATTAAGTGTTGCATAATTACCCCGAAGCGTGTCGCCCTAATCGCGATACTGACGGGAAGAGATCAATTTGAACTTGACCTTTGTGCGGTTGACTGTTTCAGTTTTCGAAAGCGCGTAAATTTCAATACTTTTCAAGTTTGTAAAAAGCAAAATCCATCAAGTGTACAGATCCAATTCAATATGGATACGATGTCTTATGGTATGTACTTTAATTATATTATAGTAGTTATTGATATCCTCATACTATATGTCATAAATTTAAATTAAAACAAACACCTATTTGAATGAAATATTTTCTTGTAAATATATTAAACATAGAGGTATATAGTTTAGAGTTCCATGAGATCCCGTCATATTTTAATTGTTTTTATATAGTTTAGTATCTTAGCTACAAGATTTAATTATAATTAGTTGCAAGTATGCACAATTTTTTAAATTATAGTACTTGAAAGTGAGGACTATCAGTTTTCATAAAAGACAGTTGTAGTCTAATAATCAATGTGTTTTGTTTTAAATACAATTTCTAACGTGGTTCTTACGAGATTCGAATTATACATGATTATGAAGAATTCTGGCGTTAAGAAATTTGACGAAAAAGTAAAATTTTCTGAAAAAATACCTCTTAGAACTTACTCATTGTCAACTCTTTTCAAAAAGAACTTTTTAATGAAATAGCTGCATTCTGTTCTAAATTGAAAACCAAATGGTTGAAGTGTCACAGAATCCATGACTTATTTTTTATTAAATAATAAAAAATGGCTCGAAAGCCTCGTTATGTTTAAGAATTATAAACCTTTACCAGAAATAGTAAAAACGAAAAGAGGTCGACCCACACTGTCATTTGATATGTCGTCTGAGCGTACGAAACGTCATAAAACTATACTAAAACATCTAGTACTAAGTTAGCCTTTGCTACCCACATGAGTTTTCGGTTGGCAGGTAAAGCAGCAGCATCGACTGTAGTCAAAGACGTCACGTTAAGTACGCCGACCAGAGCAAATAAGTACAGAAAAGCTTTTACCGATAAAACCCAAAACAAAAAGGTGGTGATGAAGCACTCGCTTTGATTGTAGATGCGAAACTTAGTCGCTACCAATACAATTCAATAAGAGAAAAGGATAAAGAGGTATTTCCTTCATACAAAATTGTACAAGGAGCTAAGAAAAAATGTTACCCATTAAGTGAATTCATAACGGTCACGGAATCTTCAGCGGAAGTGAAATTGCAACAATTGCTGGATCATACTGCTGAGCGTTTAATACAATTTCAGCAACCGGACAATGAAGACAATTTCAAAAGAAGTACTGAAAATGCTAAAGACACCAGACCCTAATACGACTACCAGGAATGATTCGATAGTTGAATCAAGTAGTGATGACGATAGTATATTGTCACAAGATGATGAAGACGATTTATTATGTGTGTAACTGTCAATAAATAGCACGAGAAATAAAGTGATCATTTTGACTGATTTATTTTATCTTATATTATTCAATTTTATATTTTTGTACTAAGTATGCGTGACTTTTCGAACATTTTTTTTCACTTATTTTTATCAACATGTCTATACGGAACTAAAAATCGAAAAAGATTTGATGTCATTGCAACCACTGATTTGATGCCAACTTTCGGGGTCATCGGCCCCATAGTGCGTCGGGAGAGATGGTAAAAGATACATTAAAATAAAATTTGATTCAATCAATGTTCAAAATTTCTCTTTTAAAATGACTCAATGAACCTCACCCCATGAGCCCGGGCACCCCTGCTTAGTCACGAAACGTAGTAAATGATGCATTAAAGTTACATTTTTGTTTAATCAAGTTCAAAAGATTTTTTAAGCATGGATTTGACGTTTGCGAAAGTTCCATTTCAATATAAATACGCGTGAGGCATTCTATCCTCTTTAAGTAAAAAGTCATTTTCATAGAATATAGATGTTCTAACAGAATCCAAAAAGTACCACAACGCGCGCGAAATCGGCGGTTACAAGTTACAACGATGCAAGCCGTCAAGTCTGTCAGAAATATATAGATCAACAAAATAAATCGCGTAAAATGTATATGCGACCGAAAAATGGGCGTGGCTTACAGCTAAATCTCGATGACACAAGTTGATCTATGAGGATTTACATATGTATGCCAACTTGGGTAATGGATCAACATATCCGGGGTGGATCAACAAATGCAAACGGATCAACATATACCTGGCGTACCGTCGCGCGAGATCAACATAGTACGAGAGGGGATAAATATATATATATATATATATATTGACCTCTTCCCGTAGTATGTTGATCCAGTAAGAAGTTGTTAGACTAAGTTGATCCACCTTTAACACCATATAACTTGGCTATTGTGGAATACATCTGAATGATTTGGCAACAGTGGTACAATAATTATTAGGATCCGGAATCGCGGTGGCTTTACCAGTGCTGTACTCAAGGGAAAAATAATTACCTACTTATGAAACACTTATTTATAGACCGCTTTCCAGTTTTAGTATGCCAGGAGTCAAGTATGTTGTCAACATTGAAAAGTTTAAATCCTTTATGGTTTCGGCATTGGTTTTTGGTAAAACCTTGCTAGCAATCAAATATGACCGAGTTACAATGTCTCCTAGTGGTTTTACGACCAGATTAGCTATATTGCGTCCAAACTTATCGGTCGTTTCATCAACAGTCGCCCATATACATATATGAATGTCCTAATTTTTTTTCTGATATCGTTAATTTCACTACAAAACACTTTATTTAAATACACTTTTTGGAGGGTAGATTCACTCGGAAGATCCATAGTCGAACATTTACAACACAAATATTTCGAAAAAAAAGACGGAAATTAAAATTGTCTAGTTTTGTCCATGGAATATTAGAACATATTAAAAACATAGCTAAATCAAAATAGAAATCTGTTTTAGACTTATCATTTGTCTTCATTATCAAATGATTTCTGCTTGAAACGTGCTTAGTTACTGTATATTTTTTTAATTGTTTTAAAGAAATATCACACACGTCACAATAAATCACCCCACGATCAAATTTTAGCTCAGGATCGGGTTTTATCCACTTATTTATTAGATTAATTGAAGGTACTATAAACGCGACCATGATGATGATTGATGAATACTAATTCGTAACTAACTTCTAAAAAATGAAATATTTCCTATCAGCTTGTCGTTTAAAAATATTTGTTTTAAAGTAAGACATATCGATTTACCATTACCTATTGTCTCTTTTCTTTATCATATTTTGTTCATTGAATAGAAAAAGACGAAATTATTATTATCGATTGCCAATGTGGTACGATAAACAAAAGTCAGGTGAGTTGGGGTAAGTGAATTTTTGGGGGAAGTTCATCCAGGCCTTCTAACTTCTTTGAATACAATATTCAAGCGCTGTTATCTATGAGAATGTAATGTAATTAGCTAAATCCTCATTCTGACATATAGATGGAGCTGCTTCATAAACACAGAGAGTTGTTAGAGAGCTTCAAATTTTGGCAGTTGGTTTTAGTCTGCGTGCGAGTTGTGAGTGCTGCCTTCATTTATCTATAACTTGACAAAAACTTGTGCTAGGAAGTTACAAATTGGTGAGTACTCTATAATTGAATTGAGGTTTGATGTCTAGATATTTGCATTATGAATATCTTAAAGAATTGTGATTTATGAGACTAGATTCACTTCCCCATAAATTATCATGCTGGGGTAAGTGCTACTAAACTGTAGATCCACTTCCCCCTGATATTTTTGTATGGACGCAAATGTTACTAGTGATGTCCATACTACTTTCAAAAAACGAAACACAAGCTTAATTAGTACCATTAGAAATATGACAAAGATTAACAAAAATAACCCATGTTTGTAAGTACATTAATGTAGCTTTACTAAATTACCAATATTATAATGTTACCTGTATAATTTTGGTGGTCAAGGTAGAAATATAAACCCACTTATTTCGCCAGAAATGTTTATTGCAGAAGAGACATAAAAATGATAAATCAACCTATTTATTAACTTTTAACAGGGAAGAATCTATGGCGACATCTATGAAAAACTATCCTAACATAAACATCAGCTCAAGTATCTACATATAGCGACATCTATGCAAAGCTACACTAAACTCTATTTTTTAACATAAACTCCCCCCGAAAAAAGGATTGGAGGTCATTTTTTCTGAAACAAACCCCAAAACATAAGAATAAAAATTAAGCAGCTAAATATCTACATATATGCCAAAATTAATTTGGAAGAAAGAAAAATAGTAATTATTAACTATAATTGTTAATACTAAAAATTGATTAACAATGAATATTTGAAATAATAGGTAACCTATTTCTAAGCATAAGTTTAAACATAAGACTACTCTAAAAAACGAAATGACAATTTCAAACTAACTAAAATTATACAAATTAATTATGAGATTAAAATTATTACTTTCGTTCAAATCAAATTCATGCAATTCACTAAGCTATTCTATACTATAATTTAACAACTAAGATAATTCCAATAACCTTGTTCTAACAGAAATCATAACAATAATCAAACATAAGACAAATAATATAGACAACACAACATGGAGCGCTGGTTTCCTGGTCATCCTTCTTAAGGGTTTGTGTTTTTCTATAGTTCATTACCACATTTATAATTAGTTTCTTCAGATGTATTTGTGTAGTTTGAAATTACATATAGCCAGCAGGCTATCTCGGTTTATAAGCGTTCATTTTTTTCTTGGTATATACGGATCTACAATCCTTTTTTTATTTTGTACATTTTTTATCAAACTCGCAAGTTTTATTGTTATCCACTTTTTTATGCATTGTTTTTACCTTTTATTTATTATTATTTCTTCCTTTTCTTCTTTTAATTTATTATTATTATTTTCTATTTATGATAATACACAAAAATTTTATAATGTTCTTATCACGAAACTTTTTATATTGTTTTGCACAAAACCTTTTTTTTTTATTTTGCGCTTACTCAGCGTCTGGTCCGTTGGGTGGGGGTGTCGACATTTTCAGCTCCTCGTTGTCATCTATTGGCAACAGACAGATCTTGGAAATGGCCCTCTGGATGATGCCTTTCGACGTGATGATGGTCGCCACGCGAACTCTTCCATCAGCGCCAGGATGAACGGCGCTCACACGTCCCAGTCTCCAGTAGCAAGAAGGGACGTTGTCCTCCTTTATTACGACCATGTCGCCAGACCGCATCTGCCTTTGATTCCTATTGGTCCATTTGCTTCTGGTTTGAAGTTCTGCTAAGTACTCCTTCCGCCACCTCGACCAAAAAAATTGTACAATCTGGATTAGTTTTTGGTAATTGTTTAATCGATTGAATGTGATATGTTCCAAATTTTGTTCTGGAATCGCCGCCAAACTAGTTCCTATTAGAAAGTGACCAGGAGTCAAGGGATTAAGGTCATAAGGATCATTTGATAAGGGAGACAGTGGCCTGGAGTTTAAGCAAGATTCAATTTGACACAACACCGTATTAATCTCTTCATAAGTTAATGAAGCGATACTGGTTATTCTTTTTAAGTGATGCTTAACTGACTTTATCCCAGCCTCCCAGAGCCCCCCAAAGTTCGGCGCACGAGCTGGTATAAATTGCCATTGTATTCCTAATGTGGATAAATAATTATCAATTTTATCATTAGACATATTTAAAAAATTATAAATTTCTCTTAGTTCATTATTAGCCGCTTTAAAATTGGTTGCATTGTCCGAGAACATTTTGCTTGGTCTACCACGACGCGAGATAAACCTTTTCAAAGAGTTTAAAAAACTCTCTGCGCTCAAGGACAGCACAGCTTCTAAGTGCACGGCTTTAGTGACCATGCATACGAACAAGCAAATATATGATTTAACGCTATGTGATTTTCTGTGAATACCCGACTTTATTAATATTGGTCCACAGTAGTCCACTCCTGTTATCTGAAATGGCCTACATTCAGTTATTCTTTCAGCTGGTAGGTCGGCCATCAACTGCTGTTCGGATTTGGGATTACATCTATAACAAATTATACATTTTTTTATTATCTTTTTTACAACATTCCTTCCCTTAATCGGCCAAAATTTCATTCTAATCAACGCCAATAATGACTGCGTTCCCGAGTGTAAGTTCAAGTAATGATAGTGTTTTACAATTAGCTCTGTTAATTTATGATGCGAAGGTAACAAAATTGGGTGCTGCTGGCCTTCGGTTACCATTTTACCTTTGGAGAGCCTTCCCCCCACACGAATTAGATCCCTTTCAATAAAAGGATCTAATGACTTTAGTGCACTATTCCTAGGTATATTACCTCCATTATTTAAAGCTCGAATTTCGTCTCTGAAACAGTATGATTGCGCCCGAGATATTAATTTGTTTACTGAATTTTCCAACTCACTAACTGTCAATTTACTATAGCGGCGCTGCGAAGGGTTTCTACAATTAAAAATAAATCTATTAATGTATGCTGTTACTCTCTGTAATTTGGAAAAATTGGAATATCTATCAAAAATGTCCCAGTCCTGTTTCACAGCAGACAACAGCGCCGAGCTTGTTTTGATCTCTGGTGGATCAATACAAAATGAGTTGGAATTTGGCCAGCACGCTGAATCCAACGTCAGCCAATCTGGACCATGCCACCAAATGCTGGAAATTAATAACTGTGAAACGCAGATTCCTCTGGAAAGCACGTCTGCTGCATTGTCTTCCGACCGTACATGGTTCCATTGCTCCGGCTGACTGGTTTCCTGGATTTCCGCCACTCTATTAGCAACGAAAGTGTTCCATCTTACTGGCTGATCCCTGATCCAGCACAGTACTATTTGGGAATCACACCAGTATGTAGTAGGTATATCCGGAGTACATAGAGCATCTTTAATGTAATTCACTAGTCTTGTCAGTAATACGGCTCCACATAATTCTAACTTGGGTAGAGAAACACTTTTCAAAGGCGCTACCCGTGATTTGGACATTATCAAATTGGAGTACTTCTTACCCAATTTGTCAGTAGACACCATATAAACACAGGACGAATATGCCTTTTCTGAGGCGTCACAAAATCCATGCAGCTGTAAATTTACATGATCTTGACATATTATCTTTCTACCTATTCTTAAATAATTTAATTGAGGCAGTTCATTCACATATGCTTCCCATGTCTTCAACATATCATATGGAATAGGCTCATCCCATTGAACCTTTGCCTGCCACAATTTTTGCATCAATAATTTAGCAATAACAGTAACAGGACCTATTAATCCTAACGGGTCAAATATGGACGCAATGCATGACAGCATTTGTCGTTTGCTATTAATTGGATTTTTTAATAACTTCACGGTGTATAAGAAATTATCCTGTTGATTGTTCCAAGACAGGCCTAATATTTTGTTGTCATTTGAATCTGTACTAATAATCATATCTGACATGCTTTTTTCCTTCGAACATAATGAGGGCAAATTCGACCGCCATTTCCTTAAGTTCATTCCCGCGGATGCCATGATAGATATTAGTTGTTCTTTAATTATTAAACAGTTTTCTTCAGTTTCATCTCCAGTAATTAAGTCATCCACATAAAAATTATTCTTTATAATCTGACTGACCTTGTGGTTTGATGATATATTTTCATTTCCCAGCTGCTGGAGGCATCTAGTTGCCAAAAATGATGACGGCCCCAGACCGTAGGTAACGGTGTTAAGTCGATAATGCTGAATTTCCTCCTCCGGGAAATTTTTCCATACTATTCGCTGTAGATCTCTGTCTTCGGGTCGCACCAATATTTGCCTGTACATTTTCTCAATGTCGGCTGTTATCGCGTACTGGTGTTTTCTGAAACATATCAATTGTGCGGCTAAATCTTTCTGTAAAACAGGTCCTATCATGAGAGCATCGTTTAACGATATACCATTGGATGATTTTGCTGAACCGTCAAATACCACTCGAGTCTTAGTGGTAGTGCTCGATTCTTTCAATACTGCATGATGTGGCAAATAAAAATAACAATCTTTATTAGAAGGTGCTTCGCACCGGGTCATGTGACCCAAGTTTATATATTCCTGCATGAATTCTTTATATTTTTTCATCAGGTCAGGATTTGAAGAAAATTTCCTTTGCAAATTGCAAAGTCTTTTTTCCGCCATAGGCAGCGTTTCTCCCAACTGCTTAACACAGGGGCGCTGTGGTAAGCTTACCATGAAACGACCATTGTCATTCCTTTTATACGTGTCCTTGAAAATCTCCTCGCACGCTCGCTCCTCATGGCTCCGGTGCTTCACCGGTTGGAATTCTTCTAATTTCCAGAAGTTTTCAATCTGTTTATGGATTATATTTAATGATAGTTGACAAGATTTTACTGGCCTTTTTATTTTTGTTGTGACGATGGGTCCTGACACCAGCCATCCGAATTCAGTTCTCTGTAATATGGGTCCTGAGTCTCCATTTCGAAGTTGATCTTGCTTCATAATTTCCCAAAAGGTTTCCGCTCCTAGTAGCATATCTATGGAGCTTGTTTCATAGAAGGCAGGATCCGCTAACTGAAGACCATCAGGTATGTTGGCATCCTTTCTCTGAAAAGAAATTTGCGGCAGATGACTTGTTACCTCTTTCAAAACGAGACATTCTATGTCTCTTTCATACGGTGAATAGTTCGAGAAAATTCTTAAATTTATGCTATTTTTAATATTCAATATTTTGTTTTGGATTCCGGTAATCGGTATGTTTGCCCTTTTGGGTTTTAATTGCAACCTTGTTGCAAATTCTTCTGTTATAAAATTGGACTGAGAACCACTATCCAATAAAACTCTAGCCTTAATCAAATTTCCGTTATTATTCAAAACTTTAATAACGGCGGTAGATAACAAAACAAAACTATTAGATATTTTCGTAGAGTGATTTGTAACTAAAGGTTCATTATTTGATGTTGATGGTGAATCCCTATCCTGAGACTTCGAATTATCTGTTTCCTTTTTTAAATGCAACAAAGTATTGTGCGAGTTATTTTCGCATATACGACAATTGTATTTACTTTTACATTCTTTTAGCTTATGACCCAAGCACAAACATTTCAAACACGCATTTACTTGACGTATCTTTATAATTCTATCCTTAGTATTTAATATTAAAAATTTTTTACAATTATAAACCTTATGATCGCCCTTGCAAATAATACATTTTGTCATTTGAGGCGTTAAAGAAATCATAGCTTCTTTTCGGTATTTGAAAGGAAAAGTTTTATTTTGATTAAATTTTCCTTCAGTAATCCCAGCAAATTCTAAAATCTGAACTCGATCTGATAAATATTTTATAAACTCTTTATATGTGGGTAGATTCTCTTTTGTGGCAAATACTTCCCAATGATGTCGAGTTTCACTATCTAGTTTTCGCGACAATAAATATATTAACATGATATCCCAATTTTCGGTGGGTATATTTAACTTATTTAACGATTTTAAATGTAATTCGGATTCATCGATAAGATTCCTTAATGCTACGGAATTTTCAAATTTTATTTCAGGTAATTTGAATAATGCTTCAACGTGCTTATGTATAATAATTTTTATATTTTGATAGCGAGAAGTTAACATCTCCCATGCAGTATGATAGTTCTCCTGGTTATTTGGAAGTGAGGTTAATAATTTAGCTGCGTCACCTTCGAGGCATGATCGCAGATAATACAATTTTTGAATAACTTCTAAAGATGGATTATTTTCAACTAAAGCAACAAAAGTATCCCGAAAATTCAACCATTTTTCGTAACTCCCATTAAATTTTGGCAACTCAAGTATAGGCAAACGTATGTTATGTGATGTTGTATTCTGAACTTTATTTAACAATTTATCTTTAGCCTTAGCAACAATATTATAATATAAATTTTCAAATGCTTGCCTTTCTGTTTTGGTTAATTCTTCCGGCGAAATTGCTTCTATGTTATCTTGTAATGAGTCGAAGGTGTCTAAAATTGGTTCAAGTTTCTTCAATCTGACTTCAATTTCAGATTGCGACAAATTATCACCGTTTATATATTCATTGAACCTAGTTAATTTCGCCTTGCAGACTCCACGCTGGTTAATCAAAGTTTTGAGATCCATTTTTAAATATCAAGAATGGAGGTATTCACAGAACGTATTGTCAAATGATAATCACTTGTAATCAATCACTACACGTGCACTGTCCTTGATCACAGAACTTTACTAATTAACCGATAAACAATGAATTTTATCTGAATTTTATAAATGCAACAGCTCGATGGCTGTCAAAAAGAAAACAATTTGACACTATTGTTATTCTCTCCACAATCTCCACCGCGCATGCGTCAGCTTGCTTCGCGGCTGGGTTGGTGTTTTTACCGACTCGCGGTAACTTTCGAAATTTAAACTAACGGATTTTCAAATATAACCGCTCGTAATAAATCTTTTAAGAAATTTAAAATACTTGCTTTGTATTCTAACTTCTTTTTATATTGTTGTAACAATTATTATTGCTTACTACAATTTCGATGATGGGTATGAAATCAATTCAAACAACACTTGGTAACAATCAGCCCGATTCAATTTTAAAACAAACAAAGAAATACGGCTGTGTAATAAATCATGCTCTCCTGCCTGGGAAAATAAGGTAGGTATATGGGATATGGTCACTTGCCCGTTTTTCTGAAGATCCCCTCTGATGTTGGATGTTGAAGATGTTTGCTGGTTCTTTTATCATCCGCGATTCAATCGATAATACGGATGCGGCACGAAGGTCCAATGTATAATTTTGGTGGTCAAGGTAGAAATATAAACCCACTTATTTCGCCAGAAATGTTTATTGCAGAAGAGACATAAAAATGATAAATCAACCTATTTATTAACTTTTAACAGGGAAGAATCTATGGCGACATCTATGAAAAACTATCCTAACATAAACATCAGCTCAAGTATCTACATATAGCGACATCTATGCAAAGCTACACTAAACTCTATTTTTTAACATTACCCTTCAAAACCGTCCTCATCAAATTTGGAACTTGGATGAAACTACTTTCTCTAAAGATCCTAGCAAAACAAAAGTAGTTAGTCTTATTGGATATCCTTCCACCAGAACAATTAGTTCACTGGGAAGAGACAATACTTCAGTTTTATTGGGGTGTAGTGCAGGCGGAGATAAATATCCACCCCTGATTGTCTTCAAGGACAAGTATGTATGGGATGAGTGGACCAATCCTGAAAAGAATTCAGCTGCGCGGTATGCTGCTATCGAAAACGGTTGGATGGAGACAACAGTTTTTGAAAAAAATTTTACCGATGGTTTCCTTCCAGCAGCAGGGCCAGTCCGTCCAATTCTACTTATTTATGATGGCCATACTACACACATAAGCTTAAATCTAATTGAGGAGGCCAGAAAACAGAATGTAACCATATTAAAATTACCACATCATTCCATTCACATACTCCATCCATTAGACCTAAGTGTGATGAAATCAATGAAAGATGCTTGGGATGAAAAATTTGTGAAATGGCAACGCCTGCATGTAGGTTCCAAACTACCAAAAAAAAATTTCATTGATTTTAACAGATATATGGAATAATCTTGATCTTCAGGTAATAAAAAATGATTTAAAAAAAAGTGGGATTCATCCACTAGATAGGATGGCTATAAATATGAAAAAATGCGATCCTGTATCTTTAGCACGCTGGCTAAAATATGATTCTAAAAAAAATCATTGAATGTATCAGACATTGAAATAATAACTACTACTGATTTTGAAATGTGTATTGATGAGGAAAACATAAAAATAGATAAACCAAGTCACAATTAGAATGCGCAACCAACAAGAACATTACCCGAAAATCCACTATCATCAATAGAAAATATTGAAAAAATTTATGCCATACCTTCCACATCTAAGGAAGTCAAACCTTTTAAGGAACAATTTGTATCACATGTTAGAAATGATCCAATTCAGTATTCCGAGTCTTCTACTTATACTACCAAAAATCACTCCCTTAACCCGTTGAAGAGGATTACAATTTTAGAAGACCGAATAATTAAAACAGCTAATTCAGATTTTCTGCGTTCTGTAAAGGTCAAACAATCATTTGAAGAGCTTATACTGATATCTATACAAAAAACGAACCTGCTAAAGTAAAAAAGACGAAAGTTGCACATGGTGCGGAGGTCATAACATATGATGATGTCGTAGAGCGTTTAAAAAACAAACTAAATGATTCGAAGAAGAAAATTTAATCAAGCAAGAAGTCTGAAGTGATTAATAAAAAATTGATTAAAAAAAAATAGCAAAAAAAACCCCTAGCCTGGCGTCAGAAACATCTGTCAGCGAATCTGATTGGAAGTCTAGTTCTGAAGATCAATGCGACTATTTCCAAAATCTATTAATGGAAGACGTGGAACATAATAGAAATAACGTACCTTTAGATGATGCTCTGTCTGTTGACATAGTAAATATATATTATTATAATAACATTGTTAGTAAATATTGTGAAAAACAATACTAATACATAAAAAAAAAGTTTGTTTTCATTGCCCCATCACTAGTCATAAAATGTTGCACTTACCCCAATCTGCCAAATAATGTTTGATTTATGATGTATATTCCACTAAATTCAATATTTTTAAATGGCGAAATTGTGTGTTTAGTGCGTTTGATTGGATTGGCAACTAAACATTTTTATTCATTTAGCCAATAATCAAAATATTGAGGTTAGATCCACTTACCCCGCCTCCGGGGTAAGTGGATCTATCAAGACCTTTTTTTTTTAAATACTTAAAAATCTAATAAAAACAGCAGATTAACTTCTTGCGAAATAACAATTTGATTAAGGAATAGTTAATATTTCTTGTGTAAAAATTTGAATGCGATGGGATAATACTGTGACGTATGGGATTACTTTAAACTTCATCTATTCATTTTATACAGTGCTCTTACCCCAACTCACCTTATCGGATTTCATATTTCCTGGGCTGAGCTTCAGTTAACAAGTCAAGTAAAGTCATTTTTACCACAAAAAGGACAAAGAGCAGTACGTCATATAATATTATTTTAGTGTGATTGATATAAACCTTTCCACATAAACTCAAATTTTGTATACCGTAGTTGAATCACAGTACTGGCTTACATAGTGATACCAACAAGGAAACTGTATTGTCTTTTATTAATATTGTTAAAATTTAATTTTAACCTTGATTTCATATTTTCAATATATATAAAAATCAATGTATGTTTGGATGTCTGAACTTTGGCGATTTGTTGTTCACACATCTGGAAAGGTTTCTATGTATTTCACACATCTTCGGATCTACCGGATCTGCCCTGATGATGGACACTGCAACGCTGTCCGAAACGTCGGCTAAAGAAGGAGTTAGCGCAACACGGCATAACACCCCAAAAACAAACAACAAAAATGCTTTTGGCCGTGAGAATCTAAAAACTTACAGGTTTCTATGTACCTAAAAGTGAGTTCTGGCAACATAAAATTTGTGCATAAAATCCATTGTTTCCTATCCGATTGCAAAGAAACTTTGGTGAGTTATTGTGTGGATGCAAGAGAAGGTTTCTATATATAATGGTGAACTCTGGTGTTTTGGAATTTGTATAAAATTCCCTTATTTCGTATACTATTCATCTGATTGCGATAAAACTTTGGCGAGTTGTTGTGCACACGCCTGGGAAGGTTTCTATACATAAAAGTGAGCTCTGGCGTTATTAGGTGTGTATAATTTTTTTTCCTATACCATTCTTCCTATAGCAATGAAACTTTGGCCAGTTGTGTGGATGCTAGAAAAGGTTTCTGTAAATAATGGTGAGCTCTGCGTTATGAAATTTTGATCAAATTTCTCTTTTTTCTATATCATTCATCCTATTGTGATGAAACTTTGTTAAATTTTAGTGTTGCGCGTGATTAGTGTCAAAAAAAGCAGGGCGAGAAGGGAAGGGAAAGGGAATAAGAATAATAACATGACATTTATATAGCGCACTTCTGTGTTATTTCACTTCAAGTGGAATGGGGACGCGTGGGTAAGGACACGTGGGGATTATCATTCTTTCTTTGAATGGTATAGCAACGCATGCAGGGCAGGCGCTAGTATTTCATAAAAAAAATACAATCGATATCACAAAACATTCAGACTGAAAATCCAATATATATTTAGGCACAAAAATGTGGTTATTCCGTTATTGGACGCGGTGGACTCTCTTGCTGCAGCAGCTGGTCCAGTTCCTTCACCACCAAGGATTCTTGCTGCAGAGTCTCCATCTTCTATCTTCGTAGAACGTCACAGCGGTGCTGCCAAGGTCTGGTATCTGTGAGAGGATAGTGTGTCAGCGCTTTATTAGCAGCAGACTGGACGGATGACGTACCTCCTGCTGGCACTGTTGGTGGCCGCGGTGGACTCTTTCGCTGCAGCAGCTGGCCCAGTTTCTTCACAACCTAGGATTCTTGCTGCAGAGTCTCCATCGTCTATTTTCGTGTCACCTGTTCCTATACTTCATTTTACTTAACTTAACTTCACTCTATTTTTGTAATATTTATATTTTCTGTAATACCTGCATCAACTGTAAAGCGCCCCTGAGGTGATATCTCACAAAAGCGGCGCTATACAAATTATCCAATAAATAATAATATTCCCCGTATGAAAATTAATTTCTTTAAAAAATAATGTAAAATTGAGAATTTGTTCAGACCAAGCCTCTAGTATGTATACTACATGCAGCTGCAAAAGGACAGTATGTTTAAAACGAATTTAACCCGTTGAATAACGATAATTTAATTGTTTTGCCTTTAATAATGAGCGTATTGTATCCTCGTGACCGATCACGAGTAGATATTATTTTGTATACATAACGACGGCTGCGTCCACGCATTACGTCGATAGTATTGCGTCCCCGTGCCAGTTTGCGAATATATACATTTTTGGGGATCTGGTGAGGAGGCACGGAATGAAAGACGTGTCGTGAAGGTCAGAGTGTTTATTTGATGAGTCAGGTAGCCGTGATGAGAGTGGACGTAGGACTGATGTAGTATTCTCCGGATGCTGGCTGTGATGGCTGGTCAAGCGCGGGTCAGTGAGTCGACGCCGGGCGCTGGTGACCGGACTCGTTGTCTGTCAGGCACTGGCGATCTTGGCGATCAGTACTCCAGTGCTGACGAGAATGCCAAAGGTGCGGTGGACCTTGTAGGCGGTTGAGCGGGAGCTGGTAGACCAGTGAGGATGCTGCGTGTCCTCGTGGTGGTCATGGTGAGTGGATGAAGCGCTGGTCAGTGACGCTAGAACCAGGGCGCTGTGATCCATGTAGCGTTGGCCAGGGACGGCGATCTGGGCCAAAGCGCTATGATGATATCCCGATGGAGTCCACGAGCAGAGCCGCGAAGAATGTCCTTCGCGCAAGTGAGGTGGGCGGATTATCACTCGTTGAGCACCTTGTTAACTGATGGCGGATTGATGACTGACTGACTTCTTCATGCTGTCGTTTTTAAAAGGTGAAAAAGCTTCTGGAACAATTTGGTTGCTATGTAGAATTTTCCAAACAAATAAATAAAAAATAAAAGAACATCCAAGAAGCTTGTTTGGAAAAATCGACGCTTCTAGAATTCCGTTCGAATGAAGTAGTGGTGTACCACTACACATTCTTATGTATTGTTTGAGCCCTTGGTGAAGCAAAACGCTAGATTTGGCAACATTTAGTTAATTTACAACGATGCCACGTAGCACTCAGAACTAAAAACCACCCTGCGCGGGTGGACATTTTTGTAAGATGGTTTACAGTAGACGGTAAATTGATGTCCCGACCTAAAAAGGTCCGACCGCCCTCTGCAATGGAGCGAACTGGCGCGTTATGAAATGATACATTTTTATTAAAGATATCGTTGTAAAAATGATTGTCGCACGCCTGTGCCCAGTAGGTACTTTTGTATACAAGATGCAACAAGATATTCATTCAAACTTCTCACTATCAATATACAGTTTGTTGTCAAGTCTGGTGTGGTTCTGGATATCAAAAAAAAACATATTTATATCCATATATTTTTTATACACCGCACAAGAGCCTCAACCGCTCCCGGCTGGAACAGCGAGACTGTGGCATCCCCAATCTGAGTACTAGGGTGAAAGTATTGGGGAGGGGAAGGAGATGGGGAAGAGAAATGTAGAAAAGTACCTGGCTATTTATATCTGGTCACCAAACACGGCAAAAGCTTAGAAATAAAGTTTCCATTCGGAATGGTTGTCTCACACCAGGGCGATACTGAGAGTATATTTCACTCTGGAACGTGCTGCAAACACACTTTATGTTATGTTTAATGTATTAATTGTGAAATAACACAAACAAATAAAAATTTATTTGTGCACGCCGGGTTTGACCGTCAGATTACGGGCTTCGGATTGCGAGTCGAGAGTCTTACCTCTCAACCACAGATGCTGTAATTAATTAATTAATTCACTATGAACGTGAAAAATTCACTAGAAAAGTAAGAAATATTTTGTGTTGTTTATTTATTTGTTAATTTATTTATTACACCTAATAGACGTTTACATTCTAGTTTAATAGTTGAGTATCGCAGTTTTTATAAATTCTTCAAAATTAAAACAATAGAGAAAACAAAAAAAATGAAAAAAAAATAAAATGTTACAACAAAGGCGTAAAATAAAATAAGATACTTTGGTAAAAATGATAAGAAGTCTCACATAAGTAGATATTCAAAATAAACAAAAGATTGCAAAAATTATAGATGTCTATTTGTCTCCATATACATTATAATTAACACTGTAAAATAGAAGTGTGCCGAGTGGCCCAGTTGTAGCATTGTGAACCATGTCATCTTACTAACTTCATTATTAATTCTCATTTTCTTAACAAATATAAATTTTTATTTGTTTATTTACATGTATTTTTATAATTTTCATATTTCCTTAAATCATTAATATTTATTTAAGTTTTAATCCAGCAGGACTGGGAGGATAGTGCAATCCCAGTCTGACATATTACATGAAATGCAGTAAAACAGGGAAATAATAAAATAAAGTAAAAAATTATAAAAATGGAAATAAGATAAAACAAAGAGAGAAAAAAAAAATGTATATATTAGGCAGGTACCTAAACATAAAATTCAAATATAAATCAAAAATAAAATAGTCATATAAATAGGTAATACAATTAAAAACAATTAGATTAAATTAAATTAAACCGTCCATCAGGGATGTCGCCGCATCATCTGCATCCATCGCTCATTGAGTGGGGAACTGAGCCACTCGGATGCAGCCACAACGATGATGTTGGTTGACTTCCGAGTCCTACCCCAGAAGCTGGCTAGTCGGTGGCGAAGTAAGGCGGGGAATTAGTGCACCCTCCCTTCAGTAACATTGTGGAGGCACTGCAGAACCTAGGTAGTTGCATGAGCTCCTTTATGCATTATTGTAGCACACCCCCAGCTTGTCCCATTGCGCTGCTGGGTATTGCGTCCACAGCTCAGATGTGTCACCACAGTGCAGTGCAGATGCCTTGAAAAGTAATTTTCTGACATCACCGCTACAGTGGTAGAACCGCCTTGAGAGCATTCCGGCCCGTATATTGATTGCTCTTCTTTGTCGTTCCATGTCTTCTATATCCTTCATAACTTCGGTTTGGATATGTCCCAGATATTTAACTTGCGAGGCTACAAGTAGTTCTTTTCCGTCTTAACAGATTGGTGGAATATTTATTGGCTCCTTGTTGTATTTAAAAACCACGATTGTACGGGACGTGTTCACCTGCACAAGAAAAAGACTGTTAAATATAAGCACCGGCACACATTTACCTTTGTCCTTTGTAATGATTCAAATAAAGCACTTGAGGTATTTCATTTGAACCGTTACAGAGTTATTTAAAATACCATAAAAATGCAGGGAATATCGACTCTTGTAGTATGTTTGCATAAACGAATTCGTCTTGAGAAAAACGATATATTCGACATTTGTAAATTGCATATTGAAAAGAACGCCTTTATAAAAGCGGTTGGTTTTTATTGCGTGTAAAACTCCTTGTATTCGTTTCCAGTTTCTCCCACAGGAGATGGCCCCCCTGTCGAAAGGTTTAAAATATAACCTCAACTACACCGAACGCAACTATAGTGATGCCATTGAAAATGTTGCTGTGGATGTGGAAACGGCGTTACATAAAACTCCACGAAAATTCCAATATCAGCAGAAGTGCTAAAAGACCTTATCCCCAAAAATATCCCCTCATTCAATCCAGAAACCCTCCATGCCAGGACCATTCGAAACAAGCTAAATACCGAAAACTTAATATTAACAAAGGCCGATAAAGGCAGCACTGTAATAATATGTAATAAAATAAATTCATATTTGATGTACACATTAACCACATTAAGTGCAAATCATTAAAAATGATGGGATTTATTCACAGAATATGTAAACCTTTCCAAGATCCTCAATCAATTCTAACTCTTTACAATTGCAATGCCTTAATTAGAAGTAAACTTGAATATGGAAGCTCTATTTGGAATCCACATTACTGCAAATATGAAAACATTGTAGAATCCATTAAAAAAAAATGCTAAGGATGTTATCCTTCAAATGTGGATTACATGACCATCTTAGATCATATTGTAGCGGTAGGAACTGTCCGCTTACATAGCAAAACTTCTAGACACGCGCTGGCATCATATTTCAGCCGCCACTCGTTGAATTCAAGTAGCCGAGCGTGGAATTCCAGAGAAGCCGGCAGTTGGTTTTCGTGGCAGGTGGCGAAAGGACATCGGGAACGGGCTGTTTGAATGTCGGAGATTTAATACGCGCACGTGAGACAATTTTATTATTCCACATGAATTAGACACTTAATCTTTTAGATATCACCATGTTTATAAATTCGTTTAGAAGAGTTTTCTAGACTGGCGCTCAGTGGTGATGTCTTATTTTTAGCTTCATAGTTAATATAATCATACAAGTTAATTTTCGTGGCAGAATTCAAATTACGTTGTGCTATCAAATAGCCAACCACCCCTGATGATTTAAATTTAAGTATTGCTCTTGTATTCAAGTTTAATCTCAAATATACTGCATGTTCTTTTATCACAATTGATATGCTGTGTCATCATTTCATTCCCTTTATTGCTGCAAGCTTTGGTGAAGCATACAACCGGTATACGGTAAGATTTTATTAATATGTGGTGACAGATCACGTTACAATTACAAATCACGTTACAGGCAATTGACTGATCTCATATGTTTACATAAAATTATTCACGGTCAACTTGATACTACAGTATGTCTTAGCAATATTAAAGTAAATGTCCCCAATTCGCATTGTTTAAGACGCACTAATATTTTTCACCTGAATACATTTATAAATAATATCGCCTACTTTAGCCCTCTGACCCAGATGTGTCGACTGTATAACAAGATAGAGTGTGCTGAAATAGATATTTTCGTCGATAATTTGTACGGATTCAGAAAAAAAGTTCTGGCGCTATTAAAAAATATTAGATAATTCATTGTGTCAATTTTCTCTCTATGCATACCTCTCGTATTTCTTATGCCTCTTACCACTTGTAATAATGTATAATGTAATGTGTTACTTGAGCGAGCTTGTATATGATTGTGTATTTAATTTTTATTTTTTTATGTTTTTGTTTTCTAATTGTATGTTTCTGTATTTAATTGTATGTATCTGTATTTAATTTTTTGTATCTTTATTTAATTGTAGATTTTTGTAATTGTACACTAACTGAGTTTTTATAAGTGGATTGTTCTCACGTAAGTGTGATCATCTGTAAAACCCAGTATAAATAAATAATATGCCCAGAAGTGAATATAACTCTAAAATTGGCAATTTTCTTAACAATAAGGCTTTTGAAATATTACGTTCAGACCACACTAATTAATACCAACAACACGTAAAGAATGCTTTGAAAGACTGTAAAAACCCAGTGGTTGCGCCAATGCGCAATAGACATTAATTTATTCACACATCTCATGCACACATACACACTTACCTGCGACCACTGTACTGAGATAGTATTATTGTCCTTTGTCCTACCTTCTTTTCCATTCCTGCTAATTGTATGTGCCCTTTGGTAATCAATCAGTATGTTGCAATAACCCGAACCGCTCACAATAAACTGCATCCGCGCGAGATCTCATCTCCCTTGCCTCTAAGACATTATAATTCGCGCCGATATCGTGCACGCCGCTCCGTGTTAAGTGACATTGTTGTGAGGAGAAAATACGGGAAGAAACGAGTGCCCTTTCCTAATGGTGAGTCATTCCTTTATCCGTACAACAAATATTGTCTTTTGTGCAGTGGTCATTGCTCAATCATCCAAGGTCCTTCGACAATCATTTCTTACACTATCATAAAAACAACTTCATGACTTCTTAATACACCATAGTTGGCCCAAACGAGCCTGATATTGAACCGTAATTTCGGTAATAAACCATAAGAGTGTTATTGCGTTTTTACATACCCGCGTAATCAATTAATAATTACCCGCATTTTATTTCTGGATATTCCTATCCGACATTACTGGATGGTTTGAATGGAAATAACATATTTACCCGCAAATAGGATATATCTAATATATGCCAATACCGCTATTTAATATCTATTTCTAATAATAATACCGATATTGTTGCGGCGTGAATGGACTGTTATTTGCGATATTTTGTGAATTTGTTTGATTTGACTTACCAATATCTCCAAGTTGTCGGCACCTTCCACTTTGCTCTGCGGTAATCACCGGTAGGGTAATTGTTAGTATTGGAACAGAGGTCAGGAAAGGGAAATGGTGATATTTGGTTTGCGAAATGGTCAATGCGTTAGAGATTGCTATTTTTATGCACTTTGTCACGGCGTTCTTTTGCGGTATAACATTTGCTTTTTACAGCGCGGCGCGGTGGTTTTAATACCTCAAGATAGGTTATGCGGAAGCGATAGGTCGTTTGAACCTTGCGGGCGGCGCGATAATTTTAACACAACTGACTTGATGTAGGTAAACGCGCGGAACGCGGGCGGGAAACAACAGAACCAAAAATTATATGCAACAATTAAAACTGGCCCGAGCATGCCCCCCACCTTGACCAATGGTCAAAGTCACTAATACAACAAAAGAAACACGTTATGAAAGGATTCAATAAACAATACTGAACCTGCGGTAGAACTAAATTCTAAATTAACTACATCTATGATAAGAATACTAAACTTGTGGTAGATCTAAATTAAGTAACTAAATCTAAGATAACGTTAAAGTTATTGTGTAGGCAGGGGACAGAGTTTAACGACTGCCCTGCGATATGTTCCGGAGTTAGTCTTAACGTCCGCAACGCGGATCACCCCATCTACGCCGGGGTGGACGTTTACCACTACGCCAATAGGCCATTGTAGTGGTGCGATATTGTCACTCTTAATTATTACCACGGTGCCTTTCGTTATTGGATTCGAATTTGTATTCCATTTCTGACGCGATTGCAGCGTGTTCAGATACTCCATTCGCCATCGATTCCAGAAAGTCTGGATGAGACGATCGACAAGATGTTTTCATTGCAGCAAATTTACTGGCGCATCTGACAAATCAGCAGCGGGTAAAGATTGTAATGGAGTGAGCGTTAAAAAATGCGCGGGTGTTAAAGGCAATGGAGCCGAAACATCGGTAACGCTGAGCACTGATAATGGGCGTGAATTTAGAATAGCTTCAATCTGATGAAGAACCGTTTGCATCTCTTCGTATGTGAGAAGAGATGTACCCACAACTTTATTTAAGTAACATTTAATGCACTTAATGTTACTCTCCCAGATCCCACCAAAGTGGGGTGCTTGTGGAGGATTCATCTTCCACTCAATACGGTTTTCCAACAAATTTTCTGAGAATTCTTTCTTGTAGTCCGGTGACTCTAAAAGTTCGAATAAAGCCTTCAAATGCGATTTAGCTCCTACGAAATTTGTCCCATTATCAGAATACATTACATTTACAGGCCCTCGACGGGATAGAAAACGTTTGAACGCGTTGAGAAAGACTTCGGTCGAGAGGTCTGAAGCGAGTTCAATGTGAACCGCGCGGGTCACCAGACAGATAAATAAGCAAATGTATGCCTTTTGGCTTCTAACACCCCGACGTCTATGCGGGATTATTTGAAGCGGCCCAGCGTAGTCGACCCCCGTGTGCAGAAAGGCCTTAGCTTCGCGGACGCGGCAAGCGGGTAAATCTCCCATTATTGGGAATTGCGGTTTGGGATTGGCTTTAAAGCATGTATTGCACTGACGCACGCGTTTCCGAATCAAATTACGCGAAGAAAGTATCCAAAACCTTTGCCTCAACAGAGACATAAGTAAGGTGGGTCCCGCATGCAAGTTCTTAATGTGGTAATAATCTACTATTAAATCAACTATATGATCATGAGCGGGTAATAAAATAGGATAACGACTATCAAATTCGAGTTCGGCGTTTCTCAATCTACCTCCTACTCTTAGGAGACCGTCCTGAATAAATGGATTTAATTTAGCAAGAACTTGCCGTACTTTCTTGCCGTCGTTCACTGACTTCATATCATCGGAAAAATGTACTTGCTGAACTGCCTTTATACAGTAATTGAACTAGCGAATTTAGCAAGCGTATTTTTTTACATTAATTCCACACAGGAGGCTTTGAGGAAAATATCACTAAGGTAAATAAAAATCTTTTCTTTCGGGCGAGAGTTCTGGCTAAGGAACGGGGGTTCCAATATGTTTGGCTAAAAAACTGTCAAATCTTTGCACGACGCAACTCAACTTCCCCGCCAATAATCATATCCAAGGAGGAAGATCTGAACAAGATGGAGGTCCAGCGGAATTTCTCTCCTCACTCTGGATCCAACGCTGGAGACCCTCGTCCCAGCCAACCATAAAATCAGCGAGACCTAAGCGAAAACTATTCTCTCTTTTTTTCTTTACTTTCATATATTTTTTATTTAAATATTTTTCATTCAATCTCTTAAAATTCTATTTCTTAAAGATTACTGTTATAAATTTTCCTCCTTTGAATATTTTTCACTCAAATATTTTCCTTTTGAATGTTTAACCTTTGTATATTTTTCATTTAAATTTTTTCCTTTTAAATATTTTTCTTTTGGATATTATGGTTCTCTTAAAGTTTTTATCTTTAAAGATTACTGTTTAAAATGTTTTTTCTTTAAATATTTTCTTTTTAGATGTTTTATTTCTGTATATTTTTCGCTTAAATGTTTTGATTTTAAATATTTTTCTTTGAAATATTTTTTTATGAAATGTTTTTCTTTGAAATATTTTTTTTAAATATATTTTTCTTTTAATTATTTTTCTTTTGGATATGTTTCTTTTGAATATTCTACTTCAAATTATTTTTCTCCCGACGGCCGGCGTGGTCTAGTGGTATACGCTTTTGACTACAGATCCGAAGGTCGCGGGTTCGAACCCGGCGTGTAATTTGTGTTATTTCACAATTAATTAATTTAAAATAATATATAGTATATTTGCGGCACGTTCCAGAGTGGAAGATACTCTCAGTATCGCCCTGGTGTAAGACCACCATTCAGAATTGAAACGTTGCTTGAAATGGCTTTAGCCGTGTTTGGTGACCAGATCTGAATAGCCAGGTACTTCCCCACCTTCCTCTTCCCCATCTCCCTCCCCTCCCCAATACCCTCAGCCTCACAACATACCCCAATTGGGGATGCCATAGTCTCACTGGCTCCAGACCGGAGCAGTTGGGACTCTTGTGCCGTAATACTGTAAAAAAAAAAATATATATATATATATCCTCCGCACCTACTATGCACCTCTTCCTCAACCTTTCCTCACCTCCTACTCCCCCCTATCATTACATGTTATGTACACACTTCTACCTTACTGCACTACACTTTAAAAAAAAGAGTATGAGTATTACAAATTACTTTAAAATCAATTTGACCTCCCATATGAAATCAGGCATACAACTAGCTAACTATCTTACACCTAAATACAGATTAACACCACCCATAAAATGACATTAAATATATATTATCAAAACGTAAGAGGCTTACGCACAAAGACTGATACACTGATAAATGCTGTCAGATCCAACGAATACGATATTATCACCTTAACTGAATCGTGGCTAACTGATGGCATCCGTAACGAAGAACTGTTCGACGATCGTTATGACGTGTTCCGCCGAGATCGAAATTACTGTGCAACTGGTTAACGCTTGGGCGGAGGTGTCTTTTTTTTATTTATTTATTTATTTATTCGAGACACAAACAGGATATTTATAAAAACATTAATTATGGATTACAAAATAAAAAAGTACAATTATAAATATCCCTAGACTAATGTGTCTGCAGCAATCACATTTGCACATTCACATAAGCAAACATGTAAAATAATGACAGTATTTATATACAAAACTTAAAACTTAATTACAAAGATTGAACCACATAATAAGTAGAAAAATTTAAAGAGTACATATTAAAAAAAATTCTAAACCACTAAACAATTTTTTTATTTATTTATTTTTCTTTTTTTTTAAGTACAGAAATCGTGGAGATATTTCTTGAAACACGTTATATTATTTGCAAAAATGCTGTTCGACGCGAACTGGTAGCCCGCGGGCGTCCAGAGTGGCACTCAAAAGCGGAAGACTTATGGTTATCCTTACAAATTAAGAGTTCGTTGTGCAATACTTTAAACATATGTTGTGTTTACCTTCCCAAAGGTCCAGCGTATAATGAAAACATGGAAAGCTTTCTCAGCGAAATTTCAAGATTAACCTTACAATGTCCTTGTGAAAAATTTCTTATTTTAGGCGATTTCAACCTCACTGACATTCTGTGGAACAAAAGTCCAAACAACACTTCATACACACCTACCAATCGTTTATCTCCTCTCAGCTCTGCATTTGTTGATTGCCTGCATTTTTTGGGTCTCTGTCAATATAATGGGATTTCAAACTCCAACGGCCATTTTCTAGACCTCGTCCTCTGTAACGATTGCGTTAAGGTATCAGCCTGTAATGACTCACTAATCGTTGAAGATATTCACCATGCATCCATAACGATAGATGTAGCATTCTCAGAACCCGTTGCATTAAGGGAGGAAATACGAAAGGTTCGCGTCTTTAAACGTGGTAATTACGAACTTATAAATTTTCTTCTTAATAAAGTAAACTGGCACGAGCTTCTCTCAGTTGGTGATATAAATTCAGATTTACTAAATTTTTACTCACAAATAAACCAACTTATAGATGCTCACATTCCGCAAAAATCGAGTAAAAACTCAAAATATCCTCCATGGTATAACTCAGCTCTTATAAAGTTAACGAAGGAAAAATACAACTATTTCAAAAAGTTCAAAATTTACAAAAATCAATCTGACTACTCCATTTTCTCTCTCTTAAGATCACGCCATAAAAAACTACAACGAGAATGTCACAATCAATACCTAATTAACGTTGAACACAAAATATCCTCTAATCCAAAAAATCTTTGGAATTATGTTAAATTAAACTCCAAATCACAGGGTGTGCCAAACACTGTATTCCTAAGGGATGAAAAAGCTGAGAACGGATCTGAGATTGTTAACTTATTCTCCAAATATTTCAGTTCTGTCTACACCAACGACGTTCAAACTTCTCAAAATATGCCAGACAACTACAACATTCATAATTCTTCCACTATTCATTGTATTGAAGTTGACGAACGTCTGGTGCAGACATATCTGGAAAATTTAAAACTAAATAAAGACGCAGGCCCAGATCAAATTCCCCCCTTCTTCATCCTAAAATGCGCAAGCAGTCTCTCTAAGCCGTTATCCATTATATTCAATCGTTCCTTAAAAGAGGGGGTGGTACCTAATACTTGGAAAACTGCCTTCATAACACCCATTTTCAAAACTGGGCAAAAATCTGACATTGAAAACTATCGTCCTATTTCAAAATTGTGTGTCTTCAGCAAGGTGTTTGAAAAAATAATATGCGATCAGATGTTTCCCGCTTTGAAATCCTCACTCAATGTTAACCAACATGGGTTTATGAGTGGAAATCAACAACAACCAATCTAATAGCATTCACGGAATTCTTGCAAGATTATATGGATCAACGTGTACAAGTAGACGCAATATACACGGATTATAGCAAAGCTTTTGACCTAGTGAATCACGACATATTATTACGCAAGCTTATGCAAATCGGAGTCCACGGTGATCTTCTCAGATGGCTCTCATCTTATGTATCAAACCGTAGTCAAGTCGTAGTTGTGGGTGGCTTTAAATCGGACTGGGTAACCGTCCCATCAGGTGTGCCTCAAGGATCTCTATTGGGACCGTTACTATTTAACATTTACATCAATGATATAGGCCAATGCATCAAATACTCCAAAACATTACTTTACGCAGATGATATGAAGGTTTTTTATCCTATCAGATGTACTGCTGACTGTCAAAAAATGCAAGAGGACCTAAACCGTCTTAATATTTACTGTACACAGCATAACCTTAAAATTAATGTTAAAAAGTGTTTCGTTGTGAATTTCACACGAAATAAAAATATCATTATCAATGAATATAATCTGAACGGCTCAATATTAATCAACAAAAAAGAAATCAAAGATTTGGGAGTGACATTGGACTCTAAGCTAATTTTTGATATTCAAATAGACTTAGTGACATCAAAAGCCTCTAAAATGTTAGGATTCATTCTTAGGACATGTAAAAAATTCAATAACCTTAGAACAATGAAAATCCTATATTTTGCTTATGTCCGCAGCTTACTAGAATATGCGTCACAAGTTTGGAACCCGCAATACATATCGTATGTGGAAATTCTAGAACGTATTCAAAATCGTTTTCTGCGATACTTGGATTTCCGCAGCTACCGCCCACATCTAAGTCACCAAGATTCAGCAGCGTACTTCAATATACCATCATTAGAAGTTCGAAGAAGCTCGGCCGATGTACTTTTTCTTCAAAAAATAGCCAGGTCCGTTGTTGATTGCCCTGAACTCCTAGAACGAATTCAGATACGAGTTCCTAACAGACGAACCAGATCAAACATGATTTTTAGCCTCCCCCAATGCAACACTAATTCTAAGCAGAATTCTTTCATCTATCGTGCGTCCAACACTTTTAACACACACTATTCACAATTTGACATATTTAACTCTGCACCACACTCCTTAAAATCCCACAGACACTCTCTCGATACATTACAATAACAATAACTACAGATACCATCTAATACAACCACTACTTTATTAACTTCCTTTATACATACCTCAACCTAACCGATCCCTCCTCATCCTACCCCCTCCCTATTCCCCCCTAAATAACTTGTTTCTTGAAATGTAATTTTCATTAGTAAATATCTCGGAATCACACTCAGATACACTTGTATATAATACCTATGTGGAAACCTGTAAATGGTTTATTTACTGAAACTAAATTATTATTATGCTGTTATTGATGTAAACTGTTGGTATCCCAAATAAAATAAAAAATATTTTCCCTCACGACCTATTTCATCTTAGGTGATGCTGTGTGGAGGGTCTTTTTAAGGAAGGGAAGGATAGGAAGTTCTAAAAAGGAAAATGTATGAGGGGTGGGTAGGAATCTGGGGATTAGTGTGTCCAGGAGTGACATACGTATGAATACATCCCTCCAACTGCGGTGCAAGGCGATGGGTCACGATAGTCCTGCTGGAAAGGTCAAAAGGCCTCCCTCACCCAGTCTCTCTCGATCCGGCCCGCCACGCAGCAGGTGGGCAGACGTATCCGCCGCCAAGACCTGGACAAATCTCACCCCATGAACCATGAATGATAATGGCAGGAAAATTAAAACGGTTTTGACCCTAGGAACTTACTGAAAAGTTTGGATACTCCTGGTCAATATGATGGGTACTGAGAAAGGGGCGGCTACATGGTCTGGGGCCTAGGGCGGCCAAGACTGCAAATCCGCCTCTGACAAGGGTCCCTCGCTCACCACTCGTGACTCTATTTAGTTGCTTTGAGCCTTTAGCTGCTATGACTTTCTTTGGCTTCTCCACAGTAGTAGTGCCAGTTTCGTCTAAGTTGTAGACCCTTGTGCCGTCAGCAAATCCCGGGTGTCGCTTCATGACTTCTTCTAGATTATCGAAGAATGATTGTGTTTATTAAATGATGTCGCCCTGGAAAGGCTCCGGTTTTCTCAATGTCAATTCGGGATGTCTTTTACGGTATCCGTAGAGCCAATCAATGCCAGCCATTTTGTGATGTATCCAGCTTTGAGGCATAGTCAGTATGTGATGCTTGGCTAGCTCGTATGCGAGTTTTCTTGTTTCCAGAGTGTCTTGTCCATAGCACATTTTCGAACAAGTGATCAAATATATTTTAAGAGCACCTTCTCCATTCCGTTGAAAACACTACGCGCGAAGCGTATTTCGGAGTAACACGCATATCTTCCATGTTTTCAACTCCAGACTCTGTTTTCTTCTTGACGTATCTATGGAGTTTCGCAAGTTTCAGATTATTCATTTGAGCCGCTTTTCTGAAGCTCATTCCTTTTTCAACCAGCTCAATAGCCTCTCTCATAGCTTTTTCGTCGTGTAGGCCTATTTCAGTCTTCCTTATGCGGTTTCTAACCATTTTGAAGCGTTTTTGAAAAAAGCAAATATGGTTAGGGGCACACTGGAACACCGCGGGGCACATGTTCCCCGTTCCACCGTGCCCCACACCCGATTTCATAAAAACAAAAATTATCAGAATTTTTAGGTTAACCTTAACCCTAGAAGCTTGTCTACGCCTGCGAGGCGTACACACAATCTTAAATTCTATTTCTCTTTCTAACGGTTGAAGTTAGCGCCTCGTGCTCTTTAACCAACCCAGTGGCCGACGGGAGCTAGCCGATGGTACATGTATCACTAAGGTAAGTCCAGCCATTTTTGAGTTTTTGAGGTAAAGTACGTATGCGAGACGTATACTTAGGCTTTGTGTAACTTTTAACTAAGATTATGTGTTTTTACTTTCGTCAATTTCTCGTCCGTTTTATGTTTATTTTTGGATTGTTTCAGATACCAATATATCATGGTCTAATATATTAAACAGTAACGATATTTTGAAAATCTTAGACCAAGAAGATAATCTTTCTCTGGGAGAATCAGCTCCTGAAGACGAGGACAGCTAGTGTGGACGACATTCAAAGCAAAGATGAGAATAACTATGTTTACCTTTGGAAGGATCTGCTCCCACTGAAGATGGCGACTCAAAATTTCAAAAGCTGATCTAGCATCTGATTCTACTCATGCTTCGCAATCAGCCAACTCAGGGCGAATTTAACGTGTTCCTGGAATTACTCTTCGCGGTAAGAATGGACGCGGGATGTTTGGTCAAAAAATATGGGTCAATCATCTCACAGAACTTCAGCTATGAATAAAGTCCGCAAGACCAGCTCAAATTACAAATTAAATCTAGTGGGCACTATTCGATCAAATAAGCGGGAAATGCACGAAAAATTGAAGAACTCGAGATCTCGATCTGTTGGCAGTTCTACGTTTTGTTTTGATGGCCCTCTGACACTTCTATCGTACAAGCCAAAACCTGCAAATATGGTTTACCTTTTATCTTGTTTTGATGAAAATGCAATAATTAGTAATTCAAGTGGCAAACCAGCCATGATTCATTTCTAGAACCAAACAAAAGGAGGAGTGGATTCATTTGATCAAATGTGCGCCTCAATATCGTGCAGCCGCAAAACTAATAGATGGTCAATGAGTATTTTCTTTGTCATCTGAAACATGGCTTTTGTCAATTCTGCTGTAATTTATAGCCACAACATGATCAAATAAACCCTCAAACAAAAGAGAATTCATTTAACAACTCAGCACAGATTCGGTCAAGCATTGGATTCAGACTTGAAGCTCAGACTTAAAAATACTAGCCAAATTCTCGGAAAACCTACTGATTCAGATAATAAACTTTAGGCATGAGAACCACAGCCCAAAAAACGTAAATACTGTTCTTTTTGCTGCAAAAAAAGAGAATGTCGAAATTAGTGTGCTGTAGGTGCAAAAAGTCATTATTTTCTGAGCACAAAGATGATGTCTGTGCAAATTGCTCTAAAATTATAGCTAGTAATTAAAGCATGATTTCTTTTAATGTTTGCCCTAAGAATAAGAAATTAATCTTAAAAAAATTTATGATTATTTAAAAAAAACATATGTTCAAGTTGATCTTTAAGAAGATGATTTTTTTGTATGAATATAAGCATAATGTTTTGATTCGTTGTAATAAATAACTGTGATAGTAGTTTTCATTAATAAAACTGTGTTTTATTATTAGTTTATGTACCAACCTTAACTTTCCATCGAAAAATAGGGCACAAGTAGGTATATTTTGGCCTACTGGCTGTCATTTACATGTGTACGCCTCTGAGACGTATGTTAAGGCTTTATGCACCTATAAAATAGATTAGGCTTCTAGGGTTAAGGTTATGTTTTGTTGTAAAATACATCATAAATTACATACCTAATATACAGTTTAAATGTCACTTACCAGTAGCTACGATATTTTTATAAGAAATGAATGCCGAAAAAACAAATATTTAACGCGCGGCCCAAACATTTTTACTTTGACAACTGCATAAAAATGGCCGCTTGTGCTCTTAATTTTGCTGTTAATAAAAACAATCGAAATGTAAGACAGGGACAAGGTTATTGTAGGTGTTTCACTCTGCCCCGCGTTCCACTGTGCCCCCTATGACTCTACAAATAAATAATTTCATACACACAGAATAATGTTTTCCGAAAACTTTTTATTGCAAGTCAGCATGTGGTTCGTCAGAAAACTTTTTCGAGACTATGAATAATTGCACTAAGATCATGAAAACTCTTTTCCCCTGTCTTCTGTGAATTATAACTGGTGTCAAAAAACCTTTCAAAATTGTTTTGTTTCATTCGTACCATGACAAAGGTGTACCTTCACGGTTAATCAGCATGTGATTTGTCAGATTACCCTTTTGAGAACATGCACTCAGAATATGAAAATGATTTTTCTCCAATCAGTCATAATGTGTTTTGTCAAATATCCCTTCGAAAAACATGAATACTTGCACTCATAACATGAACACGGGTTTTCTCCACTGTGTCACAACCTGTGTTTCGTAAAACATAACTAACTAACCATCAAGTTTTTTCCCCTCAGGGGGAAGCAGAGAGGACGGACCGCCAAACAACTCAGTCTTGGCCACACACTCATATTCATACATCGTCTCATAGATAGTCTTCTATAATTCTGACTCTTAACATGGCCCGACTTGGTCGTGTCATGTCTTCCTCGGGCGTCCCCGACTTCTGCTACCATTCACATTTGCATATATTCTACTTACATGCCTTTTTTCGTTCATTCGCTCTACATGCCCCAACCATCTAATCGTCACTTTCTTGATCTTACTCATTACGCTTACTTCAGCCTTGCACTCTTTGCGGATCTCCACATTTCTTATACAATCTTTCGTGGTTTTACCATACATACGCCTTAGGAATTTCAATTCTTCAGCATTCAGTCTACACATCCCTTCCAAAAACATGAATTGTTGAACTCAGAACATAAAAAAAGGTTTCTTCCACTGTGAGTCAGCATGTGGCTCGTCACACTGCCCTTAAGAGAAAAAGAATAGTTGTACTAAAAACATGAAAACGGTTTGTCTCCAATGTGAGTCAGCACGTGTCTGGTCAGAGATCCCCATTTGTACTCGGCAACATATTGTAGCGATGAGTAACTAAAATGTTCGGGAACGTTCTTTGGTGCAAATTGAATAGCTTGGGAATGTACTAGAGCACACCGTAGGTACTGCCCATCTACCTACCCCCTGGATGATTCTCGATGCATTCGCAACTGATATAACTCAGGCAGTCTACTACATATATTAACTTTAATGAGCTAATCAAAAAAACTTAATCCTTTCGCGCCGCGATTAATTAAGTAATGCTTGCTGTGTCTGTTATGATTAATTACTTGAGTGTATATAAAATATTGTCAAAATTTATTCACAAAAGTTTTATCCCCGCAACAGAATGAATCAATTACAAAATGTTACACAGTTAAATTTCAACCCGTTAATTATTAGGAGACCAAATTTGGTCCCAAGCATCTACGAATTTGGTTTCCTAATATTTAAAGGGTTAACACCGAACACATCTTTAACCTTCGCAACACACCTTTCTTATCCCTAGTTAAGCGTATCTTTTATAACAAAGTTCTACGGAACATATTTTGATGAGCAATATGGTCTTATGGACGAATGGAATAATGATATTTTGGGATAACAACTTAAAAACCAATACTTAACGAGATTTATTACAAAAAGAACAGTCAATAGACAGTCCCTATTAATAGTTGCCTTAAAGCATAATCCATAATTCGATATGGGAACATTTATTTTAATTAATTAAAAATACGCTTTCATTTTAAAAGAGTCTTTCTTAGCAATTTAAAACTTTTTGGATTGTTATTGATTTCCCTTGATGTTGATCTTTCGGGGCTAAATTTGCGATAAATTGTGATTTTTTTTTACATCTGACATATAAATAAAATTTTAAAAATTGTATTACTTTTTTTATAAAAAATATTGGTGATATCAACTGTGGTGATTTTTCGTGCTGATTATCGAGATTTCTTTGTAATAAAAGTATGTGGGTACTCCGTTACTATTTAGTTTTATTCAGGTAGCTACAAGTATTGCTACAATGGACAATATAAAAGTTTGCTAATGAAGAGAGGACGAGTTACAACAGACATGCCTTTTTATAAGTCTCGGTCATGCTGTCCCACTCAGATATGCCTGTCTCTTTCATACCGACAGACATAAGTTCACTTATACTGATGAATTCGCTATAATTTTAAAAATTTGTACATAAAATACTAAAGGATTATAGGTGCATGAAACAAGATATTATAAGATGAATATTTGTCTCAAACAATTTTTATTCTTCAATAAATAATTAATCAATTTACAGAGAATAATCATTTATGTTAACTAAAATAATTCGTCAACTTACTTTTCAAAGCTTTTGATTTTTTAAATGTTTTTCTTCTATAGAAGCAAGTGCTTGTGTTTAAATGTTTTTCTTCTATAGAAGCAAGTGCTTGTGTTTAAATGTTTTTCTTCTATAGAAGCAAGTGCTTGTGTTTAAATGTTTTTCTTCTATAGAAGCAAGTGCTTGTGTTTAAATGTTTTTCTTCTATAGAAGCAAGTGCTTGTGTTTAAATGTTTTTCTTCTATAGAAGCAAGTGCTTGTGTTTAAATGTTTTTCTTCTATAGAAGCAAGTGCTTGTGTTTAAATGTTTTTCTTCTATAGAAGCAAGTGCTTGTGTTTAAAAGAGTGGTGAGCCTCAAGATGAAGAATATAAAGTGTTTGTAATCAATAATTATTAAAGGAAATATGATTATTACAAAAAAACATGTAAACAAACAAATTAAGATTTATATTCATTAATAAAAAGATAATTGATAATGAGGTAAGTAAAATTTATTTATTTTTTTATTTATATATAATTTGTACATTTATTTATAACAATTACAGGTAATAAAGCCTAAGACGTTATAATTGTACCATTTATGCAGTGTATATGCAATGCCAAAAATCTCGCAAATGCGCTATAGGACACAAAAAATAAATCTAATTTCTTATCTACCGCATTCAAAAAGCACGTAGCTCTCCCCACAGGTGAGTTCATTAATAAATTAGTGCGGCTTGCTCTACTATATAGAAGATTGTGATGACGTCCTCGAGAGTGAGACTCTGGTACAAAAAAAATTAATTGGGCCAGTATCTCATTATTAGATAAGTGACCGTTTATTAGATGGAAAAAATATTTAAGCAAAGCAATACCTCTACGTGTCTCTAGGGAGTGGTAATTGGTCATGCCTAATATATAAATCGATGGGTAAAGCCAAGGGTAACGTCCATAGAGCCGCTAAAATAAAAATCTTAAAAATTTTTTATGGACTCTTTCAATGCGTAAAGTGTATGTTAATTCATGTGGAGCCCAGATGATCGAGTTTGATTCAAGTACACTTAGGACTAGTGTGTTATATAATAACGTCAATGTTTTTGTGTTACGAAACGGATATGAGTTTCTAATTACGAAGCCGAGAAGCCTGTATCCTCTGCTTATTAAATCATCGATGTGTTGGTGAAAGGTTAGTTTGCTGTCGTAAATAACTCCTAGATCTTTGATTTGGTTTAGGTGTTGGAGAATAATTTCATTGATTGTATATTCAAATACATGCGGTTTCTTTGATCTTGTATACGAGACGATATTGCACTTGGGTGTACTGAAGTTCAAGCCATTTATTTTGGCCCAGTTTGAGACGCAGTCAATGTCACGTTGAAGGAGAATACAGTCAAGATGGTTTTTTATTGAACGATATAGTTTCAAGTCATCTGCAAATAGTAAATACAGCGAATGTGTGATGACTGAACCAATATCGTTGATAAAAATCAGAAACAGAAGTGGTCCAAGGATAGACCCCTGAGGAACTCCAGAAAAAACTGTGAATTCCAAAGAACTGGAACCCTTATAATAAACAAACTGTCTACGATTTCGAAAATATGAAGCAAAAAAACAGAGTAGTCTTTTGGAAAAACCAAATGAAGCTAGCTTATTTAGAAGAATGTCGATGTCAACCTTGTCGAATGCTTTTTCCAGGTCGAAATAAGCAACATCCACCTGTCCCCGATTGTCGAGAGTTTGTGATAAGAAATCTGAGATGCATAAGAGGTTTGATGTTACTGACATCTGGGGTCTAAAACCATATTGACGGTCATCAAGAATTGGATTAACGTGATTAAGTATATATTTATGTAGAATTTTCTCGAATATTTTCATGATGGAACATAGAACGGCAACTGGTCGATAATTCCGGATATCGCGTTTGTCTCCCTTCTTGTAGATAGGGGTTATTTTAGTTAATCTCCAGATGTCTGGGAGAATCCCGTTTTTTAGGCAAACATTGAAGAGATGACATAATGGTGGTATTAAAAGGTCGGAACAACCCTTTAGTATAAATGTAGGAATATTGTCAGGACCGATGGAGTGAGGTTTCTTTAAATTTGAGAGTGCCTCCTTAACATCTTTTTCTAAAATATTGACCAGGTCGAATGAGGGCCCAATCTGTACAGTGTGAAGGGTAGAGTCCAAAGATATTAGAAGAACGAGATATGCTATGTTGTCTGCCGGACCGTAGGCGGAGTACTACCTAATTAGGGTACTTTGAACGGTATCGGGACGTGTACGCACAGAAATCTGTTCTATGTATTAGTGCGGATACCTTAGCGTAAGCGAAGGTGTGCAGTAGTATTGGTGAACAAAACCGGCGACACTCGGCAAAGCAATTCCACACAGTATGAACTGCTGATAGCACATCTCGTTCTTCTAATATCTTTGGTAGAGTCAATATTGAGAGTTGGTTGGACATTTTTGTAAACAGATGAAAAAAAGGTCGCAAAACTATTTGCGATTTTATCATCAGTAGTCAATTCCTCTCCGTCAAGAATCATAGACTTAAATGAGTTGTTGGATTTTTTTAGATCCTTAATGTACTTCCAAAACTGTTTGGGATCGATAGATAATTTTTCTTCCATTGAAGTTAAATGATTTTTAAAAGCTTCACTGATTTCATGTTTTACGATGGAGCGATAGGCTGAAAAACTAGCATAGTCCAAGTTGTGACGTGTTTTTTTCCATCGCTTATGAAAAATATGTTTAATTTTAATATTTGAAATAATACTATTGGTGTACCACTTAGGATATACTCTGTGTGCCGTAGTGCGAGGTGACATGGTTCACAATGCTACAACTGGGCCACTCGGCCTACTTCTATTTTAAAGTCTTAATTATAATGTTTATACAATCGAGTTGAAATATGTGCACTTATAAGTTATAACTTATATTATTTTTCGCTGGCTAAAATCGAAAACTACTGGAGTATTATTATTGTCACAATAATAATCTGAAAGGCTCGAAGGTACAAAGAATAAAGCATTAAAAAAATCTAAGACAACAAACACAAATGAAATATTATAACCATTTTCCAAAAATCAAATTAACAAAGTTAATAACAATTCACTATTTTTCTCCACTGTGAGTCAGCATATAGCTCGTAAGATTGCCCCTTCGAGAACATGAATAATTACACACAGAACATGAAAAAGGTTTTTCTCCACTATGAGTCAGCATGTGGCTATTCAGATGGCCTCTTTGAGAGCAAGAATAATTGCACTCAGAACATGAAAAAGGTTTTTCTCCACTGTGAGTCAGCATGTGCCTCTTGAGATCGCCCTTTCGTAAAAATAAATTGTTGCACTCGGAACATGAAAAAGGTTTTTCTCCACTGTGAGTCAGCATGTGCCTCTTTAGATGGCCCTTTTCAGAAAATGAATATTCACACTCGGAACATGAAAAAGGTTTTTCTCCACTGTGAGCCAGCATGTGCCTCTTTAGATGGCCCTTCCGAGAAAATGAATAGTGGCACTCGGAACACGAAAAAGGTTTTTCTCCACTGTGAGTCAGCATGTGGCTCGTAAGATTGCCCTTTAGAGAAAATGAATAGTCACACTCGGAACATGAAAAAGGTTTTTTTCCAGTATGGGTGCGTAATTGCCTTTTGAAATTCGACTTATGAGAATGGGAGTAGGTACAATGAGGAAACGATAATTGTTTTTCCAAAGGATGCGTCTTGAGATCTGTCGAAAAACATAAAAAAATATGATTATAAAGGCTTAAAACGACTTAATATCTACACTTGGCGCAAAAAAGCACAGACATTGATAACAAAATACGATGGCAGAAATTGTTAAATTTCAGAAAAAAATTGTTTTTACCGGACTGGACAATTCTTTCAAAGCTTTCTAAGCATTCCTTTTTTACATCCGGCAGGTCTATGTCAATTTCCATACAAGAGAATCCACCATCATTGTCTTCTCGGCGTCCGAATTCCTCCTTGACGGTAATAGTATCCACATTAATGCAAGCTATAAATCAACATGTACCTACATTGATCATCGATGTTAAAAACATTTAAAAGAAGCTTTCAATAGAAACAATAAAAAAAATCATTGATTAACCCTGCAGAAGTGAGAAATAAGTGAAGAGAGTTCAAGGTTAAATTAAGAAAATTAATAAGAACGACCCTGAATGTCCGCTTCAGAAGGAATAAGCATTTGCTCCTGAGTTTCTTCAGTATGGAGTTGTTGTTTTAATTCAATAGAATGATGTTTTCTTCCATCAATATGTATTTTTAACGAATGAGGATGAGGTGGAAACTTGAGGAATCGAGCACTTATTGTAAGCATTGGCGGGTTCTGTGATCGTAGGGTATGATCACATCAAACAAATAACAAATAAACTCCTCAAAACAATACATATTTTTGTAAATATAAGAAATATGTATAAAATAAAACAATTGAAAACAATATTTCATTTTACAATATTAGCGATTTCTCAACGAAAATCTGAAACAGAAAAATCAGAAAAGAATACGGTCACACCTAGAAACACCTAGATGTGACCGTATCCTTTTCTGATTTTTCTGTTTCAGATTTTGTTTTTTTTTTCAGATCAATATTGTCTTCAATAATTAAATATTTAAATTTGAGGTTTTACTCAATAAATTTATTCCGAAAAATAAATTTATTTATTTACCTATTTAGTTTATTTATTTATTTTATTTAGTACAGGTGATGATACAATGACACATCTACATATACATATAAAAATACTTTGACTGCCCAACTAGGAGGAATTCCCGTTTTAGGACATTAATTTTATTATAAAAGATTAAAAGCATAAAGTTATAAAGTTGACTGAGGTTTTTTTTTTTTTTTTGGGAGAGATGTTAATTTTTTGGTTTGATTAGTTTTGTTTATTTTCTCGTTTTCTTAATGTGTTTGAAAAATAAAACAATCATTTATAAAATATGGAATAAATGCTTGGAAAAGAGCCACAAACTGGGCTATCGATTCATTAGAAATCGCACAGAAACCGATCTGACAGGTAATATTAAAAAAAACATAGACTAACTGATACAGATCAAAATGGACTTGCATTTTTATTTTTTTAATTAAAGAAACAAACATTCCCGGGTTAAGAATAACCTGAGAACATTTGAAAATCTCCAACTACCACCACAGTAAGCGGAAAAAGTTGCTTGTGTTGTGATGGAAGACTTAGCCAGCCGAGGAATTGAACACACTACGCCTGGGTGGGACCCAAGCGCGATGTCAACTCAGCCACCGCCGGTCTATTACAATTTATTTAACAAAAGCAATGCAACTCACTGGCTGTCTGAGTACTTTCTGCATATCGCAAACATTCCTTCTTTACATCTGGGAGGTCGAAATCCATATAAGTGTACGGCATTTCACCTCCGCCTTCTTCCTGGGGCCCTGGTTCCGTTTTGATGGAAACAGTTTCTGGATTTACTAGATCCATGGCACCGCTGTCGCAGGGTTTGGTAATTGGTAAACGCCCAAACAAAAATATATACCTGAAACAAACATAGTTGTAACGAAATCCTATGAGCACACGAAAGCATTTAAATTATCGATTAGATCAGCAGATATGAAGTGTCAACTTCGAGGTCAAGATAGTCAGAATATGTATCCCTTATTTCAAATATCAGTTTCATATAAGATATCATTGTTTTGACAGAATATTCCAAGCAAATAAAAGTTAATAATATTTAATACAATACAATAAGTTGAAGTAAAACAGAGATCCCGGGTCCTTGCACAAAAGCATTAATTCATAAAGGTTGACAACTCGACCTTCTATAGAATTGGTTTGGTCAAGATTTTAACCTTAGAACTGGAAAATTTTTAAACAACCTGACATCGGTGACGGCCCACCACACCATCGACAAAGAATAGAAGAAATTTCAAAAAAGGCGCGACTATAGACAATATAATTCTGCTTCGGAACCTACCGAATTCATTAGCCTAAAACATAAGTGAAATCTCACCCAAGACCACAAAGTCCCATCTGACAAAGCGCCGTCCTAACCATAACTGTTCAGCAAACGCAAAACACAATCGGAAATGAAATTGTAGGATTACTCGTGATAATATCTACATTGTCAACATCGCACGTAGTGCACATCACTCTTTACTTTTCCCTTACTGTTCTAAAAAAATCCACGCGTTCCGGTGCTGTGTAGTCAATACACATCTCAATATCTGCGATTTAATTTCTGAAAAATATTTATATTCATAATTGTTAATCGATTATGTTTATTAGTATTATTGGACTTCAAATTTAGTTGTATAGATTGGCTGGCAACCGCCATAAAAATTACAAAGCTAACCTAGGAATATACTTATTTGTCAGCAGAATTTGTATTTGTATTTGAATTTGTACCCATCTCGGACAGAATAATATTATTACAATTACACTGTCAACCCATCAACATTAATATTATTCAAGTGTATGCACCAACAGCGGAAGTGAGATATGATGGTGATGTGGAATCTTTTTATGACTCACTAGCCAGTACATTGCAAAGTTTGATAGGAGGAGAAGTCAATTTTGTCATTGGAGACTTAAATGCCAAAATTGGTGAAGGTCGCCGCTCTCATATAGTTGGTGAATATGGCTTAGGCATAAGCAATCAAAGAGGTGATAGACTATATGAATTCTGCCAGGATAAAACTATGATTGTATTAAATACCTGGTTTAAACTCCCGAAAAGAAGGCTTTATACGTGAAGATCACCTCAGGATGGAACAATCTATGATATTGTCAGGAACCAAATTGACTATGTGTTAGTAGACCATAGATTCAGGAACTCCGTAAAGAGAGTCACCACGTACCCTGGTGCGGACATTGGTTCTGACCATGTTTTGTTAACTGCCGATATTGTTTTACGCTTAAAACAAATAAAAAAGCCCAAAACCAAAATTAAAATGGATATCTCGAAACTCCATGAAGAAGTGGTCAGAAATAGGGTATCTCAGACTTTGAACGATAATATTAGGCTACTCCCTTGTGATTTATTATCCTTCTTCTACATCATTGTTTTTAAAACCTAAGATTAGTGTGTAACTTATTGTTATTTATGTAGAAATCCTCAATGGTATATGTAGTTTATTGTAAATTAAATCACTTTTATCTGGCTTTCGACACGTTACGTACTTTACAAACATCGCAATTACCTTATTCAATTCATTTAATAGCATCATTGTGCCACAAACAAGTCACTAATCATGTTTACAGTCAATACTTACGATAATATTAAGTTTTCTCTTGTTAAAACTACGCAAATATTGCTAATTGTCAAAACGTCACACTTAAATGAAGCAAATTCTCCGCGAATGCTAGCGTTCGGCTGGCGAAAGACAGGTCGAGGGGTACCCTTCGCGGAAGGCTATAAGTTTTGGCGCGCAATCGAAAATCTAAGGATTCCATCTGTCATCGAGAGAACCGGAATCGCTTCATACGAATAATCCGAGAAAAATCGTTAATTTGAATGAAAGGACGATTTTAGTGTCGTTAAGTAGAACGATATTCCAGTTGAGGTGTTGAAGCTCTTTAATGATGAAAATGTTGACTACCTGCTGAGGTTATTTAATTCTTTATATGACACAGGGAATATACCCCAAGATTGGCTAAAATCCACCTTCGTGACATTGCCTAAAAAACAATACCCTAAGAAGTGCAGTGACTATCGATTAATAAGCCTGATGAGTCATGTCCTTAAATTATTCCTTAAAATAATACATGCCAGGATACGCAATAAGTGCGAGCAGGACTTGGATGACACTCAGTTTGGCTTCAGAAATGCGTTTGGGACGCGTGAGGCATTATTATCTATCGATGTACTGTTGCAAAAGTGTCGTGACCAAAGAAAGGAAGTTTTTGCCTGTTTTATTGACTACGAAAAGGCATTTGACAGGGTAAAACATGCTGACCTAATGAAAATGCTGGCGGATTGTAACGTTGACACCAAAGACCAGAATTTCATAAAAAACCTGTATTGGTTCCAAACAGCAGAAATAAGACATGGGAATGAGAGATCTAATGCAATTGCCATTCAGCGTGGAGTACGACAAGGCTGTATCCTGTCGCCACTATTGTTTAATCTCTATTCCAACTATGTCTTTAAAAGAGCCCTAAGTAATACTGAGAAGGGTCTTAAGATCAACGGAGTTGTCATTAATAACATAAGATACGCAGATGATACTGTATTACTAGCTGACTGTATCGATGACCTCCAAGACCTATTAAATCTTGTTAATAATGCAGGTGAGCAACTGGGCCTAACAATCAACGTCAATAAAACAAAATGGATGACATTTGGACGACTAGATCACTCTGAATCAGTGATACAGTTAAATGGTTGCAATGTCGAAAAGGTCGAAAGATTTAGATACCTCGGCAGTATTCTCACGGAGACTCTTGACCCAGACGTAGAGGTTAGGTGCAGAATTGAAGGAGCAAGAACTGCGTTCATTAAAATGAAATCTCTCTTCTGCAATGATAATATCAGCTTAAAACTAAGGCAGAGAATGCTAAAATGTTATGTGTGGTCGGTCTTGTTGTATGGATGTGAAACATGGACCTTGAAAGTAAATACCATGAACAGGTTAGAGGCTTTTGAAATGTGGCTTCACCGGAGAGTACTCAAAGTCCCATGGACCGACATGATCACCAACACAGAAATTCTCAGGCGGGCTAGAGCAGAGAGAGAACTGCTTAGATTAATAAAAATCAGGAAAATTTCATATCTGGGTCATGTACTTCGAGGGGAGAAGTATCACTTGCTCCAGTTAATATTGAAAGGCAAGATAGAGGGTCGCAGAGGGCCTGGTAGGAGACAAATGTCTTGGCTGCGAAATATACGAGAGTGGACCGGCATTAGAAGTGTGGAGGAGCTATTCCGGGCAGCGCAAGACAAAGAGACATTCTCTAGAGTGATCGCCAACGTCGGGGGGACCTGATACGGCACATAAAGAAGAAGAAGAAGTAGAACGAGAATCGCCCTCCAGGATCTCTTGCCTTACCCGGACAGGCTTCTTAAACCACTCGACCATTGGGACCTATTTATATTTATTATTTTCATATTATCATCAAATGTTGAAGTCGTAAAAGAAAAAGAAGAGGTTTCTGTTGAACAGTTGGAGTGTGAAGTAAGAATAAATATTTCTTAAAATTTTTATTTAAAATTAAAAATTTTAAGCATCGCTTGAATTGAAATGTCTTACGTATCTATGTGTAAGTGACTAGATCTGACTAGCCAGGTACTACCCAACCTTCCTCTTTTGCATTTCACCATCTTTCCCCCGGACTCGCAATTTTCTTCTATCCTAGTTAAGTCCTCCATCATTGCTTAAGCAACTTTTTACCAATAGAATGATGGTACATATTAGGAAGAATTTAAATATTGCCAGATGAAGAAAATCCCATTAACTAACTAACTAACCGTTTCTCTGCAGGGTAGGCAGAGAGGACGGAACGCTAAAAAACTACTTGCTTCATTCACATTCATACATTGTCTCATACATACTCTTGTGTTATTTGGACTCTTGACAAGCATTTATTGATGAACTTGATTGTGCCGTGTCTTTCCCGGGCGTCCACGACTTCTTATACCATTCCCTTTAGCGTCATATATATTATTCTCCTTTCTTTTATCTACTATACATGCCTAAACCATCCAAGCGACCCTTTGTTAATCTTACTCATTCGCAGAATGTATTCCACTAGATATATACCACTTCTGACAGACTACTGTCACAGGCTACTCTTACATAGCCTAGCATTCTTTGCAAATCTCAACACTTGTAACACAAGCGTATACGGTTTTGCCACACATATGCCTCAGATATCTCATTCCTATAGCAATCAGTCTACTATAATATAGAATATAGAATAAGGTTAACTAACCCGGTACCTCCCTTTCCATCTATATTAATATAGATAGTAAGTTTGTGAATAATTAATTATTGAGTAATAAGTGTTTTCTAGACTTGCGGCCTGGCATGCAGTTCATCTTCTTCCCTGTGTCAGCACGCGTTGCGCCACGCAGAGTCCGCGCAGCTCGTGTGCCGCGCGTGTCCCTTTGCGTGCTCCACTCGCGCCGCTTTGCGCAGGCACGGACGCGTCCACGCCGCGAGGAGGGGCAAAGGAAAACACGCCACAAGGGATAAGAAGGTGAAGAAGCAGGAGGTAATGTAATAAATATAATACTTGTTCATAGTAAAGTTTATTATTTGTATTTTACATTATCTTGTTTATTGTACACTACCTATTCATTAGGTCTTACTGATAAACATGTTTTAAATTTTAGACGACTGATAAATAACCATTGGTGTAGGGTAAATGGTTGTTTATCATTTGTATAAAACTTAATTATATGTAACACTATTCATTGTATTTTACACTATTTATTGTATTTCACACTATTCATTGTATTTTACACTATTTATTGTGTTTGGCAGAATTCACTGTATTTTACACTTTCATTGTGTTTGGCAGAACTCATTGTATTTTACACTTTCATTGTATTTTGCACTACATATTCATTGTATTTTACACTTTCATTGTATTTTGCGCTATTCATTGTATTTTACACTATTTTTTTATTTTGCACTATTGATTGTATTTTACACTATTTACTGTATTTTACACTATTTATTTTATTTTACACTATTGATTGTATTTTACACTATTTATTTACACATTGTATTTTACACTTTCATTGTATTTTGCACTATTTATTGTATTTTAAGCTATTTATTGTATTTTACACTATTTATTGTATTTTACACTATTTATTGTATTTTACACTATTTATTTTATTTAACACTATTCATTGTATTGTACACTATTGTATTTTGCACAATTCATTGTATTTTACACTATTTATTGTATTTCACACAATATATTGTATTTTACACTATTATATTTTGCATAATTCATTTTATTTTACACTATTTATTGTATTTCACACAATTTATTGTATTTTACACAATTTATTGTATTTTACACCATTGTATTTTGCACTATTCATTGTATTTTACAATATTTATTCTATTTCACAGTATTTATTGTATTTTACACTTTTTATTGTATTTTGCACTATTCATTGTATATTACACAATTTATTGTATTTTGCACTACTTTTTGTATTTTACGCTATTCATTGCATTTAATATCTTTAGTTTTTTTATATACCAACTGAAGTCCCCGACGTTGCCTGGGATTTACATGGAGTTTTTCGTAATCAGATGTAGACAGTTAATTTCACTTTATTTTGAACTTCAAGTGTGCAAAATTTCATCAACCTCGGAATTAAAGTGTAGATTTGAAAAAATTCAAATCCACGCCACCCGCCACAGACACTCTTCTTTATCTAAATAGATTTGACACAATTTATTTGTATTTTACTGCCTTCATTGTCTTTACTGTAATTAGCATTAAAACTCTTTGGTATTTTAAACTATTTGTATTGCATATAAACCAGTTACACTTCAACCTCAATATTCCTACTAATACATTATTTGTATATTATTTGAATAGTGCTCCATGTGCCAGCAATCATTCCCATCACGCGTGTCGTTACGCGCCCACGTGAGACTAGCGCACGCGGTGCTCATGCGCTACCAGTGCCCGTGGTGCGAGGCGCGCTATTGCAGCGGTGGAGGGTACTACCCCCACGTGCGCACGTGTCACAAGCGGCCAGTTCCATGCTCTGAACACGACAAGGGAGAGTTAGTACCAATAAATTATATACTATATATTTTTTTAATCATTTAAAAAGCAGTTGCAACCTAACCTAACTTAACCTTACTCTCTTCCGTTTCCTTCTCTCTACAACATAGGTACCAAAGTTTTACATATTTAGTAAAATATTTGCTAGATTCCCTTGTATTAAGAAACGGACTGCAATCTTTATAGCGTATGTGTCAGGTGGGAATGCTGTGCTTGTTCTATCAGTATTTCAAAGGAAGATGCTCCGAGGAACTATCGTCAATGATCCCTTTGAAACATTTGTACACGGGTCACATGACAATAATCGTTTTTGTGGCTCCTTCTTTAGTTCAACAGTTCGGCTATGTAACAATTTGTTGGTCTCTGTGTTCTTCTCTTCTGCAACATGGATCTCTTCCATGTTTCCTTCATCCTCTGCTCAAAAGACCCTCCATACAGCATCTCTAAAGATGCCTCCTGTGTGGAGTTAATGTAAAAAAGAAGGTTTTGTTCTCGGTACACTTTATTTTACTAATTGATTATTTTCCTATTGCAGAATAAAAAAAGACACAACTCCTCGACCTCCGCGGCCAAAGATGGCCAAGGGATCTATTTGTGCATATGTTTGTGAGGTATGAAAAATAAAAATCTTTTAAAAAACTAGTAGTTCTGTGAACAGTGGACGTCGCGCCCAAAAAGGTATGTTTCTAATTTCCTCTTCTATATATATGTGTACCTAGGGCTGCCACCTCTCCGGGTTTGACCCGGAGTCTACGGGTTTGCATGGTGCATGTCCGGGCTACGGGTTTAACGTCGATATCTCCGGATCTGCTGTATCAGCGTATTTTAAAATTTGTGATGAAGCAGCATAATATGGAAATAATATGGGGATTCGTAAAAGAGCGTGGCGAACGCGAATCCAATGAAGTTAGTTTATCTACAAGGATCCTACTACAGGAACGTTAATTATATTTCATTCACCATTACATGAATATGCTGACAGAAGCCATACTATTGCTAGAAACATAAAAGATAAGGTTGTAAGCCGACAGCATGATGAATTTTACGGTGCCAAAATAAAATAATGAGAAACATAAAGTTTTTGAGGCCTTCTGATCAGAATCAATTAAAAAAAAGAAGACAATGAGGATTACTTTTTGTTTTTGTTTTGATTTTCAGGATTCTGTATTCAAAATCTTTTCCAAATTCGATCTAACAAGTGCAGTAAGTTACGAAGATACTGTAGAAGCTGTCGAATCACTCGGTTTGAAAAATGTCGAAGAGGATAAAGTTTATGACGAGACCCGAAAATTAAACCAAGTATTTCCTCAGTTGGTACAATCTAGTGATTCAACATTGCCTGTTGATTTACGATTGGTTCAGTTATTCAAAGTCACCTCAACCTTCACCGAACTGCCAAAAATAATTGGAATTTTTTTTTTAAATCCCTGTAAGCAATGCTTTTGTTGAACGCGTCTTTTCTTTAAGGCGATGCCATACGTAGTAATGCAAAATCATGTGTTTTTGGTTTGAAAATTTGGTCGCCTAGAAATGTTTCAGATGTTTTTTTATTAAATACTGCGAGTAGAATACATCTTGGCCTTTGAAATAATCGAGTATTTTTTAGATAAGTCTTTTTATAAGCCCAGAAAAAAAAATAATGTAAAGGCCTATGAAAACTGCTTTAAAGTTCAAAATCTTCTACTTACGAAACCATTTTCAGTTATGATTTTTTTGGATAATGTGGCAATTTAAGTTATTTATAAAATGATCGGAAAAAAATTAATTATTTATGCCTGAACATCCACAAAATAGAATAAAAGGCACTTTTTGGCCATGTTTTTTTCTTGCATAAATCAAAACAGGCGGATGGTGGTAAGCGGGAATTTAAACCTTATCGCACTTCTACGTAAAGTTTGTTATTGATAGCGGCTCAATTTAACATATTACACGACGTAGTGCATCGCCTTAATGGGAAATTTGTGGACAGACGAGCGAAACTGCTTGTCAGTGGACATGGTGAAGGAAGAGTTTATTGTGAAGATTAATTACAATATGAATTGACAAGAATTTTTGAAGAAACCTGAGCAAGAAAAGATGCTTAAACAATCCCTTCAGAATGAAAAATATAGTTTTAAGTGTCAAGCTGGTCCAAGTCAGTTTAGCACTAGCTAGGTCATTTATATTTAAAAAAAAACATTCCAATGGTAATTTACCATGACATTTTGCCTTAATTAAATAATTCATACTAAAAAAGTTTTATTTTAACAAAAAAACTATATTTCTAAAATCTCCGGGTCTACTGTTTTTGAAAGGTGTCAGCCCTAGGTGTACCCGGTGTTGCTGGGGATTATCCTTAGGAGATAGACATATACCATTGTAGAATTTTCTGTAGGTCTTTTCAAGATATACAAGTCCGTAGTACATTATTATGGTGTATCTCATAAGGTTTAGACAGAGTTAGCAATATAAGCGCCCGAAATATATTTTTACGACTTTTTTTATTAAACATTCACTTTTCTCTACTTTCTATAAATATAATATTCATGTATTATATATGTAAACCTTCCGGAAGAAAATCTCTAAATGATAGTGAAAACCCTATCAAAATCCGTTGCGTAGTTTAGAAGAACTAAGCGCACAAACAGACAGATGCGAACAGCGACTTTATTTTATACTACTTAGAGATAAATAAAAATGTAAAAGTTAGTTTCTTCAAAATATTAAATCTCCGAAAGTTCTTCACCGATTGTTTTGAGATTTTGACACAACGTTGCATTCAAATACGCTTGTTTTTTATATACCTACATACCTATATCATATGGATGTCAACTGTGACAGTTTTTAAACAGTCTATCTATTGGACGTAAAAGCAACATGCGCTATTATTTCTCTATCTGCACAGAAAGAGCTGATCGACAGCGTGGCGGGGTACAGCTAATATTTTATAAATCAAAACCAAAATTTTCTCTGAAATCATCAGATTTGTAAGTAGGTACTAAAATAACTACTTTTTTAATTACATATAGGTAGGGGAGGTAGGGGAGGGATGGGCACTTTTTCACAAAATAATTAATAAAAAACAAGTTTTTAATAAAAATCAAAATGTATTACCAATTTTAACTGCACCATACATTTGGCTACATGTATTAAAAATAAAAGTCTCCAAATTATAATCAGTCTCAAAGTTACAAAAGAACTTTCAGAAATATGTCAGTTGTGCCCAAAGCTCCCCATGGTAGGGAGGCTTAGGCACCCCCTGTGGGAGGTTTGGGCATGACCTATAAAGCATACAATATCTAATATATAAAGCAAACATAAAGAGTTATATAATCTTAAACGGTTGCTTTATTGCTAAAGCATAGTCATAGGCCAATTTACGAGCTTGTAGCTTTGTCAATCCATAATTAAGTTTAGAAGAAACCATCATGTACTTCGCCAATTTTTCTTCTTCTTCAGCTGTGAAAATTTGTGAAGATATAAATCTGGATGAACAATCCTTTACATATCCTTGTTTAAGGTATCTTTGTAAGTTTGATCTAGGGATTTGATATTTATCAGCAGTGGTTTTTACCTTTCCACCTTTTGACACTTCTTCTATGGCACATAATATAATGTCTTTCGGAATTTCGCGTCGCATACCCTTTTTTTTAAACTTGAACGGCATCTTTCTGTAATTTAAGTAAATTAAACATTTTAATGGAATCGGTTAACGTATAATAAACTACATGATTATATACTCTACATTATAGGTGGGAGCATTGGGCATGCCCAAACCTCCCTCAAAATAAGTGCCCATTGCTCCCTCTGCGTATTTTCTTAACTTAATAATCCTGTGGAATTTTTTGGTTAGATATTTTAACCTGACTTTCGGATTAATTTATAAGTTAACAAATATACAATGGGAAAAAAAATATAAAACATACATACCTTTCGTTGGTTCTTCGTCTATTCACTGCGAAATCACAACAAAATATTTACTTTGACTGTCACCTAACCTTATTAAACGTGTAGGTTTGGCAACTGAATGAAATGACAGTTTGTCTGTGGATGAACAGTGTTGCCAGTGGGTAAAGTAAACTACCAAAATAGGGAAAGAATAAATTCTATAGTTGAATTGAAATTAGAGGGGGGTGCCCATGTCTCCCGACTGCCCAAACCTCCCCTATCTCCCCTACAATGTATTTTACATAACAATTTTTTTTCCGGACCACCTGCTGCATGGCGGGCCGGATCTTCAACTGGTTCCACCGCAGTAGGAGAGATGGATTTATATGTTCGTCACTCCTGGAAACATTGACTTCCAGATTCGTATTCAACTTCCTCTTCTTCCTTTCCTTAAAAAGACCTTTCACACAGCATCCTCAGAGGTGACATATGCCACGAGGGATCTTTTTCCCTCAGGGCCTCCTGTGTGTAACTAATGTAAAAAAAAATAATAAATGACAACTTATCTACTGTTCACAGAACTATTTATGTATTGTTTACTAATAAATATATATTAAAAGAATAACTGTGTTGCAGTTCCTAATCTGAAGCTATTTGTTTGTTTAAGATCTGCGGTCAGATCCTGGGCAGCAAGAACTCGCACGCTATGCACATGAATCGCCACGCGGGCAAGAGGCGCATGTACTCGTGCAGCCGCTGTCCCTACTCCTCGGCGTACAGCGAGGCCATCCGGGCGCACCGCCTGCGGCACGACGGCATCAAGCCGTACGCGTGTGCCTCGTGTCCATATCGTACCGACATGAAGAGCTCGCTGGCTGTTCATGCGCGCATGCACGCCGGGGATCTGAGACACGCGTGCAGGCTGTGTCCGTTTCGCGCTATCAACGTCAGCAATCTCAAGAGGCACATGGCAAAGCATACGCAGGATAAGCCTTATAAGGTAATTTGATAGGGAAAGGAAAAGAAAGAGGATAAGGGTAAATTAGTTCCATGCTTCCACTACTCTATGTTAGTAGAATGGATGACATGTTGTCGAAGTTAGTTCCATGCTTTCACTACTCTATGTTAGTAGAATGGATGACATGTTGTGGAAGTTAGTTCCATGCTTCCACTACTCTATGTTAGTAGAATGGATGACATGTTGTGGAAGTTAGTTCCATGCTTCCACTACTCTATGTTAGTAGAATGGATGACATGTTGTGGAAGTTAGTTCCATGCTTCCACTACTCTATGTTAGTAGAATGGATGACATGTTGTGGAAGTTAGTTCCATGCTTCCACTACTCTATGTTAGTAGAATGGATGACATGTTGTGGAAGTTAGTTCCATGCTTCCACTACTCTATGTTAGTAGAATGGATGAAATGTTGTGGAAGTTAGTTCGATGCCTCCACTACTCTATGTTAGTAGAATGGATGACATGTTGTGGAAGTTAGTTACATGCTTTCACTACTCTATGTTAGTAGAATGGATGACATGTTGTGGAAGTTAGTTCCATGCTTCCACTACTCTATGTTAGTAGAATGGATGACATGTTGTGGAAGTTAGTTCCATGCTTCCACTACTCTAATTGTGAGGAAGTGTTTCCTAGGATTGGATGCAAAAGGTACATTTTTATTGGTGGTGAAGGTATATTGAATACCATGACAACTATAATGTCCAGATAAAATTTTGAAAATCTCAATCAAGTCACCCCTTTCTCTTCTTTCTTTTAACGTTGGTAATCTTCAATCTTTGAGTGTATCTTCATATTGCCGATCTTACAAAGCTCTCATGTTATATTTTTGTAAATCGTCTCTGCACTATATACTGTACTATTAAATCTATATCTTGAAAATAATATGGACTTCAACACATTTTAAAAGATTTTAAACGGCTGACGTTATTAATCCCTTAGCGAACGATTATTTAAAATTCGACCTGAATAACTTCAGATTTGATTCACTCGTAATAGCTCGAATAACAAAAAGTTGTGCCACAAATTCGACTCACGATGTGATGTATACTCACCATTTTCCTTCTTTTACTACTAGTTTCCCGACAACATGTACATAATAGGGTAAATATAGGTTAGGTTATGAACTGTCATATTTTAATATATTTTCTTATTTCAGTGCCAGCAATGTGACAAAAGCTACTTCGACAAGAAGTCTCTCTCGGACCATGTTGCCTGAAAGCACGAGGGAGTCAAGCCCTATTCCTGCCCCCTGTGCGCTGTCCTCTTCAGCAGTCTCAAGGGGCAGCGGAGACACCTTAGGAAGTTCCATCCGGGGGCCCCTAAAGGGGGCGGTAGAGCGACCGGGGCACCTTTGGAGGAACAGATACAGACAGGGACTCAAATAGGAAGTCAGATTGGTGGACAGGTAGGAAATCAGACTATGGAACAGATGGAAAGTCAGACAATGGGACAATTTGGGACTCAGTTAGTGGGACAGTTAAGGACACAAATAGGACAGTTAGGAACTCAGACAATAGAACAGTTAGACAGTCAGATAGGGGGACAGTTAGGAACTCAGATAGAAGGTCAATTAGGGACAGGGGGACAATTACATTCTCATTTAGGAGGAGAGCTAGAGACAAACATAGGGGGACATTTAGAGACTCAGATGGGGGGATAGTTATGAGTTCAGACTGGAGGATAGATCAATTAGAGGAACAGACAGGATATTAAAAAATTGGACAGAGTTAGAAGGACAGTTAGAGAGCCAAATGGGGGAACAGTTGGGAGTTTAGACAGTGGGATAGTTAGGGACTCTGGCAATAGAACAGTCATGGAATCAGATTCGAGGATATTTTGGAAATCAGACAACAGTTTGGGACTCAGGTAATGGGCCAGTTAGAGAATCAGACAGCAGGACAGTTAGAGCGCCAGATAGGGGGACAGTTGGAAACTCAAATATGAGGATATTAGTTAGAAACAAGGATAGGGGGACAGTTGGAGAGCCAGACAGGGAGAGAGCTGGAAGTTTATATAGCAGGATAGTTAGGAACATAGATAGGGGGACAGTTAAACGGTCAGATAGGGAAACTGTTGGAATTTTAGATAAGAGGACAATTGGGAACTCAGATATGAGGATAATAGTTAGAATCATGAATAGGGGAATAGTTAGGGAGACAATTGAAAGTTTATATCGGAGGATAGTTAGTAACTGACTGGTCAGTAGCTCAATTGACATCGCGTTTGGGTCCCTTCAGCTGGCTAAGTCCTCCATCACTACACAAGCAACCTTTTCCTCTTACTGTGGTGGTAGTAGGAGATTTTAAAATATTGTCAGGTTATTCGTAACCCGGGAATGTTTGTCTTTCTTTAAAAAAAAAAAAACTAGGGGACAGTTAAACAGTCAGATAGGGGGACAGTCGGAAGTTTAGATAGGAGGAAATGGGACAATTGGGGACTCAGATACGCGGACGGTTAGCAACAAATAGGACTCCAAATGGGGGCCCAATTGAATGTGAGTGTAGGAAACCAGTCAGGGGAACAGTTTGCGGTTCGTTCGGGGGCACAGTTGGGTAGAAACAAAATGGGTGGAAGTGATATTACGAGAATTATAAAAGGGAATGGAATTCAATTAGATAAAAATCTTGTAGGTGGAGCTTGAGCTATGAGCATTGACTTTATTTGGGTGCTATGTATGTTCTACTGGTATTTCAGAGAAAGGTGCTCTGAACTAGCATCATTGATACCTTTGTTTGATGACTATTTTTGCATTATTGTAGATAGCTTTAATAAATTTTATAAATAAATTACTGTAACTAGTAAGATAAGTTTAAAAAATATTTTATTAATCATCCATTTTAAAATTAATTTTAAATAAATAGGTATATTTTATTATTTTTTTTAAATTAAAAACTAATGTTTGTTTATAAGACAAGCGTAAAAAAATATATATATATATATATATTATGTAGAATCATTTTTTCCATTTACCCGCGCAACGTAGTCCTTAAAAGAACTTTTTAACTCCTGACGTTTCGGACAGATCTCACTGTCCATCTTCAGAGGCCTTATGTCGTGAGTTTTGTCTCAAACTGAATGCTTTTGCGTGTCTGTTCGGTCCAGAAGTCAAGATTCAAGTGGGTGCTTATCAATTCTTATGTCTATGACGAAGTACGCGTGCTGATGGTGATTTGACGGTGTGGGGGGGGGAGGGTTGGGGCGGGGCTGGCAATACAAGTGGTATGCTAGTTGAAGGTACTTCTGAGAATTTCGGAAATGCCAGATTTGGGTTATTTTGATCAATTATAAATGCGCGGGTAAACCGAGAAAATTTCTCTACATCTTACACCCGTGAAAACCTTAACCATAACATATATCGCTCACTCCTTTCAACAACGTCATATATCAAAAAACGTGATTTTTCAGGAGAGCGTTTTTAAAGTTTAAAAATAGAATAAAATATATTAAAAATAAATATCAAGCCACCTATTGTACTTTTTATTATGCAACAGATCTTCTTGGATAAAACCTGAAGTTTTTTCTCTGTTTGAATAGTATTAAGTATATTTTTTTAAATTTTAAAACAATACCTTTTGATTTATGACGTTCTTGTTCAAAATTCCATTGATGGTGCCTGGAGTACGTCAAAATATGTCGTTATTTTCACTAAAACAAATAGAATTCGGAAGTCTGAAATTGGAGTATCTTAAGGTAATTTTTTTCCAAGCAGGATTTTATACCTAATTTAGATTATTACTTTACATCTTTCAGTTTGAATAAAAAAAAATGGGTGTGGAAAAGGCACAGGAATTTAGTTGTTGGGATAAAACACAGATAGAGGAAATATAATTTTATATTCTCAGAAAAATTCAGAAAAGTAGTCGGGAACAATTACAATGCTCGTACATGTATAATACATACAAATCATAATAAAATAAAAGTAAAAAAAAATAAACCACTGAATAATACTGTTTTTTGATAACACTAAAGGGACCGTTGCTGTTTTAATTTAAAGATTTTCATAGAAAGTTTTGTAAACTTTTGGTATTAAATTCTTTTCAATAAGTCGCATTAGGTCATTCTTTTTGGCGTCAGAAATTTTAGGTTTTTGGACGAAGGCAGGTTTTAATGGGATATTATTACTTGACTTGGGTTTCCTTTAATTATGGCCTCCATAAAGTCTGATTCTCCATAAGAAAGTTTATAAAAAAACGAACTTGGGGAATCTCTTTGAACTCGCATCACTTTAATCTCTTTAAATTTAACAGGTTGGTTTAGCTTATTTTTTAGGATACGCAGAGGACCAATATCAGAGGCCAAAAGTTTTAAATCAAAGAAGTCTTCATAGGAAAGTTCATTTACAGAAAATGGTTGACCCGTTCTTTTTGCTGTTCTGATCAATGAAATGAGACCTTCTGGCGTATAAATTGGCCCACTTTTGAGTGCTTGTTTCATTTTCCATTCAATCAATGAGTGAACGGAATCTCCTTCATTTTGTGTATGGCCTTTGATTAAAAACTTGTGTGTGATGGAATCAAGGTTGTATTTTTGGAGAGCAAAGATGTATGCAGCTAACATAAATTGTTTTTTTTGCTGTCCACTGCAATTATCGGAGTAGAAAATAACATCTTTAGATGTTCCAATGTTTTTCTCTATGTAATTTAAGACACACGAACCAAGTTCATTTACTCCACGGTGGCTGTTCGATTCATCCCAAACATAACAATCAGTGCTTTTTTTAATAAGATCTGTTATTGTAAAGTTTAAGACGTTTAGTTTTGAAGAATAGTAGAAAGCCGAGCAGTCACCTTTTGGTAAAGGCATGACAGCTTGCAAATCGTAAACCGCTAATATGGCTTTACCCGCTAGTGACTCTTTATCATTCTGTTTTTCTTTTCTTGACATTTCTTTTTCAATCAAATGCTGATCATAACTTGCCTTCAAGTTTACTTTATCTATCTCTGATGCATTCTCAAAAGCAACACATGTTTCGCACTGATCTTTTTTAGGCTGGAAAAAACTTAAATTATAGTCATTAGTGAAAACATTATAGAAGTAATTGAAGTAACAGAAGGTAACTTTATCACGTTTGCAGTCATTCACATAATCGTTGTAAATGTCAGTTATAGTTCTGCCCCCTTCAATGTAGTGTTTCGTAGTGTTTTTGCGTGTATAATGACTCTCAATTTTAGGAATTCTGTTGATATGGTTTGTAACTCTATTCCTAACAGTTTCATCCATCTTGGGATGATTACCGTGCTTTCCTCTTTTATCTTCGGCCATCACGGCGCCTGCCAGTTTATCTTTCTTTTCAAAGACGGTGCGAATAGGGCGGTTATTAATATCTAGAGTATTTTTGAAAAACAACTTACAAATACGAATGCGTCTGTCACCAAGATTAAAAAAGAATGCATTATTATAATTCCTTCGTGGCCTTTGTCCACCTTCGCGCACGTAACGATACTGAGGTTTAATTTCAGTAGTGCAGTTATGAATAAACTCTCTCTGTTTGGCCATGTCTCCCAAGTTCCAATACTTATCGAAAATGCTCTTCCTTTCATCTTCAGCAAAATTTTCAGAGCACTTCATGTATAATTTTCAGGGTAATTATGTACCATTAGTGACATCTATGAATGCTAAATTATATTATTTATGAAAGGTTCGCGCCTCTGCTAATTGCTTGATTAAATTCTGTCAGCAAAGACGATTTCTGTTTTGCGGCCTTTTACATTTGAATGTCAACAGTCTTTTGTCAGGTTATAAAAAGGTGGTCTTTGCTTACAAACGCGCTCTTATTCAAAAACAATCAAAGGTTTCACCTCTCCGAAATAACTACGGGAACTAGTACCTGTACCCAGAGTAGTTATTAAAAAGTGCTTAGTCATAACTGTGATAGTGGATGTTTATTGTCAAATAAAAAGTGATTCAGTTTAACTCTCAAGAATCTGAGTTATTATTTAAGGACCCCAATTTATAACATGGTCCTAGCGATCCGGATATTGTAATCCAAGCGAGATTACAGAAATTTAAACAAAAACCAAGCGGCCAAAAATATTGAAGAGATCCTTGAGAGATCAAGCTGGAAGTAGCTGGAAGTCTGAGAACCTGGAAACACGCCATCGCATCAGACAGATAAGTCCAATCCTTCCAAATCCAACTCCTATCACATCTAGAATTCCCAAAATATCCTTATTATTTTATTCAAATAATAATATTAGAAATAATTTGTTACAAGATATTCCGATTTACTGTTTGTCAACATCATAAAAATTGCAAGTCATAACTTAATTTTGTAAGACATTTCACAATAACAATATTACCTACGTGTTTTATGTGCAGATTTTATCAAAAATAGTAAACATTGTAAGGATTTTGTCATCATTTCTTTCAAATTGGAGTATTAATACGCGAATAATTTACCAGTTTTAGTGAATTATTTTGTGATCATTTAATTATCGGAAATTTATTGTCGCGATTCATAATACGATGGAGAAATTGAAAGTATTAGTAAACAAACGCGGAGTTTTAAGGGGAAAATTAACCAGATTCAATGATGCATTGAATACTCTTTCAGCTCACGAAATAAAACTAAGATATGACAGAATTAAATCTATAATTGATGAATTTGAAGTTATTCAGGATGAAATTGAGGAAATCTCAGATGTAAATGAAAGCGAAAATGCTTCTCAGAGAGAATCATTTGAAAATCAATATTATTCATTAATGGCAACGGCCAAAGGTGCATTAGAATCCGTAGAACAATCGAGGGTAGAAATAAAATTACCTGACCTAAAGTTACAAGAATTCCACGGAGATCAGAAAAATTGGAACACCTTTGTAGAAACTTTTAAGAATATAGTTCACAATAATAAATCGATAAGCAATGTACAGAAATTTTATTATTTGCAATCTTGCTTAAAGGGAGAAGCAATTAAAATCATTTCGAATTTAGAAATCTCTGATTCTGGATATCAAGGAGCATGGGAACTATTACATGAGAGATATTCTAATTTAAGGGCAACTGTACATAAGCATATTCAATTCATATTCCAAATGAAGGAAATGAAGCAGGAAGATGCAGTCGCATTGCGGCGATTGATAGATGGAACTAACGTTAACTTAAAGGCTTTACACAACTTAGGAGTTCAAGTAAATCAATGGGATGCTTTAATTATTTACATAATTTCAAACAAATTAGATGAGATTACTAGAAAACATTGGGAACAAAGCCCTATTGAAGGGAAGTTGCCAACACTGAAAGAGTTCTTGAAATGTTTAGCTTCACGAGCTCAAACTTTAGAACTTATGCAAACTACGGACAAAAAACCGCACAGCCAAATTAAATCACATTTAGGGATTAATAATAGGGAATCAACTGTGTTATTATCTGTAAAAAAGGGAAAATGCACATTCTGCAGTGAGGATCATCCGATCTTTTACTGCAAAAAATTTCTAAAATTAAAAATATCGGAAAGGATAGAAGCCTTGAAAAAGAGCCGAGCATGCTTCAAATGTTTGAAGCCGGGTCATCTTGCACAGGATTGCAGGATCACCTTTAAATGCAAACGATGTGACAGTAATGATCACAATACGTTGCTTCATAAAGAGGGATTCCGAGTAGAATCTCCAAATTTAGGAACTGAGGCAGAAGATGTCTCAGTTAACCCATATTATCCCAAGCATATCTAGACTTGTACGATTTTGATGAAAATTTGGTCTTAGCACCTTATAATGTATGTCATAAAAAATCAATTTAAAAAAAAAAACAATTTCATTTATTTGCTGAGTTTTGAAACCGATCGATAAATCGATCAGTAGGAATATACCTACATGGGTTGTATTCATAAGAATGTTACTTATTGTGAAATAAAAAACTGTGTATATACCATACTTTATTATTTTATATAAAAATTATATATTTTATAACTGTTTGGAATTAATTAAGACATTGTGTATATCTATGAAATTTATTTTGAATGGAAAATGACAGAACATTTCTGATGTAAAGCGACATTGCACGTTGAACATTTCATAAATGTATTTTTATGACATAATCCACATCGGGTAGATTTAATTTGGTTGACAGTGTGATGGGCCTTTCCATCTAGCCATAAGGCTAGAAGAGTCTGGAACCCGTTTTATAACAGCCAGTAATGACCTAGGCACCAAAAGTTTCCCAACGGAGGTGTTGGAGGCTTCTTTCATTAGAAAATATGTCGTAACTATATACCTGGTAAATGATAATAGATCATGACAACTACTGTTGCCCTTTTTCGATGCTGGGGATATTTTATATAATTGAAAGGCATTATTCACACACGAATTGAGAGGGAACATAAGTAGTTGCCAATACCATCTCTTCAGCCTAATGGAAATTCGGTAGCATCCCACATTTTGATCTAGGCGATCTACGCCGCCCATTATTTATTATAATTTATAAAACACCTGGGTTGATCAACATCCTTTTTTTGTTTGTCACAAAAACGCTTGACCTTTCCTACAGGTTGTACACCATACTGCCTAGACGCAACCGTCACAGTAACTCTAAAATTGTGTTTCCCTTTCTGAATGGTATTTTTTTCAGTTTCTGAACGCAACAGCTCAAATACCTCTTCATCAAAAAACAACCTTAAAAATTGTATTGGTGTTTCAACATCTTCAAGGAAACTGGGTATTGTGGTCACTTGTTCAGGCTTATCTGTAATATCTATAGCCCTCCAACGTCTAGATACTGGAACACGTTTTTTTTCTGCAGAGGTGGTTTTGCTGATGATGTACTAGGCGTAGGTTGGAGAGTGTGATCGTCCAAGAAACTGTCTTTCACGTCAATACAAGTTTCTGTAGCAACAGTGGCCCTAAGTTCAGCTTCTGCTTATAGTTGTTGCCTCGACAAATTATTTATATGGGTAGATTCCTCGTCACCACTATCTTCGTCACTTTTATCATAATTATCTGGTGGAGTAATATAAATATCAGCCGATAAAATATTCGTGTCATCTTCCAGATGTGAAATAATTTCATTTACTGACAAACTGTAACAAAAACAACAAAAATATCTAACTAAAACCTTCATATGAATGCATAACAACACACTGGTATATCATCCTACTGATCGAAAAATCGATCACTTTATAAAAAACCAATTTTTCTACCCACAATCAATTTTATAATAATTTCAATATGTTACAATATTGTGACCAACATTATTCTAAGTATAAAACCACAAACATAAATAGAATTATATTATAATATACCAAAACTACTTACATTTTACGACAAGACAAATTTTTTAAGAAAAATTGCCTTACAAACAGTTTAAATTGGAATAATAAACGCGGGAATTGTGAAACGTCAAAAATACTTCTTGACAACTAATAGTTTCAGGTGTACCAATATAAAAAAATTAACAACGAATGTGTTCAAAATTTCACATAAAAAAATTAAGTATCAACCGATCAAATAACCGATCACTAGGAAGATATGGGTTAACAATCATTCTGCCGTAGGTAAGGCAGAAAATTTAGTATTGTTGTCTACGGCGATAGTAGGTATCGTGGGTAGCGACAATAATTTATATAAGGCAAGAGTACTAATAGACTCTGGAGCACAATCCAATTTTATGAGAGAGGATTTTGCAAAAAAATTAAATTTAAAATTTAATCATATAAATAAGCCGGTATCGGGCCTATACAATAATGTTACACACATAAGGAAAAGTGTGTCGGTAGACTTTAATTCTTTAAGAACCAACTATAAAAATACAATATCTTGTCTGATATTACAGGAAATAACCACAAGTCTGCCGCAAACATCAATACCAAGAAACCAGATTAAGTTGCCTCATGGATTAGAATTGGCAGACCCGAATTTCAACATCGCAGCGCCTATCGACATCTTGTTGGGGGCTGAAGGTTTTTGGGACATCCTGACCAATGATAGAATGAAGTTGGATACCGGTCCCACACTTCAACGAACACAACTGGGATGGATCGTGTCAGGACCGACCAACATATATCCCAACCAAAGGCCAGTATCACAATTCTGTAGCTTATCCATAAATAAATTAAGCAATCAAATTGAAAAATTTTGGAATCTTGAAGAAGTCAACCCCATGAAATATCAAAATCATGAGGAGAAAGCTTGCGAGGCTAATTTCATAGCTACTCATGCAAGAGAAGAAGACGGTAGATTTACAGTAACTTTACCACGCCGTCCTTGTATTGATCAATTAGGAAACTCATTGACAACAGCTGAGAAAAGATTCCAAAACTTAGAAAGAAAATTATCTTCAAATACAGAATTAAAATCACAATATGTACAATTTATGCGAGAATACCAGGAACTAGGTCACATGGAGGTATGTGATAAACTAGAAGGAGATCATAACTCCTATTTTTTACCACATCACGCCGTCATTAAGGAATCGAGCTCCACCACTAAGGTGAGGGTTGTTTTTGACGGATCAGCCAAAACTTCCAAAGGAATTTCCCTGAATGACGCCTTGATGGTAGGACCTGTCATTCAAAAGGATTTATATACCCAATTGTTACTTTTCAGAAAACACCAATATGTCATGACAGCTGACATCGAGAAGATGTATCGGCAGATAAATGTGAGTGCAGCTGACCGCAACTTGCAGAAAATAGTCTGGCGCGAATCACCGGAAGATGAGATTCAGCATTACAAGCTGAAAACTGTAACGTACGGGTTAAGTCCTTCCTCTTTCCTAGCTACAAGATGCCTACAACAAGTTGGTATGGATAACCAAATTACTTTTCCTAAAGCTAGTCAAGTCATAAAAAACAATTTTTACATGGATGATCTATTGACCGGAGACGATAATTTGGAATCCTGTAGAAATTTAAAAGGTCAATTAATTGACATATTGCTGTCTGCAGGCATGAGGTTAAGAAAATGGAGATCTAATATCTTGGATTTGTCATCCGAGTCGGGCCAAGCTGAAATTGCCGGACAGAACAATTGTGAAAAAATTCTATCTGACAAACCCAAGAATGAAAAAATTCTGGGCTTAATCTGGAATAATGAGTTAGATTATTTTTCTTATGTTATAACAAAACCATCAAAGCATAGTGAAAATAAACGCCAAATATTGTCAAGCATAGCATCAACATTTGACCCATTGGGGTTACTTGGACCAGTTATTGTTGTGGCAAAATTAATAATGCAAAAGTTATGGCAATCCAAGGCTTCCTGGGATGAAGTATTACCAAATGAAATACTGATGCCATGGAGAAGTTATATAAATGAATTAAACCAATTGAATGTATTGAAGATTGAAAGGAAAATTGTATGCAAGCACGCTAGTAATATTAAATTACATGGATTTTGTGATTCCTCTGAAAAGGCTTATGGAGCCTGCATTTATGTCACATCAATGGATCACAATGGCAAGCAACATTCTCATTTAATAACATCAAAATCCAGAGTAGCGCCATTAAAATGCATATCATTACCCAAGCTGGAACTATGTAGCGCTGTATTACTAGCAAAACTAATAAAAAATGTCAAACAAGCATTAGGTATGATGGAAGTAGATACATATTATTGGAGTGATTCCACGATAGCGTTATGTTGGATAAAAGGTCAACCAGCACGTTGGAACACATTCGTAGCGAATCGAGTCGCTGAAATTCAAGAATTTAGTAACCCAGAACAATGGCGTCATGTGCCATCTTCTGACAATGCAGCAGATATATTATCAAGAGGAGCTACTGCTGATCAATTAGTGAATTCCTCAATATGGTGGCATGGGCCAGAGTGGTTGACTAGAGAAAACAACACTTGGCCGCTATCGAAAATATCTTGTTCAAACCCTCCGGAAATTAAAGGAAAAAATGTTTTGATTGTAACTAATCCGGAAGAATGGGACATCTTTAATAAATTCTCTTCTTTAACTAAACTAAAACGTGTAACTGCCTATGTATTAAGATTTATAAATAATTGTGATAAGTTAAAGACCAAAATATCAGGAAATTTAAACGTTGAAGAACTTGAATTAGCTTTGAAATATTTAATTGTTTCGTCACAAAAATACAGTTTTCAGGCAGAACGAGAAGCCTTAATAAAAAATGGAAGTGTAAATAAAAATAGTTCTTTAAAGGCTCTCAACCCGTTTTTACATGACCAATTAATACGAGTTGGTGGGAGATTGTCCACAGCAACACATTTAACTTTTCAACAAAAGCATCCTATTATTTTACCTGCAAGGCATAAGTTGACAGAATTAATAATACGTCACTATCATTATGCGAATTTACATGCAGGAGCACAAGCGTTACTAGCCGAAATAAGGTTAAAATTTTGGCCGATATTCGGTAAAAACACAGTGAAACGAATATTACATAACTGTATAATATGTTTTAGATGCCGCCCCGTCGTAGGCCAGCAAATTATGGGTAATTTGCCTATGGACCGAATAACTCCTAGCAGGCCTTTCTCTGTAACCGGTTAGGACTACGCGGGTCCGCTCCAAATCAAAAGTGGAGTTCTGAAGAGAGCTCCTCTAATTAAATCGTATCTATGTATTTTTGTTTGTCTTGTTACTAAGGCTGTCCATTTAGAGCTAGTAACAGATTTATCTAGTGAAACTTTTTTAAATTGTTTGAAACGGTTTATATCTCGCAGAGGTCAACCCAAGAAAATATATTCCGACAATGCTTCTACTTTCAAAGGAGCATGTAATAAACTGGAGGAACTTTATGCCAGTTTGAGAAAAAATGATGACAAAATTCAGGAGTATTTAGCAAATAGGTCAATAGAATGGCATTTTATCGCTCCACGCGCACCAACGCAAGGAGGTCTGTGGGAGGCCGCAGTCAAATCTGCCAAATATTACTTGTATAGAATTACTAATTGTTCATCTTTAACTTTTGAGCTTTTTATACTGTACTATGTCAAGTCGAAGCCTGTCTCAACTCCAGACCCTTAACACCACTGTCTAACGATCCTAATGATTTAAATCCTCTGACTCCTAACCATTTCCTTATGGGCATAAATGCATCTGTTATTCCAGAAGAAGATGTCCGAGATGTACCATACAACAGACTAAATCAGTATCAAAAAATGACAGAACTAATTCAATCCTTTTGGTTCAGGTGGAAAAAGGATTATCTGGGAGAGCTTCAACGGAGGAACAAATGGCAAACCAGCAACCAGAGGTCCCTCCAGGAAAATGATCTAGTTATTTTGAAGGAAGATAACTTACCCCCCACTCTATGGAAAATGGCTCGTATACTATCCTGCCATCCTGGAGCTGATGGAATCACAAGGGTAGTCACCCTCCGGACATCACAAGGGACGTTCGTGCGACCAATTACCAAAATCTGTCTGCTACCCGTAGAAGACAACTTTGAACGCCAATGACTGCTTCGTTCAACAAAGGGCGATATGAAGAAACACCACGATCGTGCAATTTATGTTTTTTCATTGCACGCCACAAAACTGATGTAACCAAATTGATGAACCCGGCTCAAATTGATGAATCCTCGTGCAAAACTGATGACCCCTCGTGCACAAGGTTATTCTCATGTAAATCATAACAAGGAACCCATCCAGATGGAATTAGAAGATGAAGCCAATCAAGATTTGTGTTGTGTTGTTAAAAACTGAATCCTTTATATTTTATATGTATTTTGTTTTTTCTTTCAATGATTTTAGAATTTAAATTTTTTATTTTTTATTTTGGTTAATATTAATGTTTATATTATGTAGTTATATAATTTTTCTTTTATTAGAAAGAACCTTAATTGGTGAATTAAGTTTCTTTCGGGGGGTGCATGTATAATTTTCAGGGTAATTATGTACCATTAGTGACATCTATGAATGCTAAATTATATTATTTATGAAAGGTTCGCGCCTCTGCTAATTGCTTGATTAAATTCTGTCAGCAAAGACGATTTCTGTTTTGCGGCCTTTTACATTTGAATGTCAACAGTCTTTTGTCAGGTTATAAAAAGGTGGTCTTTGCTTACAAACGCGCTCTAATACGAAAACAATCAAAGGTTTCACCTCTCCGAAATAACTACGGGAACTAGTACCGGCACCCAGAATAGTTATTAAAAAGTGCTTAATCATACCTGTGAAATTGGAAGTTTATTGTCAAATAAAAAGTGATTCAGTTTAACTCTCAAGAATCTGACTTATTATTCTAAGGACCCCAATTTATAACACTTCAATCGGCATGCATCTTTACAAGGAGGTTTCATTTTTCTTGCTTCTTTCACTGCTTTTTCAGGTTTTTTTGAATGACTCTCGTACGCTTTTCCACTATTTCTAGCTGCTTTCAATATGTTTCTCTTCCAGTTGGATTCATTTCTCTTTCGTTTACCTTTTTTAACAGGACTCAGAATATCAACGGTAGTAGAAAAGGAGGTATCGGCATTGCTGGTTGAAGCAATGGTACTAGGAACAGGTTGTAGATCAGGAGTATTTGAACCAGGATTGCTGTTTGAGGCAGAGGTACTAGTAGCAGGTAGGTTAGGAGTTTGGCTGACAGTGCTGATTGATGGCGTTGAATGCATGAAATCTGAAGTGCTGACAGTTTCAGTAACCTTACTAAATTTACGAACATTACTGCTTGAAAGTGTTTAGGTCATGATGATAACACGGTCAATATCTTTCTGAAATGCATTGCAAATGTTTTTGTCAGGTGAAGGGTTCCAGTCTTTGTCTGCATCCGAATCATCAAAAGGTTCAGATTCGCTTCCATCACTTAAATTGCTTGAATTTGATGAACAAGAGGATGAGCTTGACTCATCAGACCTGGATTTAGAAGGAGAATCTCCAGGTGTTTTTCCATCAGCCACTTGGTTCTTCGTATTAGTTTTATCCATGGCACAGGCATCCGATTGGTTGGCGTTTTGCTCAGTAATTAAGCTTGCATCAATGTTCTTGCTAATTTTGTTTGGGTTTTCTTCAGATGAATCTGCAATCAAGGAAAATAAAATAATAGGTACACAAGTAGAATCACAACACTCCTTTTTTGGTTATCAAAATCTAATCATGTTTCTCCTTTTTAGTTCAGTAACATATAGATAAGATAATTTAAAGTTTTTTCAATAAACGAACGTACCAGCTTTTGAAGATTCAGTAACATTATTTTTGTCATTAATCGCCTCGAAAAATGTTTCCCTTTGATCAGTTTTCTGCTTAGTTGCTGCTGGCTGAAGAATATCATAATTAACATCATTGAAATTGAGTTTCCTTTTTACTTGGTAACCAGGTATTCCTGAAACAAGTACAAACATATAATATTTTTATAATTCCATTTACTGCACATTTAGTGCATGTATCTACAGTAAAATTTTCATACCTTCACTGTCGGATGAATTTCTAGATAAACATAAGTTTATCAACTTTTTCCCTCGAGAAGTCATGATCAATCTGGAAAGATAATCGTAAATTACAAATAAATAGAAGAAGTATTTGTGACAAAAGAACGCATGCTGGAATATGTGACAACTTACAAACAGTAGATTGTTTTAATGACAATAATGACAGATTCCTAAATGAAACACATTTTCGTAATAACGGCCAAATTTTCTTTGGAAGAATGTCATAAAACAAATTGATTCAAATCCGCATTGTCTGGGGAAGAAAGTTTTATTGACAATAGTGTCATAAGTTAAAATATTACAATCGATGCCACGCTCTTACAGTGCAAGAACGTCAAAAATCAACATAAACCATGACAGGACGCTATTTATTTTCCTTACAATACTGACATTAAACAAAATACTGCATTCTTGATAAAAAACTAAGAATAAAAAATGCTCTTACCTTGTAGCAATACTGTTTTCTGACGAAATAATACACTATTTCACTAAGCGACACGGACCTTCCTGCTCAACAGGTCAACGACAACTAACTTGTGACAGGCTTGAAAAGAACAATCTAGAATTTCTTCAAAATACGAAAACAACACTTTCTGCCCTCTAGCGGCTAAATATTAAGTTAAAAATACGCCACTTTTGCAGGGATATAGTACTTTTTATGGGCATTCCGAAAATATGCATAACTCAAAATTGACGATTTTTGATATATGACGTTGTTGAAAAGAGTGAGCGATATATAAGTAGACCGTTTATAGTAAGAGAAGTAAATACAAGAACAAATTTATTTGAAACACTCAGTGCCAAGAAGTTTCAAAGAAGATTTCGTCTCAGTAAAGAAACAACATCATTATTGAACTTCAGTTAAAATTCCACACCAATAAAAACATCAGCGAGCTGCTCGTAACTTGGAGCGAACACTCCTTATCGAGGAGTACTTTGCAAGGTTGTAAACTTCTAATCATACCTACAGCATTCTTATAATACTTTAAAACAATATAATATTTAAAAGAAATAAAAAACAAAATTACTAAGATAATTGTTTTATTGTTAATTCCAACAACAGAAGCTCTTTTTGTCTTATTTCATCATTATGTCTATTTGCTTTAACTTTTTCTTCATAAACTAAATTAACACACTATTAAACAACACACACTCACAAAATATTTTGACACTTCAAGTAAAATGAAACATCGTAGATGTTTTATCGACTCGCTAATGGTGGTAATCAGGCGGTGATTGGTTTATTTGTGGCGGTAACTGTTTTACCGACGCGTTAATGACGTTTAACTAAAATTGCCACCGAACTGCGTGGTGCAGGACGCAACTAAACGTATTTAAGTTAAATGTATATAGGGTCTTAAATTCGTTTAGTTAAATAATATTTAAGTTAAACTTTGCGATAGTTGGTGCAAGCCGCCCAGTGTTAATATTAAGTAATAAGTTTTCCCCGAGTTTAATGATAAGTTATTGGCATCGAACCATTTATTCAACCGTTTATTCTACATTCGCAATGTTAACTGTTCTTCAGGCTTTGGCTGGAGATAACCACCTTAACCAAAATCTAAAAAAAATGCGTATTTTGGCCGCCAAAGAGGAATAATTATTTTACCCGTCTGAAACTTTTGCATGTATCGTTTTTTTTTATCAATTTAAATATGCATTCATTACTGCTGATGGAGTAAAACTTGTCTATGACTTCATTATTGTCTGTGTAAAACTAACCCGATTTGTTGACTCATCCTTTTTTCATCGCCAGTTGGCCAGTCGCATCACCCGGTTTTTACTCTCTAATTCTACTTTATATCGCTAAAACTGTTGAACCCACGAAGTTAAATTTATCTTCCCGTGCTTGTGATATTTATTAGTAAGTACTAATGCTTTTATGAATCACGCTAATCATTTTGGTAGCGGCCGTTATCGGTACACATAATTAAACAAATCTATTGGAGTTTTGTTTGCGGAACGTTCAACCTGTCAATAAGACGTCTGTTTATTTTAGTAAAAATATTTTGAAAATATTTTAAAAATTAGTTTCAAATATTCTGTTAAAAGCTTTACCGGTCTTTACATTACTTATGGTTATAGTTATATTGAGTTATCCGACGAATCTTTCAACAGATTTCAAATGTCAACTCCAAGGTCAAGATATTCACAATATGTATATTCCTATTTCACAATATAAGTTTCGCATAAGATATCATTGTTTTGACAAAATTTTAACCAAACAAAATGAAAAGCTCATTTAAAATAGGGTTCCGTCACAATTATGTTCTGTTTCAGGTATACATATTTGTTTGGGCTTGTACCAATTACCGCAGCCTATGACAGCGGTGCCATGGATCTAGTAAATACAAAAACTGTTTCCATCAAGACGGAACCAGGGCCCCAGGAAGAAGGCGGTGGTGAAATGGATATTGATCTCCCGGATGTAAAGAAGGAATGTTTGCAATATGCGGAGAGTACTCAGACAGCCAGTTAGTTGCATTGCTTTTGTAAAATAAATTGTATATTATTAATCCAAGTCCATTTTGGATTGCCATGGCGACAGAACATAATATGTTTTTTAACGCTGCCCTCTTTTGTCGTAGTTATATTAGTTCTTATCTTTGCCAGAAACAGCCAATCTACAACATTAGTTAAACTAAATCATTTTTATTTAGTTTTGTGAATACTCCACGCGTGTTCCAACTGCTCTCAAGCTCTTGGCGTAATAGTACGTTGTGTGGCTAGAAGTCAAAAGGAGGGAATGGATATAGAGTGGTGAAAGGTGGGAAGTACCTGTCTATTCATATCTTATCATTTCAATCAATGTTTAAATGGAGAAATTGTTAACATTACACCAAGGCGATACCGATAGTATCTCTTACTCTGGAAGGTGTCACAAGAATATATTGTGAAATATCATGTATCAACCAAAAAAATTGCTTGCGCACGCTTGGATTTTATCCCGGAACCTCCTGATTATAAGTCGTGAGCCATACCCTTTGATTACAGAAGCCGCCAATGCTCACAATAAGTGCTCGATTCCTCAAATTTTCCATTTTTTCCTCATGAGTTAAAAAAACATATTTATTTATTTGTTTGTACACGCCCAATTAGGGCTCTTACTATTATTGGAAGGAAACAACATTTCGTCGACTTATAACCACTCCATAATGCAGGTGCTCTAAAGCAAATGTTTATTCCTTCCTGTAATTTGAAAACTTGTCTTGCTTAACATCAATTATCAATCTATGTACATGTTATTTTATAGCTTGCATTAATGTGGAGACTGTTACCGTTAAGGCGGAACTCGGATGCCGAGAAGATAGTTATGGGGGACTTCCTTGTATGGAAATTGACATAGACCTGCCAGATGTCAAAAAGGAATGCTTAGAACGCTTAGAAAGAATTTACCAGTCCGGTAAAAACAATTTCCTTGCTAAAATTTTACAATTTCTGCCATAGTAATTTGTTAATTTTTTTATTAATTTTAGTGCTTTATTATGGTTAGTGTAGATATTATTTCGACTAAAGCCTTTATAATCGTAATATTTTTTTTTCGACAGATATCAAGACCCATCCTGTGGAAAAACAATTATTTGGTCCTAATTCTATCTTCTCCCTTTCTAATAAGTCGAATTTAAATAGTCACCTATGCAACCCTACAGGAAAAAAACATTTTTCATGTTTGGAGTGCAACTATTCATTTTCTCGGAAGTTTTATCTAGAGAGGCACATGCTGACTCACAGTGGTGAAAAACTTTATTCATGTTCCGAGTGCAACTATTCATGTTCTCGAAAGGGCCATCTGACGATACATATGCTGACCCACAGTGGAGAAAAACCTTTTTCATGTTCCGAGTGCAAATACTCATGTTCTCAAAAGGGCTCTCTGACGATCCACATGCTGACTCACAGTGGTAAAAAATCTTTTTCATGTTCGGAGTGCAACTATTCATGTTCTCAAAAGGGCCATCTGACGGGGCACATGTTGACTCACAGTGGAGAAAAACCTTTTTCATGTTCCAAATGCAATTACTCATGTTCTCTAAAGTGTAATCTGAAGAGGCACATGCTGACTCACAGTGGAGAAAAACCTTTTTCATGTTCCCAGTGCAACTATTCAGGTTCTCAAAAGGGCAATCTGACGAGACACATGTTGACTCACAGTGGAGAAAAACCTTTTCATGTTCCAAATGCAATTACTTATGTTTTCAAAAGGGCTCTCTGATGATCCACATGATGACTCACATTGGTGAAAAATCTTTTTCACGTTCCGAGTGCAACTATTTATATTCTCGAAAGGGCACTCTAACGAGGCATATGCTAACTCACAGTAGAGAAAAACCTTTTTCATGTTCCGAGTGCAACTATGCGTTTTCTCAAAGGGGCACTCTAAAGAACCATATGCTGACTCACAGTGATGAAAAACCTTTTTCATGTTCTGAGTGCAAATATTCATTTTCTCGGAAGAGCTATCTGACAAGACACATGCTGACCCACAGTTAAAGAAAACCTTTGTCTCGTTTCGAGTGAATATAATAATTATATTTTGTGACGAGCCAAATGCTGACTTACAATTAAAAGTTTACGGAAAACATTTTGAATTTAAATATTCAACCACACTGCTATTCACCTACTTTTTTTATGAATTGCAAGTTATGTCCACACGAAAAAAGTTACAATCGTTGGTAAAGTTAAGAAGCTTTATTTTATTTAATATTTTTTGGAAGCAGCTCCGACTCACACAGCTCGTGCATCTGAGAACGTTAAACGTGTATCTCAATTTTTAAGAAAAAATTAAATACGGCCAACGAGATCGAATTTTTGGATGTGTTGAAGAACGATAATGCCGGCTTATTGTCAGTTTTCGTAATAATACAAAATATCCAATTATTTATAAATTAATAACATTTTTTCACGTACCCACCTCCATATATTTGTTACTCCTATGATAAGCGCCAGCGAAAAATAATATAATAACTTTATAAGTGTACATATTTCAACTCTTTTTTATAAACATTATAATTAACACTATAAAATAGAAGTAGGCCGAGTGGCCCAGTTGTAGCATTGTGAACCATGTCATTTTACTTACTTCATTATTAATTCTCTTTTTCTTAATGAATATAAATTTTAATTTATTTATTTCCATTTATTTTTGTAATTATCATATTTCCTTAAATCATTATTGATTACAAACACTATATATTCTTCATCTTGATGCTCACAACTCTTTTAAACTCAAGCACCTGCTTCTATAGAAGAAAAACATTTAAAAAAATGAAATGCGGTGAAAAGTAAGTTGACGAATTATTTTAGTTAACGTAAATGATTAAACTCTGTATATTGATTAATCATTTAATCTAAGAATAAAAATTGTTTGAGAAAAATATTCATCTTATAATATCTTGTTGTATGCACCTATAATCTTTTAGTTTTTAATGTAAATATTTTGAAAATAATAGCGAATCCATCAGTATTAATCAAACTTTTTAATCAATAATAATTTAATATATATTATATTATAAGTTATATATTTTTTATATACAAAAAAGCAACATAATTTTTAAAATTCAAATTTTTATATCAGATTTTTAAAAAATCACAATTTAGCCCAAATTAACACCCGAAAGATCAATGGAAATTAATAACAATGCAAAAAGTTTTAAATTGCTAACAAAAACACTTTAAAAATAAAGCGTATTTTTAATTCATCAAAATAAATGTTATGGATTATGCTTTAACCCATTACCTCCATGACGATGCCTATAGGCATCAAAAAAATAGATGAAAAGTATGATTTTTTTTCACTATGAATAAAGCTAAATCCCACCAAGTTGTTATGCAGCATTTACAGATTGGTATGTTAGCTTTCAATAATTAACATAATTTAATAAATTTTATTAATTATTCTATTTTTAATATTTTTTTTACTAATGCCCTGAAAATAGACCCATTTTGAAAAAAAAAAAAAAAAATTAAAACGGAAAAAAATAAAACATGTGTGAATCACATATTGTTATCAAAAGTTGAAATAGTCGACAACACTGTTTCAACATAGTATTATATGCATAAGATGACCGCTGGATGTCACTGAAATCAGGTGATGCCTGCGCGCAACGTTTGGAGGTTAGCTGTGACAGTGTTTTCATGTGTTTTTGGTTAGCTTGCCTTCAAATAATACGGTTTTGTTGTGTTTTTATGGGTGATTTTTATTAAAAATAATAGTAAGTCTGCAGTTTTCGGATATTTTTAAACAGAGAATGTTGATAAACAGACGGACGAAGAGCTGATTGACGATGATTTGATGGCAAATCACGACTTGACTGGAATCAGCCTTCGACATCCTCTGATGCCAGTCGTAATACCTTGCGAATATCTATTTCAAATGCACCACCAGCCAAAAAATTAAAACTACAGTAAACTGTTGCGTTCCTGAACCGCTGAATATGGTGCATAAAGTTATGTACGAGAAGCTGAAGTCTTATAATGCTTTTCAAGTGTTTTCATTATTCTTTGATGACGAAGTGATTCAGTTTATTCTTGAGAGGATGATCAAATACGCTCGATTTAAAACCAATACCGAATTCCAGTAAGATATATACGAATTGAAGCATTTTCTTGGTTTCTGTGTTGACCGGCTACAATACATTGCCATCTACCACAGATTATTATTCGTCTGACCCGACCTTGGGTGTAAGCGTCATCAAAAAAGGAACCAACGTCCACATTTCGAGCTTATAAAGCGCTATATACATTTTTGCGATAACAACAATATAGATATAACCGACAGAATGGCTAAGGTATAATAATGACTAACGTTCCATCTTTATTTGTATTTGATGTTTTTGCACACAAACTTTCCATCGACGAGCAAATGGTGCCATATTTCGGTCGACATTATTGCAAAATGTACATTAAGAATAAGCCAATCAAAGTTGGCTACGAGATTTGGTGTCTTGCTTCCTCCGAAGGCTACCTGTTTCCAAGCAATGCCATATTCCTGAGCATCTGATACATATGACCCCGTATTAGGTCAAAGATTATCCTTCGTACTGTCTATGATGGAATATATAGAGTTCCCCGCACGCCATGAGTTATTTATGGACAATTTCTTCACATCTCACCATTTGATGTGTATCCTGAAGGATAAGAGAATGTGCGCTACTGGCATATGTAAGCCAGTTGGCTTTCCTAACCTTGAAGCTTCAGGCAAGTTGAAGACAGGAAAGTAATTGCCTAAAGGTAACATTTTCTTCTATATTTCCCTTGCACATAGCGAACATTTACCTAGCAGGTGAATTTGATGCGGTGGTAGACGTAGAAAGCCAAATCCTCGTATGCCGTTGGTTAGGACAACCGTGAAGTAACAGTGGCCACGAACTATGATCGAATGGAGCCAGTAAGTCAAGTGCAAAGTTGGCAGAAATTGAAGAAAGAGAAAAAAGGCAAAGTTTTGAAGGAAGCATCCAAAAAAAATCGGTTGCCCAGCGTGCCAACACGAAATTATAATTTGGGAATGGGTGGGGTAGACCTCCATGATAATGGTATACAAAATTATTGGATCAACATTCGGTCAAAGAAGTGGTACTGGCCTTTATTTGCATCTTGCCTGAGCAGCACTATTTTAAATGGATGGAAGTTGCTATGCTTCTTTAGGAAGTACGAGCATGATATGGGAAACCAGATGACTAGGCGACAGAGAAAACCTTCCCAGAAGGCATTCCGTGTGGAGGTTACCCGTACTCTTTTATTGTCTTTTCCAAATCAGGTCAATGCCGAATTCGGAGATTCTCGTGTGAAGGAAGATGAGAATCGTGTGCGTCGAATGCAAGAATTTCATTTGACATATCGTGGCGAATCTCGAATTCGTTGTGCTCTATGTAAAAAAATCCAGCAGTCTATCGATGCCGGGCCTGCAACCGCGCCCTTCATTTTGACTGCTTCGAACGGTATCACTTAGAGAATAATTTGGTTAGATTTGGTTAGTTTTCCTCATTCTAGAAGGTTTTTTCTAATATTGATTTTTTTGTGTATTTTCCATTAATAAATTGTATTTTCATTGAATTATAAACAATGGCAACTATCTATTTTAAATTATCAATATAAATCATACAGTTTACTGCATTTTACCCATACTTGACGTAAATTTTGCTTAGGGGGGTTACCTCCAAGCGTTGCGTTTAGGCATCAATTTTCTAGACGCTCCGGTGAGAGGGTGGGCGGGCGGAAAATTTTAAAACTGATTTTGGGCTCTCCTTTAAGTCTATACTATCGGGTTATAATGATGATTCAAGTTTATAAAAATAAAAATAAAATCATGGAGGTAATGGGTTAAGGCCAAGTTTAATAGTGTAATGTTCTATGTTTTACCACTGTGATGTTCTGTGTCGGTAATTACTATTTGCTTCCAGGACTTAATAATATTGAAACTCTCTAGGTTCGTTACAGATTTATTTACAATAAATGATTACTACAACCGGGCTTGTACAATAGAGAATGATAACGTCAGATCGCTAGTCGGGTAATTTCTCGTCTGGCCGCGGGCCGAGCTCTAATGCCGTCCGCGTAAGCCGATTGGAAATGCTCGGCGTTCCCGAGCAGTTCCGAGCGCTTCGTCAGTCTTACCAACACTACATCTTCCCCCCTTTAATCGAACGTTACCATTACAATGATACATATATTTACAATTCTAGACTCTATACATTTACATGTTTACAATTATTTTCAAATATAAATATTACATTATTCCATTATTTCTTAAATATCAATATTCCATTATTACACTGTTTTATTTACACTATTCACATAAGACCATTTGTATCTTTCTTGGGAAGGATTCATCTCGGTCGAAGTCTTCTCGACCATGGTTCCGGATGTACAACATCTGTACTGGGTCCTGGTTCCGAAAGTACCCCCGAAGTACTGGGCATCGGTTCGGCGTCATCCAGCATCGCTTCCTCTCCCTCTGTCAACCTGGAATCAGGTTGACAGAGATGATCACAGGTTGGACAATTCCTTCTCAGACAGCTCAGTCCTCGTGTCATCAGACGCGGAATCTGGCAAATCTAAGATTTCTTTGCTCCAGCTGACAGACAAGCTCCTCATCTGATCAACATGTCGCTTCCATACTAAATGTGAATCACAAGTTTCAATCAAATACAATTTTTTTCCAATTCTACATGTAATAATTCCCTTTACCCATGTAAATTTATTATTCTGTCTGAAGTCTTTCACTAGACATTTCTGTCCTACACTGAAATTTCTGGTTTTCACACCACCATAATTTCTAGTCTGTCTACGCTGATTAGCTAGAATGTTTACATTTACCCACTCCAGCTGTTTAGATCCCCTTTGCTCGGTCTTTGTTGGAATCAAGCTGTCAAATGTAGATCTTAGTTTCCTACCAAACAGTAATACTGCTGGTTCGACTCCAGTGGTACAATATGGAGTATTCCTATAATCGGACAGAAAATGTAACAATTTATCCCTATAATTCCCCTGAAATTTATTCCCTACCATAAGTTTTTTTTGGAACCCCTTGGTAGTTTTTACTGAGTTCTCAGCGAGACCATTACTCTTGGGGTGCATCACAGGTGATGTCATGAATTTAATATTGTTTTCCTGTAGGAAATGTTTAAAACTTTCACTCGTAAAAGTTGTTCCGTTATCTGAAACTATTAGTTCAGGGTTACCAAAATTAGCAAATAACTTTCTCAATTCATATATTGTACTAGCTCAGTCTGCCCTTTCCTGATGAAACCTTCAAAAAAAACTTAAACCTTCCTTTCCTGATGAAACCGAATTAATAAAACCTTGTCCTGGAATAATATTTAAGTTGTAATCTTCCATGAAATCTCTACCAACTATTAGTTCTGACCCATTCGATACGACAATAAACGTTACAATTTTAACAATATTATTGTATTCGACCTCGAATTTTAAATTACCGACAACACGCAAATTATTTCCGTCAAACCCCGAAATGTTCCGTGACTCGGGAGATAATTTTACATTCCCAAAATGTTTATAAAACAAAGCTTCTGGAAAAACACAAACCGAAGAACCTGAATCAATCATAGCTTCGAAACATTTGCCATTCAATTTCAATTGTGCCTTGATTGCTTCAACAAATTAAACATTATCAACATTATTATTATTACAATTCCAAAGTGATTTCACTGATCCGTTCTTGCAATTTCTTTGTAAATGCCCTAATTTGCCACAATTAAAGCACTTTGTTTCTTTAAACCTACAATCACGCGTGTCATGATTTAATTTTTTGCAAATGCCGCATTTTCTCTTCGGTGATGGCGTTCTATTATGTTTATCTGGTCCTCGCGGATTTTTATTATATGCCCGATCTTCAAACGATCGCGCCTGGGGAGAAGGCCTCGGGTTCCTTCCCACTAAATTTACTTCCGATTTCACTTCCCTATGATCGGTTTCCGGACCTCTGGCTGCCGTTGCAAGCTCAACTAGTTGATTAAAATTTTGCTTAGGCCCATCAATGAACAATTTAACGCGTACCGGACCCGGGAGTAGACCGATTGCGAAAATATCTATCAAATTGTCCTCTAACCTTGTACCGAATTGACAATAAGTACTCAAACCTCTGAGTCTAGCTGCGAATTCCCTTATAGATTCGTTCTGTTCCTGTCTGGCTTGAAAAAACGATTCGCGCTCTTTAAAAAGTGATCTGCATTTAATACAATGTTTCTCGAGAAATTCAATTAATTTCTCATAACTAACATCTGTTATTTTAGCCGGAAAACATAAATTAGTCAGAAGGGTTAAAGTCTCCGCTTCGAGCAAGTTAATCAGATATGCCCGTTTTTTAATCTCCGTGATATCATCATGTAACACGAGAAACTGATCTAACTTGAGACGGAATAAATCCCAATCCCCGCTTATGTGAGAAAAAGATTTTATCCTCTCGAACTCCATTCTGACAAGACGGAAAGAAATATTACACTGAATACCCCCAATACCACAACACCACGGGTGAAATTTCGATTCCCCGTTACAACAATAATAAATTATCTGACGCTTCCTCCACAAGAAAAATACTAATGACTTATCTTTGCTTCTGATAGTCCTTTCCTCGACTATCCGGATCCTGATTTCCTTGGATAGCTGCAGTTTAGCCTTGCTGCAGCCCAAACACGACCAATGTCTCCTGACTTGGCTCCAGGGATAATCTCCGACGCTGTGCACGAGGCCTGACTTCCGTGGATAGCTGTTGTTTCCAGCCCAAACACGACCAATGTCTCCTGACCTTGGCTCCAGGGATAATCTCCGTTGTGCACGCCGCTGCAAAGATTTTTGTTTCTGATAACCCTTTCCTCGGCTATCTGGAAGATTCTTGTGGTTTATGATAACCCTTTCCTCGGTTATCTTGGATTTCGGTATTTGCTGCACCGTCCTTTCACGGTGACAAAAAAAATTGTTCCTCTTTTTCTCGGCTGTAGGTAGTCAACAAAGTCGGTGTGACTTAGTCCCCTCTGTTCTTGTAGAAATAAATTCTGTATCCGATGGCTGCGCCACTGAAATGTTCTATGTTTTACCACTTGATATTCTGTTGTGGGTAATTATTACTTCTTTCCAGGACTTTATAATATTGAAACTCTCTAGGTTCGTTACAGATTTATTTACGATCAATCGTTACTACAACTACTACCGAGCTTGTACAATAGAGAATGATAACGTCAGATCTCTAGTCGGGTAATTTCTCGTCTGGCCGCGGGCCGAGCTCTGCTTGCCGACCGCGTCCATCGATCGGAAATGCTCGGCGTTCCCGAGCAGTTCCGAGCGCTAGACAGTGTTGACATACACTACAATTACCAAACACGCCAACTTACATCATAAGAATTGCGCAATCGTACTTAGAAAACCGAACCTTCACGGTCAAAGTGGGCGATGTTACATCAATAAGAAGAAAAATACCTAAAGGAGTCCCGCAGGGAAGTTTAATCGGACCGCACTTTTTCAATCTGTATACCTACGATATACCTCCGCTAAATGAGAAATACAACAAGGCAAGTTATGCCGACGATGTGGCAGTCTACGCTACCTCAAAAAAGCCTGAAATGGCAGTGAAATACGTACAGCGAGGCCTCGACACGCTCACCGAATACTACAAAAAATGGCGGCTGAAACTAAACGAGACTAAAACTGAAGCGATAACATTCACGCGAAAATGCAAAAATAACATCCCGCAAGCCAAAATTCTCATGGGCGGAAAGCAACTAGATTGGAAATCCGAAGTCAAGTACCTAGGACTCACAATGGACTCAAAACTAAATTGGAAAGCTCACATCGCCATAGCGACGGCGAAAACTCAAAAAGCAATAGGATCGATAAGCCCAATATTCAACAGAAAGAGCCCGCTAGCTAAGAGAAAGAAAATACATCTGTACCTCAGTCTAATACGCCCGGCGCTAACGTACGCTTTACCGGTTTGGAGTAACATTGCGTACACTACATTTAAAAAACTTCAAGTAACTCAAAACAAATGCATAAAAATCGCCTACAACACACCACGATACACAAACCTCAAAAGAATACACGAACGAGAAGATATACCTACATTACAGGAGCACGCATACCAACTCACATCACGATTCTACAACACTATGAACCCGGATAATCCGTTAATTAAAGCGCTGGGTAATTATAACTCGCCAGCGGACCTCGCTTTCAACTACAAACATAGAATGCCCAAACACCTAATCATGAAGTTCCATGAGAATGAAAACAGCGCCAGTGAAGAATTAGAAGAAGAGGACGGTAATTATTAGCGCAAAGTATCCTTTTTAATATAACAAAATGTTTTTATCCCATACGTTTTTTCTCCCAAATGCTTTTTTCTCACCGCAGGCAGGTAGATGTACAGACCACCGAAGCGAAAAGGACGAAGCCAAATTATGAAAAAATGAAATATTTACATTCAGTAAATCACAAAGGTAAAACAGCGTAAAAAGTTCAGAACTTATGGTTTTTCTTTTTCTTGTCATTTGTATGAGGTTTTTTATCCAGTTTTATTTTTCCTCATCATTAATGAAATATAAAATCAGTCAAGTAAATACAACCATCAGATGGTGATAGTAATAATGCCAAATGAGCCGTAGTACTAGTCAGCTAGAAACATGAAGGGTATTGTTATAAGCCCTAGCTAGTTAGAGGATTACGAAAGAATCCATAAAATCAAAAAAAAAAAAAAAGCCTTGGCCGAAAACGGGAACAAAATGACCAGTGGCGGGGAGTGAGGATTTCGCCAGTGGCGTGGGGTAGGCACATTTTATAAATGTAAAACATATTTTAATAAAAATAAATAATGTGGCCAACGACGTCCGTTACAGTCGTATTAAAGGATTATTGATTACAAAATGTTGATTATCACCACACTTGTAAACACAAGCACTTACTTCTATAAAAGAAAAACATTTTAAAAAATCAAAAGCGGTGAAAACTAATTTTACGAATTATTTTAGTTAACATAAATGATTATTCTCTGTAAATTGGTTAATTATTTACTAAAATATAAAAACTGCTTGAGACAAATATTCAACTTATAATTTCTTATTGTATGCACCAACAATATTTTATGCATAAATTTATAAAATAATAGCGAATGCATCACTATTAGTCACAATTTTCAATTATTTATGTTAGTAATTCATTTCTTTAACAATCAATAAAGCAACATTATTTTCAAAATTTTATTTATATATTAGATGTAAAAAAACAACTCACAATTTAGCGCAAATGTATCCCCGAAAGATTAAAATAAAAGGAAATCAATAAGAATCCAAAAAGGTATAAATTGCTGACGATGACTCTTTTAAAATGAAAGCGTATTTTTAATTGAAATTGCGCGCCAAAACTTCCGCGAAGGGTGCCCCGATAGCTATCGTTAACCCGCCGAATGCTACCGTTCGCGAAGAATTGTCATTTAAGTGTGACGTTTTGACAATTAACAATATTTGCGTAGTTTTAACAAGGGAAAACTTAATACTATCGTAAGTATTGACTGTAAACACGATTAGTGACTTATTTGTGAAGCAATAATGCGATTAAATTAATAGAATAACGTAATTGCGATGTTTGTAAATTACATAACATGTCGAAAGCCAGAAATGTCAGATAAAAGTGATTTAATTTACAATAAACTACACATACCATTGAGGATTTCTACATAAATAAAAATAACTATCGGATAAAATGTCTGGCGCTCTAAACTGTGTGTTTTGAATATAACCAAAATGAAACCAAAAACCACAAACCATATGGGGCAATAACGGAGTTCGTGAATTTATTAATATCTAAGTAAATTGGCCATTTCGTTATCACCCATCCTACAACCGAAAAGAGAGCATGGACTGCATAAATAAACCATTCATATGGACTGTCTCTCCAGTGACAGGTGGGAAGTACATTTAATTAACTATGTAATCCATGACAAAATAAAATACATTAATAAAGTGCTGAATTTTCCACAGGTACCTACTTACTGCAGTAAAATTTTGGAAGTGGGGCTTGGCTGTCTGTCAGTCGTCGATTAGCCGATGCATATTAAATGTTTCATTGGCTATCAACGACACAATACACCAGACGTGGGTCAAATTTCCATTGACTGCTGCAGATAGGCAAAAGGCCAGACAAATATTTGAGCGATCCGGTGATCCTTTCACTGGTACTATAGGAGCAATTGAATGCACTCATATAGCTATCGTTGGCCCTGCAGTAATGGAAGATATGTACTGCTATCATCACGGGAATAACTCCTTAAACGAGAAAATGGTGAGCTCTTCATTTTGATCATTCTTTGTGTTATTTAATATGCACAAGAAAGACACATTATAATAAAAAATTAACATTTCAGATTCGTGATCCAAACTTGGTAACCTTGGATGTAAATGTAAAGTGGCACTCTGGCATGAAAGAGGAAAAAGGGGCTCATAGGTATAAATGATTCATGACATATGTAGTACATAATAAACGTTTTATTGACAACACACAATTATAAATAATTTTTCAACAAAAACAAGTACACAACAAATAATATTGTCTTCTCTCAACATAGAACTGGAAACATTATATTTAGTTCAAACATATTGATATATTATATTCGATTTAAAAACAAAACGAATGTAATATATCATTTGAAAGCAATTAAAACCACAAAACTTATGTTCATTTAAATATATGATGTTTTTGTACTTAACAGGAGATTCAGGCTACCCTTAGGAACCAAATTCCAAATTCAGTCATTGAAAAGGTAAAAAGATACACCGATGCACACTGTAAAGCTCGGTCAGCTGTGGAAAGGTGTTTCGGAGTTCTAAAAGGGACTTGGAGATGCCTATCGGCCCAGCGGATTTTGATGAGTGAGTCTGCAAGAGCGAACCGAATTATAAATTCATGCGTCGTGTAACACAATCTACGCAGGATAGGCAGAATCGATGAACAAGTTTTCTTCACCAAAAAAGCGCCGTTCTGCTGATCCATCAGCTTCTCATCAGCTCTGCTCTCGTTTCGGTCTGAAAGATTTAATAAATTAATTTATTAAATTAATGTCGCTCATAATTTTTAATTGATCTTACGATATTATAAAATATAGTTTATATGCATTTAAATAAATTAAACTATTTATTGTTATATTAAATTGATGTATACGATCTTGCTTGGTTTTCCTGCGAACTTAGATTCAATGGACGTGAAGCTACTTTATTTGTATAAAGAATTACCTGCTACGAATCGAGGTCTTCTCCTTGATCTCTGGGTTGGCTTGGGGAGGGGGAGGTCTGTACTGTTGGAGGAGTGGTTGGCGGTGTAGGTAGTAACCAAAGATATTAGAAGAACGAGATATGCTATGTTGGCCGCCGGACCGTAGCCGGAGTACTACCTAATTAGGGTACTTTGAACGGTATCGGGACGTGTACGCACAGAAATCTGTTCTATGTATTAGTGCGGATACCTTAGCGATGCCTTAGCGTAAGCGAAGGTGTGCAGTAGTATTGGTGAACAAAACCGGCGACACTCGGCAAAACAATTCCACTCAGTACGAACTGCGCATAGCACATCTCGTTCTTCTAATATCTTTGGTAGTAACACTTCACCACTGCCGCACACACTGTTTCTCTACCTCTAGCATCTCTACAACTACAGGACGCTCTTAAGCGATATCCAAGTGCTAGAAGAAATCTTTATAAAATAAATAAACATATCAAATTGTATCTTTTGAAATTTGATTATTTAGTAACACATATTATGTTAACTAACAAATAAATTTGTGTATACCATATCAGGTATTTTGACTCGGCATATCCTCTCTGCTAAAGGTATATTGTGTTTAATCGCTATACAATTCGACACACAATATCAGTTGTGTACTTGTTAAACATGATATAGCGCCATCCAACATTAAAAAAACTACGTACAACGTCATTGGAAAGGACTTTGGGCACATCTAGTCCTTCAATTGACACTCTGCCAATGAGACCGACTATTTTTTCTTCTAACTAACTAACGTGAGATGTTACCAGTTTGCAGGCGGCCTATCCGCATTTTGGCAACCTTGGTCCTCACGTTAGATTTGAATGTGGTCCACACCTGAAACGAGTACTTCAGGTATTTATTTTATTGATACATGATATAGAGAGTACATGTGGTTTTTTGTGATATTTCACCCTACATGCTAGGGATGACCCTGTGTTATGGTGGGTGAATCTATACAGAACATAAATCCAATGCACTACACATTGTTAAGCAAGCACTATTAAAAGTGGATAAATAAAGTATTTTTTTGCGATTAGATTATAGTCTTGTGTGGACCAGCATTATTTAATGTATCTCCAAGGTTTTAAAATGTCGTCTCGGTTTTAAAAGATTGACCTGGCTATCATGGATCCGCCAGCAGCATTTATCGAATTATTGTCTTGACCGTGCCACTCTGTTGCAGCACACTGAAGGAGAATTTTCCGACAATTGATGAGACGTAATTATTACACACTATTCTTAGGTTTGAAAAACAAATATGTAGACGAAAGATAATAATACAATAACTATCTCATTTTATACTTCGTTTTAGTGAAAAATATTATGATACTTCAAAAAAACATAAAAATACAATCGTTCAATTGTACACAGACATAATACGTTGTTAATTCCGTTTCAGTCTGGGGTAAAAAGCATCTTAATGATATTCATGCTTTTACTTACAACAAATATCACCTATTTGGTCCCCTTTATATAAAGTTCACTCCAATAATATAGAAAGAGTTCAGCACAAATTTCTTAAGTACGTAAATTTTAAGCTCGGAATTCCTATTGATTACATTAATTATGTAAGTTTGATGAATCAATTGCATCTAATAACACTGTCTGACAGGAGAATTATTTCAGACCTGGTTGTGTTACACAGAGTCATTAACAACTTAATTAATAGTCCTGCCATCCTTGCCACTATTAAACTACATGTGCCGACTAGGAATACAAGACAAAATATAACATTCTTCTGTAATACATACTCGACCAACTATCAGACACACTCACTGACCAATAGGATGCACGATCTGGGCAACAAGTATGGGGGTGTTATTGACTTATTTATTGACTCCATATATAGAATTAAGCATAATCTACACCAACACTTTGTTGAATCCTACAAATTAGAGTAGCTTTGGTAAATTAGTTTTAATGATTTGTTTTATATGTATTTTTTTTGTAATTTCTTTTTTACTTTATGTTACTCTTACGTTTTACTAATATCGCTTCATATTTTTTTAATATTTTCTAATTATACCTGTAATCACAATTTTACAAGTGTGTATTTTTTACCTTCTTTAAAACGGATTACATCTATTTACTGTCAATATCTCCTGTATAATACATATTCTCTTATTTTACTGCATCATGTATCACTTCTATGTAAAAGCCTTTTTAGGCGTATATATATATATAAAAAAAAAAAAAAAAATAGCATTTCCTTACCGCATTTTAAACAATTTCGTCAACTTAATCAGCAAACCAACACGAAAACGGTGACAGTTAGCAGCATTAAGATTTGGCGGCAAACGCGGCAAATGTCACTTTAGAAGTGGTGAAAGTGTAATAAAGTAATTACTATCCAGCGAAATCTTCGATAAATGGCATATTTGTGTGATTCATAAATAAAATAAGCTATTATGAAAATGCATTATAATACAAAGTAATAATTACTTTGTAATTATTTTATGTTTTAGTTAAAAACCTTGCGTTACTTGATTATATTCCACCAATTTTTGTTTTCAAAAATTTCGTCAGTGCTTTTAAAAATGCTTGTTTAGGATTTTTTTACTAGGTTTCTCCTTAATCGAACTTGTAAGGATATCAAAAAATCGTGTATTGCTAATTAGTTGCGAAAAGATGTTACAAGTGAGAGACAGGTATCTTTCGCAAACGATAGCATTCGTTGACGAATGCTATCGTTTAGCTTAAAGCGTGGTACACACGCAAAGCTCACATCAAAAGTTAATGTACAGCGTAGCGATGGGCGGAATCGATGAATCATCGATGGTTTACTCGATCTTTTTTACCATTCGAAATATCTCGATTTATTGTCAGAATTAATTCGAATGCAACTCCGAGACAATCGTTTTGAAACGTCATCGAAAGTCGTCGCTGCGATTGGTCAGAAATAATCGATGCCAGCCAAGCGTTGTGATTGGTCAGAATTAATTCGAATGCACGGTCCGAAATAATCGTTTTCAAATGTCATCGAAAGTGGAATCGAGACAATCGCTCTGAAATGTCAGAAATCATTCGAATGTTCAATCCGAGACAATCGTTTTCAAACTGTCAGAATTCGTTCGAAAACGCAAATCGATTCTCATATTCGAGAGGTTATATTTCGAGATGTCAAAATATCTCAGATTGCTTGACACACGAAATATTTTATAAGTACATTGTTGGCTGCCTACTGAAGCATGTTGATGTTATAATCAACCTCGTGTGTGAATTGTAAATTATGAATTAATACTTTTAGGTGACGATTTACGTTTCCAGTAGGTATAGTTTATGTGTAAAAGATTTTCTGGTGATAGTTTTTCACAATTGAAGGTTTAATAATAATAATATAATAATAATAATAATATGTGATGTGGGGAGGTTAGTGCAATCCCACACGTCCCATATAGATATACATTTTTTTTGTACAATATATATAATAAATTATCAAATAAGGAAAACTATGCAGGGTGTGGTCTTGAGTGCGCTTGGGCCCAGCGCTCACTCAGGAGTGGCGCTTGGTGTTGGTAGGCTGCGGTCACCAACGTGTTGGTGGAGGCCATTAGCCGCATCCTGGCTCTAGTGACCCGGTGTCTCATCAGGCCGGCAAATCCATTCAGTCCTAGTTCCGTGAACATTGTCGATGCGCTGCTGTATCTTCGGTATCCAAATATTATTCTACAGGCGTCATTATATTGAATTCGGAGTCGTTCCATCGAGCAAGTTCGGTAGTGACACCATGTCTCACACGTATACAGGCCAGTACAGAATGCGTTGAACAGTATTTTTTAACGGTATTGCTGCATTTGCAAAATCTGCGGGCAATCATGTTAGAAACTATGTTTAGGCTTCTCCTTTGTCGTTCGATATCGCCATCGTCCAATAGGTCTTCATTAATAATGTGCCCCAAGTATTTCACGTTCGAACATGTATTTATTTTTGCCTCGTTAAGGTATACGGGGAGTATCTTGCTTGTATCTTGACTTTTTCCGTGGTGGAACGCAATCAATTCCGTTTTCTTCGGGTTGTACATCATATTATGCTGTTTTCCATATTCTTCACAAATGTTTAGAAGTAATCTTAATCCCTTGATCGACGGAGCTAGGAGGATCATGTCGTCCGCGTAGCTTATATGATTCATACATATATTGTTAATACGACAGCCCGCTCTGATGTCCAGGCGACTTGACAACTCGTCCATGTATACATTAAATAGTATGGGAGACATACACCCTCCTTGCCTTACTCCTGACCGCAAATATATCGGCTGGGAGTATTTACTTGCCCACCGTACAACATTTTCCTGCTGGGAGTGCCATCGGGATAGTATGTTTATAAATAAGGTAGGTATATTCCTAGCTTTCAATTTATCCCATAATGTTTTATGACAGACCCTGTCGAAGGCTTTACTTAGGTCTAAGAAGCACCCGTACACGGTAGTTTTTCGTTTCTTGTAGAATTCTATTATTTGCTTTGCAGTATATATTGCCATATTAGTGGATAATCTAAATTTAAATCCCATCTGGTTATCTTTAGACATTAGTTTATCATGTATCTCATTTAATATTTCCCTTTCAAATAATCTTGCAGTTATAGTTGCTAAAGATATTGGCCGGTAATTGCTGGAGTTAGTCATGTCAGGCTGTCCCAATTTCAGGATTGGAGTTATAATCGTTTTCGTCATTGCACCCGGTATATGGTTGTGTTTAAGTATTGCGTTGAACAGTATATTTAGTAGTTTGGGTATGTATCTACCTCCGTATTTTATGTGTTCAATACTTAGATTATCATGTCCCGGAGACTTACCAGCCTTGGTGCCTGTTATGGCCTTCATTATACTACTTTCAGAGAGGTAAACGTTTTGTCCATCATATTCCATAATATCAGGGACAGACGGTACGTCATTTCCGGAAATATCTGCAAAGGTTCTTCTAAATGTATTAGCAATTTCCTCCGTGTTTGTGGACCCATCAATTTGGCTGGCGATTCGATTTTTTGGTTTGATCAGGTTGTTGCTTTTCTTCCAGAATTGGGAAAACTGCTTTGTGTCAGTGATTTTACGATATCATCCATTTTTGTTTGTTCAGAAGAGCTTTGGCAGTGTTTAAGAGCTATTTTGAACTCCTTCCTTTTTCGTTTTCTTTCATCCGCAATGGGACCGTGTAGTGGTCTCCCATTCTTAATCCATTCCATCAACGCCGATCTGGAATTTTCGTAGTGTTCCTTAACTTGTTGATTCCACCCAGCAATGTCACGATGTGTTTTTGGATTGCTTTGATTGTTCTCCCGATGAAATACAGTATTGGCAGCCCTACTTAAGGCTTCAACGATGTCTGTGTATATATTTTCCATGTTTTGTATATGGTCGCATCTGTCACTTAAAGAATCCGAATTACAAATGGATTCGGAGTGTCTTTGATAGATCACACTAAGTAATGCTTCTGCTACAGACGTATATTCACTGATTTTCTTATTATTATTCCTTCTCCATAGTATGTTATTAGGTTGTTGTAGAATATTAAAAATAGTTACAGGTAATTTTTCAGCAGCGATTACGCAAGATGTCGGCCTCTGATCGGACCAGTCGGTATCATAGTGTATTTTTATACTATCTATTTTGTTCTTAAGACTATTAGTGCATATACAGTGATCGAGCCAGGAAGTGGTATTGTGTGCATCGCTAATATACGTATATGTGTCATTCGGTAGTCTTTCAATATCGATACAATGTAGTTATTTTCGGTGTAGAAATGAGAGAGTACTTTCCCGAATATGGAGGATGGGTGAGCGTTGAAATCTCCCATAACAATGGTTTCAGAGTGTTCGTTATCTTGAATGATCGTATGTATTTTAGAAAGGTAGTTGGTGAAGTCGGTAAGGTTGTCCGCGTGACATACCGGCATGTAGACAGTCAGTATGCTTATCGTCTCTCCGTTGGTGAGTATCTGAATACCAGCGATGCGGTCATCTCCACACGGTATTATTGAAGCTTGCAGCTTGTTCCTCCAAATTACTGCGACTCCTCCGTAGGGTCGGCCTCGTAGCGGTCCGTTTGATAAATCTACAGCAGAGGTACCCCATCCCTGGAAGTTTGGATGAATTTTGGATAGATTCGATGTTTCGTTTTGTAATAACCACGTTTCTTGCAAAAGTATTACATCGTAGATATCGCACATATCTATAATAAAGTTAACGTTTCGTTTAAAACTTTTGCAGTTTATTGAAATTATCTTAATTTTGTTCTTTTCCATTGTATTTTTTTTCAATAAATTTTCGGAAAACAGTACCAGTCGGCCAAAATTCTTTGTTCATGTAGGTTTTGAAATCCGTATTCGGTATAGTCAACTTGAAAGATCCAAACTGCGCGGGATTTCGTTGTATTATTTTTTCTATTTGGATATTACTTCCTTTTATTTTACAATTGATAAAGTTTCGAATATTGTCCTCGGTTACACTATTGTTGAACCTCGACACATAGAGCGTGGTTTTTAACTCAGATATATTGAGGGAGTTCTCCATCGCTGTTCCAGTTGCAATAATATTTCTCGATCTCCTTAGTTTTCTTGTAACGGTTTTATAACCATCCGTATTAAAATTAGTTGTCTCTGGTTTAAATGTATTTTTGTGAGATTGTGTGCGTGCAACTTTGGCTGGTTCACCCATACCCGGTTGATGTACCTGTGATGTCTGTAGTATGACTTGTTGCTGTTGTGTGAGAGAGCTAGACGCCGCTACTTTATGGTGCTGCCACACGCAAAGCTCACATCAAAAGTTAATGTACAGCGCATCATCTTTTCTACCGACACACGACGCTATCAAATATTTCTTCCTATGGTAGGAGAGGGGGTCAGTTGAATTCGAGAGCGGCCGAGGAACATAATTTCATCTGTCAAAGTGACAACTTTACTAAGGGAACACGGAACTTAGTTGGTAGCTCCGTAATTAAAATGACCCCCTCTCCTTTTTACGGCGGAGAGGGGGACGCATAACTTTTCAAATATCGCTTCGGGAGCGGATACGTAAAATAAATTCGGTTAGCGAAGTTCAGAACCACACTTATAGCGCGTTATCTTTTTACGTGTGTCGGGTCTGTATGGGATTGTATGGCGAGCGCTATTGTGCTTTATATTATCTGTTGATGTGAGCTTTGCGTGTGGCAGCACCATTATTCCATGATTGAGGAGAGTGCATGACAGGTGGGGCAGCTAATCCGAGGGGCGCGGGCGGGGTTATCACATTACTGCAGTGCGCATTGTTGTCCAAATTAAATTCATTAGTTGGCGACCGTGAGTTTGAGCGGTTCTTATCTATGGCTACCGGTATGGTGACTTTCAATGTGTTCAAGGACGGCGATGTGTTTTCGTCTTGATTTGGAATACGGTAATGTTTATTTATTTTCAGTTCATTCCTTAGGAGACCCATTTCAGAGCGCAATACTTCCAGATCGCTTTGTTTGGACATTTGTGACTGAATTGTGGTTAATTCACCCTTTAATGCCGTGATATCTTTTAGGAGACAAGTGACATCTACGTGATCGAAATTGACAGGCGGTAGTTTGTGTAGATTCTGAGCCACAAATGTCGGTAGAGCTTCATTCTCTGTTTCCTTCAGTATTTTAATGAAATCATATAAATTCTTAGACTTCCTACCTTCGCCTTTCCTCATAATCCTGCGTTCAACTGTTTCACTGCACAGAATGTCTTTCGCAGCCTCCATTTCGTCTTCTGAGAAATGATTGGAGCATATTTGAACCGCGGTTAGTTCGTCTAAGACATCGATTTTGTTTTGAAGAAACGTTAGAAGTTCATTAATAATTAATTTATCACTTTTTTTCGTAATATTCATATTGTTTTCATAAGCGACGGCAGCGTATGCAATTCGATCCTGCGCACGAGCAGTTCCGATCCTGCGCACGAGCAGACTGATATTATACTTAATACCTACCTATGCTATTTTTAGGTTATGTATCATCTATTCGGGACATTCGGGTAGTGTATATTTAAAATAAAATAAACCAATAACTTAGCAAACACCATTTTTATATTTAATGCTGATCGGGTTTCACTACAACCGTAGCTTCTTCGGGCAGTATACAATATTCAGTATATATTAAACTCATCAAGTGACATGTGTTCGTTCATATAAACATAATATATCTGCTACCTATGCTACGAACAAATATATTTAATTTATTTGAAATTAACATGAATGAAATTAACATCGGTGTAACTTGTATAATAATTTATTTTAATTGTACGTAGGTATGTAGATATTCGAATCTTATTAATTATTTATAAAAATGTTAATTGCATATGCATACATATTTGAAATTCGTGGCTAACAGGAATAATACTAATGTTGCTAGCAGACAACAAGGGAATCATGCCAGGAATGAAAATTAGTGATTGAAATTTCGCTAGTACCTGCTTACCAAAAATATTGCCATACTAATGAAAATAAATTACAACTGGAATATGCAAACATTTTTTTTACGATAGGAATAGTCTTGATATTCGAGTTTCTATTTTCGAATCCTACCCCCCCCCCCCCCGACGGAAAAAATTTTGCCCCTCTCCGTAGCTATTGCTCCCGCACTCCGAGCGATTCATTCGAATGGATCATTCGATTCTTTTGATGTTTCGGTTAAAAAAAATCGATTATATAAATATTTCGATCATTCCCATCACTAGTACAGCGCATCATCTTTTCTACCGACACACGACGCTATCAAATATTTCTTCCTATGGTAGGAGAGGGGGTCAGTTGAATTCGAGAGCGGCCGAGGAACGTAATTTCATCTCTCAAAGTGACAACTTTACTTACTGACAGCTTGAGCACGTTTTCGAAATGGATGATACTTGTCGCCTATTGCTGGATCTGTTGGACAACAATGAAAACAATCAACAAACGAACAAACTAGAAGCTTCTCTATGTAGGTATCAGGCCGTCCAACTTTATAAAAAAACCGGATGATATTACTATATAAACATACTGAGATTAAAAATATGATTAATTTTGAAAGGGCGAAAATTTGTTTACTTCAAATTCATTTGATTATATTTATATTTTAAATATATGTTAAGTATGTTTGCCAAATAAAGTTTTTTTTATGTTTCTAAATTTACTAGCACACATGACGATATGAGCTAACATAATAAATAAGAAATGCATTATTAGGCTGCTTATGTCATGGCTGTCAAAGGGAACACGGAACTTAGTTGGTAGCTCCGTAATTAAAATGACCCCCTCTCCTTTTTACGGCGGAGAGGGGGACGCATAACTTTTCAAATATCGCGTCGGGAGCGGTTACGTAAAATAAATTCGGTTAGCGAAGTTCAGAACCACACTTATAGCGCGTTATCTTTTTACGTGTGTCGGGTCTGTATGGGATTGTAGGTATGGCGAGCGCTATTGTGCTTTATATTATCTGTTGATGTGAGCTTTGCGTGTGTACCACCCTTAAGGCTAAAAGAACGAGAATCGCCCTCCAGGCTCCTTATAACCGGAATTCAAACATCGACCACCTCTAGTGACGTTTCCATTTCTTTGTGCAGAGGCATATAACTCCGGCCTGTCCTTGAAACCCATTTGAAACCGACACCCATAACTCCGTTTTCTTATAGAAAAAAAATATTGTGGCAGAAAGCTCAGATCTCATTGGCTTATATTTCGATATCTCGCTCGAGGCCACGCGTGATATGACGCAGTTGTGTGATACCATGAGATACTATCATTTCGTGTCTAAAATATAGCTTGTTAAAGTTATTTGTGATGAAAATATAATCTGTGTAGTGTTAGCGAGTTAAAACTATATATTCAACGTAACCTAAATGCACCCCCTACGTAAGTTCAAGTTTAAAATTAATTGACAGTTCTTAGGTTATTCCAACTTAAATTACGCGTCAGGTTTTTGCAATCGCAAAATACGTTAAATGGCTTGTTAAAAGTGCTTCTTACCTACTTATTTACATTATGACATATGCCTTCTTGGCAATTATGTCTACCTTCATAGCGTATAAATACTATCGATTTACTTACCTATTCATATTAAAATTAAAATAATATTAGGATGCATTGTATAGCGCCGTTTTTTGTGTAAAATCACCCCAAGGGCGCTGTTATTGATCAATATAATTTATAAATATAAATAATAATAATTTTAAACACGTGACCATTAGTAAATTAATTTTTCTATTCAAAATAATCAGAAAAAATACAGAATTCGGCGGTCATAGATAAACACAATCATGTTTGCAAATTGTCTTCAGTGTTCTTTTCGTTTTTCATTTATTCAAGTTTCTTGTAACTTTTGGGTTTTTTGTCTCAGATTAACAAGTTTCATATAAATGGTAAATTTTCTTAGGACAATGCTTTGTCAGGTGAACTTTGCGGTCAGGTAACATTTTGATATTTTTCTGCTTCAAGAACGTTTTTTCAAAATTGTTTTTTGGCCAAAGAATGAATGGCTGAGCGCAATATTATTGTCTATGGTCGAACCTTTTTTAAATGGCTTTGACTTTTACTACCTTGTATATCATCAACGCTCCGCCGGCTATATTTATTTATTTATTTATATATATATACGCCTAAAAAGGCTTTTACATAGAAGTGATACATGATGCAGTACAATAAGAGAATATGTATTATACAGGGGATATTGACAGTAAATAGATGTAATCCATTTTAAAGAAGGAAAAAAAATAACATAAAGTAAAAAAGAAATTACAACAACATTACATATAAAACAAATCATTAAAACTAATTTACCAAAGCTACTCTAATTTGTAGGATTCAACAAAGTGTTGATGTAGATTATGCTTAGTTCTATATATGGAGTCAATAAATAAATCAATAACACCCCCATACTTGTTGCCCAGATCATGCATCCTGTTGGTCAGTGAGTGTGTCTGATAGTTGGTCGAGTATGTATTACAGAAGAATGTTATATTTTGCCTTGTATTCCTAGTCGGCACATGTAGTTTAATAGTGGCAAGGATGGCAGGACTAACAATTAGTTGTTAATGACTCTGTGTAACACAACCAGGTCTGAAATAATTCTCCTGTCAGACAGTGTTATTAGATGCAATTGATTCATCAAACTGACATAATTAATGTAATCAATAGGAATTCCGAGCTTAAAATTAACGTACCTAAGAAATTTGTGCTGAACTCTTTCTATATTATTGGAGTGAACTTTATATAAAGGGGACCAAATAGGTGAATTATACTCCAATTGACTTCTGACTAATGAAGTATAGAGGGTTCTCATACAATCTATGGACTTAAAATCGGTTAAAGTTCTGCAAAGGAAGCCAAGCATCTTTAAAGCCTTATTAGTTATATAGTTGATGTGTTCAATGAATGACAAGTTTTCAACGAATATTACACCCAAGTCACGAATATGTGATACTGGTATTAATTTAATATTATTTAATGTATATTCATGTAATATATTATAACGAGTTTTGGAAAATCGTATTACTTGACATTTCTGAATGTTCAAAAATAAAGCATTTTGTTCACACCATTGATGAAGTTGTTCTAAATTACTCTGTAAAATTTGACAATCGGATACATTTCGTATTCTTTTATATATTTTTAAGTCGTCAGCAAATAGCAGAACTTCTACATCATTAAATTGGTCAACAATGTCATTGATGAATAATAAGAAAAATATTGGGCCGAGGTGGGACCCTTGAGGAACCCCACTTGTGGCCTCGAATATATAAGATTGTACAGAATTAATCTTAACACTAAGCACCCTATGGCTAAGATAACTAACAATCAAACTCAATAATTTACCTTTGATGCCCAACGATCGAAGTTTATAAATAAGTATGTGATGTCGAACCTTATCAAAAGCTTTACTAAAGTCAGTGTATATACTGTCCACTTGTTGTTTGAGACCCAGAGATTCAGATATGTAATTTTCATAAATCATTAAATTACTTAAAGTGGAGCGACCTGTGATGAAGCCATGTTGGTTAGGAACAATAATGTTGTTGATAGGTTTTACAATGATATCTAGGACTAATTTCTCAAAAACTTTCGGAAAAGCAGACATTATACAAATTGGTCTATAGTTTGATACATCGCTTTTATCTCCTTTTTTATGGATAGGGGTTAAATAACTCTTTTTCCACTGAGCTGGAAAAGAACCAGAACTTAAAGAATTGTTAAAGAGTTTATAAAGAGGATATATCAGACTACTAACACAGGTTTTGAAAAATATTGGAGGAATACCATCCGGTCCAGCAGATTTATTGCTATCTAATTCTTTTATGACTTTTTCTATAGATTCTTTTTTGATGAAACATTGGCTTAGATTTAATACCTCTTCCACTGAAATATCGGGAATCGTATTGACACGAATATCTGAGTCGTAAACACTTTTAAATGAATCAGCAAATAGATTAACTATACCTTCGATACTGTCGGCACATTTTTCTTTTAAGTACATGTTATTGGGAAATCCACAATCATTTTTTTGTTGACTTTTAGAAAAACTCCATAATTTTTTTACATTTTGGTGTACCTCTTTTTCAATTAGGCTTATATAATCACTATAGCATTTTATTGATAATTCTTTACACTGCTTACGTAATTTAGTAAAAGTTATGTAATCATTAGGATTTCTGGTATGTTTATATATTCTATGGATATGTTTTTTATAATTAATATGTTTTTTTAATTCCCTCGTAAACCATTTGGGATAGTTAGATGGTGTGAAGTTGACCCTAGGAACAAAGCGCTCTATCGAGGTATTTAAAATTGAGTAAAATTGATTATTTAAATTATTTTCGTTGTCTAAAAATGACCAATCTACCGAGGTAAGGTACTCATTAATATTATGGTATTCGGCTTTGGAGAAATTATACGATGTGGTAGTTAGGTTTGGAGATCTTCCAGACATATTTGTTATGATAATATCTAATAGTGGATGGTGTTTATCTAGAGGCAATAATAATTCGTCAGATTTCTCAACCACTATTTTTGAATCACTTGAAAACACTAAATCTAACATTCGATTATTAGAATTAGACACATTGTTTGATTGAGTTAGTCCTAGGAATATGGACATATCACGATCATCAAGCTATAAGGCTATATCAAGGGTTAAGAAGTTTGCTAACTTTTCCCATACAAAAAGCCCGAAAGTGACCTAGTGAGTGGTTTATTTACGTCTTCGTGCATCTTTCTTAGTAACACAATGCCATTGTTATTCCTTCTTTCTGAAGTAGTATTGTATTCTGCATAATATTCATGCTCCATTTATACAGTTTTGTATCACTTCATTGAACATCGCATTTCTATTCCGAAGTTAATCACATTCTTACACTTCTAATTTACTAGTGACAATTCTTCAACACATTCGAACTGTTGCCTCGTACTCATGTAAGTAGGTTGATGTTATATTGACTAAATAAGACCTGAGCAACTTAATTGGTGCATTTTTTAATAAGAATATATCAGTTTTACATCATTCGCTTTATAATATATTGAGTTACCCAACATCAACCAGGTTAACTCGCGACAGACTGTACTTGGGGTTGTTTACACTGAGTGGAAAATTATTCTAATTAGTCAATTCCATTAGGTGTTACATTACATATTTTGTCTTGCGTTTACGCATTTTCAGTGATAGACACCACCAAGTTTTTTTTTTACTTTGCACTCTGTAATTGAAACTAATATAAAACATTTTGTTTTATACCAAATCTTATCGCAAAACGCGGCAAAAGCCGTTTAAATAAACCTTTTTAATCTGTATAAGGATTCAGGGTGATACTGAGAGTATCTAGCACTCAGATAACATTGTAGCAACTGGTTCAACTCTTGCAAAACTCAACTCTAATAACGTATGTACATCGGTTATATTAATTCAGTCAAGAATATTTACTGTCAGTCATGTTTGTAAAGTCAATGCCGCTTTTAGATCTGCGAATGTTCTCTCATCTGTCGTGTTATTGGTGAAAGCGGATATTCAAAACTTATTAAAATAAAAAGTTTAATGGGTTAATGATTTTACACATGAATCGAGTTTAAATTTAAATCATTGTGACAAGTGTATCCATGAAATATATTTCTTTTGATTTTGTTTCATTCCATGTTAGACTTATATACTAGGCGTAATAAACAAACTGTCAACCAGACACGTGTGATAAAAAAGTTTCCTTGAAAGCATTCTTAACTTTATAAAATTTACCTTAATCGATAGCAGGCAAAATTGGCAAAATTTTTAGACATCTGCTCTCCATATTGATATTGGACATCTCTGATTCTAGAGGTCAAAAAAACGGTCTATATTATTTATTATATGTGGTCCATTTCACCTTCAAGGTTTTGAATATTTCGTTCGAGCTGAAGGTGATCACTTTAAACTAATTATAATCTTCGTAAATAATATACCATTTCAGCTCTAACATATTTTGAGTTTGGACCATTTACCAGAAGGCCATGGATCTTCCCAACACAGAGAGTGTTTCCATCAAGGTGGAGCCAGGGTCGCAGGATGAGGACGGAAGTGAAATGCCGTATACCGATATAGATATCTACCTGCCGGATGTAAAGAAGGAATGTTTGCAGTATGCGAGTAGTTAGTTGCATTGTAATAGATAGGTTTTCAAGAAACTGCCCATATTTTACAGGGCTAGTAGATTCAGATACAGATCTCAATTATGCCCAAATACTTGATTAACCTACTTGACTGTGCACATGAAGGCGATGCGTCCGATAATCCATTGTTATGTTTGTTTCCACGGGGTTTCGGGGGATACTGAGAGTTTTTACCAATCAGATAATATTGGAGCAACTGGTTTGACTCACTCAAATCTACACCATAGCAAATTCGACAGTTATACACTTTGTTTGGCTACGATCAATATATTAACTCATTTCAGTCGGTTATATTAATCCAGTTTCGTACATTTTTTTAGTTGTTACAATTATACAAATTAAATGTTCAATATAATACGTATTTACTGCCAGTCATGTTTGTGAAGTCAACATCGTACTGAGTTCTCTTTAGGAACTGAGCGGTCTCTCTTCTGCCATCTTGGTAAAAGCGGCCGTGATATATTTTAAATATCGATCTAAATTTTATTGCGCACTGATTTTTGCCGCACGGTTATTGATTGTTTATATTATTTAAGTTACAATTTAAATGACAATGTCATGAAATAAAATATAACGCTTTCGATTTAGTTTCGTTCCATGTAATTGAATGACTAATATGATATGAAGCACAGTTATCAATCTGTCAACAGGACAAAGATTATTTAATTTTTAGTTCAGTAAGCATTTTTAGCCTAATGCGATAAAATTATAACATACTTGTATATCTGACTGTATAATTTGATTAACCTGTTCTCCATCTTGATATTTGACATCTTTGATGTATAAGGTCAAATAATCGTCCGTGATATTACTCTAGGTGGTCCAGTTTACCTCCAAGATCTTACATATTTCGTTCCAACTGAATGTGATTATTATGTTATTTATTTTCAGCTGGGACCATTTACCAGGAGGCAATGGGTCTTCCCAACAGTGTTTCCATCAAGGTGGAACCAGGGTCCCAGGAAGAGCGTGGATGTGAAATGCCGTATACAGATATAGATATCTACCTCCCGGACGTGAAGACTGAGTGTTTGCAGTATGCGGAGAGTACTCCGACAACCTCCAAGTTGGGTAACGAAGGTATGTTGGTTTCAGATGTTCGGAATTCTTTCCTGTTTCGAAGACAGGGCGTATGTTCTTGTTGATGACGTCCTTGCCGTTCACTAGTTATTCTGTTAATATCTTTAAAATTTATCTTAACTGTCAAATAAAGCAAACGTATAATAAAAAATGCTCACAATATGTATCGTTTTCTCAAAAGACTTCTTCTTGTATGTGACTTAAGTCACATACATATTTACTATATACTAGATATTTAATAAACGATTATTTACATTTTAATGAATATACCTAGATTGTTACATACAGCGGTATGTAAAAAATAAACAGACGGCTGACGTAGCCGATTTTAATTTTTTAAAGTTAACCATTTATGCTCATCTAATTTTTGGTAGTTATTTACTACACTTCACTAACTAAGCTTTATGCCCATTCTTTTCAGACTTATTGGTGAACCTGAAGACGCATCCTGGGGAAAAACTACACTCTTGTCCGCATTGTAACTATTCTTGCATTGAAAATTCATTGTTTAAAAAGCACTTGCGCACCCATACTGAAAAAAAATCCTTTTTATGTTCCGAATGTCGTTATTCATGTTTTCGAAAGAGTGATTTAAAAATTCACTTGTTTTCACACGGTGGAAAAAAACCCTTTTCATGTTTTGACTGCAATTTTTCGAGTTTTACTAAAGGACACCTAAAAATTCACAATTTTACCCACAGTAGAGAAAAACCTTTTTCGTGTTCCGACTGCAACTATTCGAGTTTTACAAAGGAACAGCTAAAAGTTCACATGTTTACCCACAGTGAAAAAAAACCTTTTTCATGTCCCGACTGCAACTATTCATTTTCAACAAAGGCACAGCTAAAAGTTCATATGTATTCCCACAGTGGCGAAAAACCTTTTTCATGTTCCGTTTGCAACTATTCAGGTTCCAGAAAGGAAAATCTAAAAAATCACATGTTTATCCACAGTGGAGAAAAACCTTTTTCATGTCCCGACTGCAACAATTCATTTACAACAAAAACACAACTAAAAATTCACATGTATAATCACAGTGGTGAAAAACCTTTTTCATGTTCCGTTTGCAACTATTCAGGTTCCAGAAAGGAACATCTAAAAGCTCACATGTATACCCACAGTGGAGAAAAACCTTTTTCGTGTACCAACTGCAACTATTCATATAAAACAAAAAGTCAGCTAAAAATTCACATGTTCACCCACAGTGGAGAAAAACCTTTTTCATGTCCCGAATGCAAATATTCATTTTCAACAAAGGCACAGCTAAAAGTTCATATTTTTTACCACAGTGGAGAAAAACCTTTTTCATGTACCGATTGCAACTATTCATGTTCAAGAAAGGGACAGTTAAAAGTTCACATGTTTACCCACAGTGGAGAAAAATCTTTTTCATGTACCGAATGCAACAATTCATATACAACAAAAAGTCAGCTAAAAATTCACATGTTTAATCACAGAGGAGAAAAACCTTTTTTATGTACCGACTGCAACTATTCATCTTCAACAAAGAGACTACTAAAAATTCACATGTTTGCCCATGGTGGAAAAAAACCTTTTTCATGTCCCGATTGCAAATATTTATGTTCAACAAAGCAACGTCTTAAATATCACATGTTTACCCACAGTGCAGAAAAACCTTTTTCATGTTCCGACTGCAACTATTCATTTCCAATAAAGGGACAGTTAAGAGTTCACATGTTTAAGCACAGTGGGGAAAAACCTTTTTCATGTTCCGACTGTAACTATTCACGTTCAACAAAAGGACAACTAAAAATTCACATGTTTACCCACGGTGGAAAAAAACCTTTTTCATGTACCGACTGCAACTATTCATGTTCAACAAAGCAACTTCTTAAATATCACATGTTTACTCACAGTGCAGAAAAACCTTTTACTTGTTCTGATTGCGACTATTCATGTTCACAAACGGGCCAACTAAAAATTCACATGCTTACCCACAGTGGAGAAAAACCGTTTTCATGTCCCGACTGCAACAATTCATTTTCAACAAAGGGTCAGTTAAAAGTTCACATGCTTACCCACAGTGGAGAAAAACCTTTTTCATGTCCCGAATGTGTATATTCATGTCCTTCAAATTGGCAACTGAAAAAACACATGCTTACCCACAGTGGAGAAAAACCTTTTTCATGTCCTGAATGCAACTATTCATCTTCAACAAAGGGACAGTTAATAGTTCACATGTGTACCCACAGTGGAGAAAAACCTTTTTCATGTCCCGAATGTCTAGATTTATTTCGTTCAAATTGGCAACTGAAAAAACACATGTTTACCCATAGAGGAAAAAAACCTTTTTCATGTTCTGACTGCAAATATTCATGTTCTCGAAAGGAAAATCTAAAAAGGCATTTAGTAATTCACAGTCAAGTTAAATCTCTTACCTGTATCTACTGCAACTTTTCATGTTTTAGAAAGTTTGCTCTAAAAAAGCACATGCTTACTCACGGTCGAGAAAAACTCTTTTAGTTTAATTTTTTTAATTTTAATTTCAACGCCCTAGTGGGCTTTTACATTTCAAGTTTTTAACATAACAAGTTTTTACACAACATAACATACAGGAGTTCAACCAGCAAATACTTATTTGGGCTCAGGCTACAGTACATTCAGCAATTATAGTTGTCACAATAATATACAAAATATAATTGAAAACATACTCGAAGCATACCGGTTGGCAGTGGTGTAAAACATTTTCTAGCGATTTATAAAAGTGGGTAATATTCTTGTAATGTAAAATATACAATTTGTTTTTTGCTATTATAAATGTACATAAGTTTGTTATTATTATGACAAAAATAAAAGATACACAACAATTACATACAAAAAGAAGTAGGTATTATGAAAATAGTTACAGAGTATTAAGTTTGTTATTGTTAACAATCAACAGGATTATTGCTTAATATCTGCATACATATACGCTTTTTAAAGGAAGCGATGTTTTTATTAAAAAATATATCAAAAGAGCACGTTTCATTCCCCACACGATGCAATCTCTGAAGACAAGAGTTGCTTCTCGCACTAATTTTATAGTGCGAGAAGCAACTATATTAAATGGAGCACGAAGTCTAGTGTTGTACTTATTGGGAACTTGATAATTTATCATATTCACTAGTTCAGGACTGTTCAAATAACCGTTGATAATTTTAAATAATAATAAAGCATCACAGATTTTTCTTCTCTGTGATAATTCAGGTAGTTTAAGCACGTGCATTAAATAATTATAATTTAAATTTTCTAATGGAATTTGTAATTTATATGCCTTAAAAATTTGTGTTGTATTCTTTCAATTTTGCGTGAGTGTACATTGTATAGAGGCGACCAGAGATAGGAATTATACTCAAGAATGCTTCTGACAAGTGTAATGTACAATGTTTTGAGTGTATTAGTATACATTAGATCTTTGGACGTTCTTAATACAAATCCGAGACATTTAAGTGCTTTATTCGTGATAATAATAAGTATCCTTACTGCAAATATTCAGCTTTTCAAAAAGGATATTGGTGATGATCTGGTTTTGTAAATCATACAGACCATCAAGGAATAATCAATTTGCTTTATAAAAATAGGTTTATTGCGAAATTCGCTCTGCAGGCTGCTAAACAATATTATCCATTCAGTCACCCAAATACATAAAAACAGAGGACTTCCGCCTAGGCCGTAGAGGTCCTGGCCGGAGTCCGTATATAATCTTTTTAGTATTATCTCCACCCCGAAGTCCCCGATAGGAAATAAGACTTTAGAACTCGTCATCTTCGGGGATTCTATAAAGATTGTATACATGCTGACACAGAACTATAAAAAAAACATTTTTTTATGAAAAGTCAAAAGATTCCTTGTGCAATGATAAAAGAATTAGCTAGCAGTACTTCTCGGCTAAACCTATATTTATTGCTAAGGGTTTCCATTTTAAACATAGAAAAATATTACCGTTCTACAAAATAGCAAAGGATTTTCGTATTATTATTTTTGTGATACTGGATATCTGAAAAATAAAAATCGCTACATTGGTTTATCCTTCGACCCAGAAAAATTTTCCGAAAAGAGATGTTGTCATGGAATTAAGACCAATCCACGATATTCGCAATTATTTTTTGTCTTTGTTTGTATAATATACACGTTTAAAATACATTTGTTTTAACATTAGCCACACGCTCTGAGAAAAATAATTTCCTTCAGGGTTTATGTAGTCTTTGGGAATGCTATTTAGAGAGACTTTTATTATAAAATAAGTAGAGCATGTTCTGGAAAGGGTAAAAGGAGTAGGTAGGAATCTAGGGATCAGTATATTAGTACTGTATCAAAATATAACTAGCCGTTGGAATTAATAGTTATATTCATTCAACGACCAACGCTATTGAAAAAAATTACGTCAATAGGTTGAAATATAATACCTAAATACGAATATGAGTCGACGATTCGACATGTATCATGTTGTTTGAGATGTATTGATACTATTTACGCCTAATAAATAAAAAGGGTGAAGTGTTTACACTTCATAAGCGACATTACGCGAAATTTTAAATGGTCTTTTGGTTATGCAGACGTTTTTTTTGGATTTTCCCATCCGAAACGGCCGATGTATAGCGCCAACGGACAATCAAATCTATCAATGGCAAGCAAATTTCCAACGCCGCTCGTTGGTTATTATTTGTGCTATAATGTACCCAATATTTCAAAAGTATTGGCGGTTGACGCCCGATATATAAAAAGGGTGAAGAGATTACACTTCATGAACGATGTTGTGCTTATTTGTAATGATCTTTCGGTTATGTACCTAACTACTAAACGTCTTTTAAATGTTCCCATTCGACAGGGCCGCCAAGTGTCATGTAAATCGGTGACAAGCAAAATAACAATATTATTTTTTCAAAAGGACTAATTATATTTTCTACATCAACGAACCAAACTTCCAACGTTATTACGAGATAGTTGTTATATGTGTGAAGCGCGGGGCGTAGGAGACATAATGAACCGGGAGTCACACGGCAAGGGGATTCCTTGATGATGTATTTTTTGTTTATTATTTTACTTACGAAGTGAAAATAGCATTTAATTCAATGACCAGATAAATAAATAATGTTTTATTTATTTTAGTATAGTAACATATCTACAAAAATATACTTCGATCTAATAAAATTATAAATAAACGTGTTGTTATGAAGCGGTGTTAAGTCTTATTTAAAAGTAATTATTTAAAACACCTCTTCAGAACAAGTACCATTCATAGCATTAATTTTGATTAAAATTATAGAGAGCACGGTCTGGCAACAAATAGACCGCCGGGCAGTCTATTGTTTGTTTCCGTTTCCTTTCGCGGGCACTCTGGAATTGTTACACGAGCGGGGCGGCCGTGTAATGATCGCACAGTGAATTAGATTATAATTCATTTTTACCCTGGATGGGCGATCGTATTAAAAAAGTGTACATCAGTATTCCTGATGCGGGTTATTCGGTTCTTTTTTACAAAAACCAAGTCGGTGCAGGTTCTATTAAATAAACGTCCGTATAATGGATGACCGTGTGTGTGTTCGTGAAGATCACAAATAATGTTCTACTGAAGTTTATATACGCGATCCCTTGCAAATCGTTATACCGCGGACTCCGGGAAATGAAGCATTCACCTCAAGTGGCGCGATACAAGCCGTATTTTTCTTAATAAGAAACGGATAATAAAATCACAAGCCCGGACGGCACCCGCTCAAGTAATCTGCCGATCAGCTCAATGGATGGATTCGCTCCATTAATGTTACATAAACGATAGACCCGATACGCTCCAGAACCGCTTATCAGCCACCTTGTCGGAGACGCTGGACCCGTCTCCTGGACCAAAGCCCTGATGGTGCCAGCTCGATCTGTCGGGGACAGACCACCGCCGGCCGTATAGAAGCTCCCCGCTCACTTCCCGTAATTAAGTGGTTAATCAGTTTTAGATTTTTTTTTTTTTTTTTTTTTTATATTTACTCCACACAGGAGGCCCTGAAGAAAATAATTTCCCTCAGGGCCTATGTCATCTTTGGGGATGCTGTGTGGAGGGTCTTTTTGTGGAGAGGAAGGAGTGAACATGGGTCTTGAAGAGTCCCATGTTGTAGGAGGGAGGAATTAAAAAACCAATTATTGATCCCTGGGGGTAAGTGCCGAGTCATAATATGTAACATGTTAACTTAAATATATTCTCCATGTTTTATAATGTGCAAAAACAAAACTACAGCTTTCATTTCACTACAATCAGTAGAACCTGTAATCCTTTGTGTGCCCATGCCTTGGCGACAGTTTCATGCTCTGCCCATCCCGAACATTACTCGAGGACCGAGTATTGGCGCGCAGAAAATCTGCAAAGTTCTGGATGGCATTTAATATAAAATATGGCCGGTAACAATTGGCGCCTCAACGTGTTTTGGCTCGTGGTGATTGCATGTTGTGCTGATTTTGGTGAAATGTTTCATGATTAATTGACATAATATTGTATCACTTATGTCTAGTGATTTGAATATTGTTTCATAACCTCAAATACACTCAGTATTCTTGTAACGATAATTCATAATTTGCGTTATTCTATGGTAAAATCTTGCGTAAACTTTCATCTTTCATGAAATCTATGATTTATCTATGCTTTTGTAGCTGTCAAATTTTATGTCAACACTAATTGGTAAACAAGATGATTATATGGGAGGTTATGTCAAACTGTCTAATTCATAATTATTTACGATTATTTTACGATGTCATTCACTTGTTTGATCAAGGCATATTTGCGTTTTATAATATTATTAGATTTTTACGCTAATATACATAATATTAAAAACATTTATGTCGGCGTTCTACAATACAAATTGTAAGTCCACATTACAATCGATATGCGTTTTAATTACTCGTAAGTCAACAAACACTCAATATTATTTATATACATACCTACGTCATTTTTTTTTTTTTCGCCCAAATTAAATGATATCTTTGATTGACAATTACATTAGGCCGACGTTTAATAACGTTTCACAATATAATAGGGTGGTCCATTTTTCGCAATTCTCATTAGGGTGGAGCATATTTTTTTTAACAATTTTTTTTTGTTTTTTTTCACAATTGTACAATAGAAGTTGAGCTAATATTACGTCTAATGATACTACAGCCGTCAATGAAGAGTTTCTTTTGTTTTATAAACAAAAAAAAATTAAATATTTATTTTTCTCTTCTTTTACTTCTTTCTTCCTATCTGAACATCAAAGAACGTAATCATGTCTTCACCAATACCAATACCAAATATCAATGGGGCTTCGAAGGAGGTTCTCATTAAAGAACTTAAAGACAGGAATATTGATCCATCGTCGACTTCTCATGAGTTACGTTTACAGGCGCGCGCTTATAATAAAGAGATTAAAACACCTGCTATAAGTGAAGTGAATTCTGAATCATCGGATTCTGAATTAGACGACACAACCATTAAGAAAGCCCACATAATTAAACAAACGAAGATTATTTATAGGGACTCACACTCAAATAACGTAGACGGTTGGAAACTGAAATATGACGGAAAAAGTAGTGTAAGGGAATTCTTACTATTAATTGAGGAGAAATGTAGGACAAAAAATTTTAACCAGGATCATCTTGTACGCGTTTTTCCTGATCTTTTAGAAGGTTTAGCACTCCTGTGGTTCAGGTCTATTTACACTCAGGATTTGAAATGGGACGATCTTTCAAAACTTTTGATAAGACAATTTGAAGCAAACGACCTTCAAACAGATCTTAAGGTAAAACTATTTAACATGACACAACCTAAAGGTATGTCAGTGCTAGAATTCACTCTCAGAATGAAATCATTAAACAATATGCTTGAAGCTAAACTACCGGAATTAGAACTTTTGCGGTTGGCAAAAAAAGCTTTATTGCCTATGTATACAAATTTACTAGTCTCAAGAGATATATCGACATTCGAGCAATTGACTACTCATGCAGGCAACTTGGAATCTTATGCATCACTGTCGGATGATTTCGTATCTTTCAACGTTTCTCAACCAAAAGTAGACTTACCTGTCACTAATAAACCGGAGAAATTTGATAGTACTGCTAGACAAACACCTAATTTTAATAATAATAATATTCATAGACACCAAGGTTATAGCCAAAATCAGTACAGAAAACCAAATAACAACAATTATTCCAACAACTATACTAAAGTTAGTCTTGGAAACAGAGATAATAATTATAAATACAATAAACCGTCTTCTTCTACTTCTAACACATATACAAAAACTGCACACGAAAATTCTAGAACGTTTTACAATAAACCATTCTGTTCATATTGTAAACTATCGGGACACGTTATAGAAGATTGCAGGAAGAAAAATTCAAGGTCTAACAATCCTAAAGTGGGAGCTATCAATGACAAAGCTCATAAAAAGTCAAAAAACTAGGTCGGAGTCTCTCTTGCTACAAGCCGTCCTTGGCGCAGAGGAAAAGCGAGTGGGAGAGTTGGCTCCGAATAGTTGATAAATTTCTTTCATCCCCATCAACCGGAACAGTGGGCCCGCTGCCACGGGAGATGGCTATTGAAAATGATAACCGTCCTTATACTTATGTACATATTATAAATAATTTCTACAGTGGAATGCTAGACAGCGGCGCTTCATTGTCATGTCTAGGAGGCAATAGTTATAAAATTTTTAAGGAATTAGGTATTAAGTTAGTTAAAGTTAAGTTTAGTGTTTATACAGCGGACGGTTCAAACCAACCAGTCTTAGGGACAATGTCATTGCCGGTCACGTATAAATCATCCACAAAGGAAATTCTTTTCTACGTCATCCCGACATTGTCGCCTTCAATTATTCTAGGAGTTAACTTTTGGAAGGAGTTCCACATCGCACCGGAACTGTTTTCGAAAGCTACTCTTCCTGTTTCGGAAGGAAATATTAGTGGGTTGCGGGCTATTCGGCCAGCCTCATCCCTAACTATTGAAGAGAACAGGGAACTCTCTAAAATAGTTAAAAAATTCGAGTCAATTTCTTTTGAAAAAAAGGGGTTAGGTCTAACACACTTAGTTAAACACAAAATAATTACAACAGGACCACCCATCAAACAGCGGTATTACCCTCTTTCACCCGCACGGCAGAAACAATTAGAAACAGAAGTTGATGAAATGCTAAAATTAGGGGTTATTCAACCTTCTCGTTCACCATGGTCCAGTCCAGTAATAATTGTAACAAAAAAAGACGGAACAGCTAGATTCTGCCTTGATTCTCGAAAAATTAATAACGTCACGGTACGTGATAGTTACCCTCTTCCCTATATTGCGCGTATCCTAGATAAACTGGGCGGTGCCAGATATGTTTCCTCGATTGACCTCTCCAAGGCATTTTGGCAAATAGCCTTGGACAAAAAATCATGTGAAAAGACAGCATTTGTTGTTCCTGGGCGGGGCCTCTTTGAGTTCACTCGCATGCCGTTTGGTTTGAAAAATGCTCCTAGCGAATTACAAAGACTAGCGGATGCATTGTTTGGACCTGATTTCGATGATAATGTTTTTTGCTATTTAGATGACCTTATATTAGTATCGGAAGACTTGAAATCACATTTAAACTTGTTAAATCGGGTGTACGAACGTCTACGAGACGCGGGTCTCACCATTAACTTAAAAAAGTCAGAATTTTGTAAAGCCGAGCTTAAATACTTGGGCTATATGGTGGATTCCCAGGGACTTCGCACTGATCCAAGTAAGATAGATAGTATTAAAGATTTTCCTATACCGAAAAATGCTAAACAAATTCGGGCATTTGTTGGCCTGTGCGGTTACTTTAGACGGTTTATCAAGGGATTTTCAAGCATTGCAGCTCCTTTAACAAGTATTACTGGTTCAAAAAAGGGAATTAGTAATTTTAAATGGTCACCGGAAGCTGAATCCGCATTTATTGCACTAAAGCAAGCACTTACTTCTGCCCCAGTCTTAAGTTGTCCAGATTTTTCGAAACCCTTCGCTATACACTGTGACGCAAGCTCCGTAGGCATTGGGGGGGTATTAATTCAAACTATAGATGGACAGGAGCACCCTATAGCTTATTTTTCGAGATGCTTAAACGTTCACGAACGTAATTATGGAATAACTGAGCGCGAACTTTTAGCCGTACTAGACTCCGTTACACACTTTAGACCATACATTGAAGGAACTCATTTTACAGTTGTAACCGACCACTCAAGCCTAAAATGGTTAGGTTCTCTGTCCAACCCCAGCGGTCGTCTCGCGCGTTGGAGTTCACGCCTATCCCAATTCTCGTTTGACGTAATCCATCGTAAAGGTACTCAACACATAGTCCCAGATGTCCTTTCGCGAATGGATCTTGCCGAAATCTCCATTATAGATTCAGGAAATATTCAAGATGAGTGGTATCAAAATATTTGGAAGGGTTGTCAAGAATTTCCCCAACGTTTTCAGAACTTCCAAATTCGGGAAAACGAACTATTTCGTCACACGAAAACTCGTTTAGCACTGTGTGAAGACACTGCGTGGAAAAAAGTAATTCCTCAAGAAAAAAGATTAGACATTTTAAGTAGTGTTCACGAGTCTATTCGATCTTGTCACCCCGGCGTTTTTAAAACTTATAAAAAAGCACAATTACGGTATTTTTGGCCAAATATGTACAGAGACATTAAACAATTTGTAAATCGCTGTACGGTCTGTAAGGCCCACAAAATCAGTACGGCCTCACCTAACGGTATTTCATCACATCCAAAAAAAGTTACACGTCCAATGCAAATGTTATCGTTGGATTTGGTAGGTCCATTACCGAGAAGTTACTCTGGTTTTACCGTTATTTTATCCTGTGTCGATGTTTTTTCAAAGTTTACCTGGCTGTTCCCGTTGCGCAAAGGTACCGCGCGAAGCATTGTGAAGAGTTTAGAAGAAAGTATCTTTCTTGTACATGGCGTACCGCGCACCATTGTTTGTGATAACGGCCGTCAGTTTGTATCCAAAGAATTTAAGGACTTATTAAATAATTATAATATACCTCCTCCGTTTTATAACTCTTATTATACCCCTCAAAATAATGTGGTAGAGAGATATAACCAAACTTTGGGCACCGCATTATCGATATTAGTTGAATCAGACCACCGTAATTGGTCAAAATTTTTACCACAAATACAATCAGCTATGAACAATTCCGTAAATTGCGCTACGGGTTTTACACCTTATTTTCTAATGCATGGTCGGGAGCAAATATTAGACGGTGATTTGCATCGTAACCCTATAGCTGATACGGAATCTAATTTACAAAATTGTACTAGTCAGAGAATCTACGCACAAAAATTAGAAGAACTGTCATCAGTTTATGAGCAAGTCTCAGATGCTTTACTAAAAGCTTATCAAAAAGGAGCAAACCATTATAACCTGCGGAGAAAACATGTTAGTTTTCAAGTCGGAGATAGGGTTTGGCGTAGAAATTTCGTCCAATCAAACGCTTTAAATTACTTTGCACAGAAACTAGCTCCACGCTTTGTGCAAAATATAGTCGTGAAGAAAAAATCAGACTTAATCTATACATTAGCAGACCTCAAAGGTAAGGAAACTGGTAACTTTCACGTGAAAGACATCGTCAAGTCAGAAAATATACCGGATTAATATGTTTCTGATAGTGCTTTGGTGGGTCTGGCCACCCTACCAAGTACTCTCAATTAATTAATATTTCAAATATTTTTCAATGCACGGGAGCACAAAGCGGCTTGATCACCCGAGTTGGAGCGACCCAGCATTATGACAGTCCTTAGTCCTGTCCTAGTTAATTTTCTTTTAGAAAATATAGAAATTTCGTAAAATGGTTAGTATAATCGGTAAATAATAGAAAGAAACATAATAAATTTAGTATAACACTCTAGTATCCTACTCGAGTTTGTTACACGACAATGATGTTGTTCAGATAAGCTTATAGGAAAATAATTTAAAAAAAAAAAAAAAAAAAAAAATGACTTGAAATATGGCTTTGACTAAACAAGTGAAAGTTAGGTAGCATGGGATATATAAACTGCCCAAATCTTGGAATGCACGGTGATACTTTTCCACTATCCCCGTATATTCTAGGTTTCTTAATATATACTTATGTTCATATTGTATACGTTCGCCCGTTACTTAGAAAGTGAAGATGTACCGGTCCAGTACATCTTTGTTTTCTAAGCAGTTTTAAAAAATTTTATTATTAAGAATTGAATTTTACCAAATATATTTTTGTTTACTTTATTATAATTATCTTGTCATGTTTGGAAATGGTATACTTATGTTAGTACTCTTGATATTTTGTTTAATAATTTCATAGTAATTAATGTTACAATTATAAGAGCTGGTTCAGCATATGTCTTTTCCTTAAATTCCTTCTATAACTTTAGTTATATTAAGTAAAAGTAGGTTTTATCTATAAATTAGTACAATAATACAATTTTCTACAAATTGCACCATTTACAACAATGGATGTATACAATCTTCGACCAATGACTCCATTTACAACAATGGATGTATACTACTACTAATTGCACCACATCTATAAGATTGGTTGTTGACAGTTCCACTCGATTAAACCACCTTACACACCTGCGTGTGTGTAAAGGTTAAAAGTTTTTTCTACTATTACAAAATAATGCTTTCCAAGGATGATTATTTTGTCTTATTGTATAAATTCTCTTCGAAAAACTTACCCAATAACCAGGTCAGGTAGAGTAGATAGAATTTCTTCGAAGTGTGTTTTATCTCCAACGGAGAAGTAGACTCAGTGAAAAGTGAGGGTTGGTTTACCTCCCTAAAAAAGTGTTGCCTGAGTGGCTTATCGCCCTATTAAAGGGCCAGTGAAGCTTTAACGCTTAAGTTGTTTAGATGTGTTGAGAAGAACAATAATATTTTTTTATATACCTACAGGTTTACCTACAATTTTGTTTAAGAATATTTTCCGTCACAGATGTAACGCTAACGGCAGTCTTCGACAATCGTCAATTTATCATCACCCGGTATTCCGATACTGTGGGTGCTTGCAGACTCCGTTCACGTAATATCTTCTAAAATTTGTAATTAAGTTACATTAATCTTAAGTTATCTTTAAGTTCTAGAATGGATGAATCGCAGGCTCAACCATCCGGCTGCACGCTCGATGGGTGCGATTGAAGCTGCGGCACACCCATTCATCATAAGTTTTGCTATCCAAATCGTAGATTTTGTCTTATTCCTTACTTATCTTACAAATTATGATGCTCATGTATAATTGTTGATTGTTTTTTTTAGAAACCCAGAGGATCTTTTCAAGCTTAGTTATTGCAGTTGTAGTTTTTTTTAGAGTTGTATTAATGTTTGGGGACAAACATTTGTGTGGCGCGGGGGGTAATGTTATGAAGCGGTGTTAAGTCTTATTTAAAAGTAATTATTTAAAACACCTCTTCAGAACAAGTACCATTCATAGCATTAATTTTGATTAAAATTATAGAGAGCACGGTCTGGCAACAAATAGACCGCCGGGCAGTCTATTGTTTGTTTCCGTTTCCTTTCGCGGGCACTCTGGAATTGTTACACGAGCGGGGCGGCCGTGTAATGATCGCACAGTGAATTAGATTATAATTCATTTTTACCCTGGATGGGCGATCGTATTAAAAAAGTGTACATCAGTATTCCTGATGCGGGTTATTCGGTTCTTTTTTACAAAAACCAAGTCGGTGCAGGTTCTATTAAATAAACGTCCGTATAATGGATGACCGTGTGTGTGTTCGTGAAGATCACAAATAATGTTCTACTGAAGTTTATATACGCGATCCCTTGCAAATCGTTATACCGCGGACTCCGGGAAATGAAGCATTCACCTCAAGTGGCGCGATACAAGCCGTATTTTTCTTAATAAGAAACGGATAATAAAATCACAAGCCCGGACGGCACCCGCTCAAGTAATCTGCCGATCAGCTCAATGGATGGATTCGCTCCATTAATGTTACATAAACGATAGACCCGATACGCTCCAGAACCGCTTATCAGCCACCTTGTCGGAGACGCTGGACCCGTCTCCTGGACCAAAGCCCTGATGGTGCCAGCTCGATCTGTCGGGGACAGACCACCGCCGGCCGTATAGAAGCTCCCCGCTCACTTCCCGTAATTAAGTGGTTAATCAGTTTTAGATAGAATTAAAAAACCAATTATTGATCCCTGGGGGTAAGTGCCGAGTCATAATATGTAACATGTTAACTTAAATATATTCTCCATGTTTTATAATGTGCAAAAACAAAACTACAGCTTTCATTTCACTACAATCAGTAGAACCTGTAATCCTTTGTGTGCCCATGCCTTGGCGACAGTTTCATGCTCTGCCCATCCCGAACATTACTCGAGGACCGAGTATTGGCGCGCAGAAAATCTGCAAAGTTCTGGATGGCATTTAATATAAAATATGGCCGGTAACAGTGTGTCACTAACAATAAATTGAAGATATCATTAAAGCCTAGGTATACTAATATTTTTAAGTTTTACTAAAGATTGACTTCACTAGTATAAATAAATACGTGAATAAATAAAATTGTGAAATTTTAAAAAGATTCTTGTAAATAATTGTAGATATTTAAAGTGAATTATAACTTATTCTTGATTTATGTCTACAACCTCTTAAATTTAAAATAAATTAACGTAAATTTTTCGTTTTATATAATCCTTTGTTTTGTTTAATTTTTTTATTTCATATTCCTTTCTCACAAATTTGTATTTACTTATTCCACATTATGCTGTCTCAGTAGAGGTAAAGTCACAACGAGGAAATCCATAATTGGTTTTAATTTACCATATAATACTGACGTACAAACTGATTAAATGTAAACTGTCAATTTCCCGAAAATGAATAAATAAATAAATTATTAGTGTTTGTGGCTTTGTCCTGGAATTTCCAACTGGGAATAAATAGTTGAAGTGCCTTCCTAAACAAATAGCACAATGGTGAGTAATAATCGGATTGTTTAATGGAATTATTTCCAATCTGACTATATCTAACGAAGTTGGTCAACTCAGAATGGTTTCTAATGTTGGATACGCAGAAGCTCCTATAATTCAGGATGCAACTGGATGTTCTAAGCCTAATAATCCTGCACCATCTATAATTGCAACCACCAGTATTTCAGTTGTTGGAATAACAAGAAAACAACAAAATATCACTTCATTTATTCCTCGAAAATTCGCTAGAGAAGACAAACAAACGATTGACGACTGTATTTTAAAACTATTTTTTGTTGATCTGCAACCATTTAGCTTAGTTGAAGATGCTGGATTTCGAGAATTAGTAAACTATTTCCAATGCTATGTTGCCCGTAGCTTTCCAAAATTGTTTTGACTAAACCAAATTATTTGTTAAACACGAGGCTAAAAATGTATGCCTTACAACAGACTACTGGACTTCTAGTCTTACAGAGTCTTATATAGCTGTGACGATACATTTTCTAACGAATGATTTGGAGTTCAAATCCATTGTACTTGATTGTACACCATTAACCAGATCACATACGGGAAATAAACGCATTTTGTCAGATTGACAACTGTCTGACCGTGTCAGACTTGCAAATTCGGGTAATGCTTCCAACATCAAAAATGCATTTCACAATCAAATCAAAATTCCACATTTTGGTTTTTACCGATGCTCTAAAGTTATTTGAGCCTGTAATTGAAAAAGACAAGATATTAGTAATGCACTTTAAGAAAAGCACAATTTCCTCAGAGAAATTTTTCCAGTTGATACTGCAATCAAATGTTACCAGGCCAAAGCGACTAATTCAATCTGTCGCCAGAAGGTGGAACTCGGTTTTCTAAATGATAGAGAGATTCATAGAACTTAAAGAAGCTGTCCGCGCTACTTTGGAAATATTGGATTTTGACCTGCCTATGATAACCGTAGAAGAGTGGGAAGCCTGTGGGAAAATATGTAATAGATTACGACCGTTTGGAGAAGTATCACGAGCTATCAGTGGCGAAAAATATTTAACAGACAACATGCCGATTGTTTTGACAAAAGGATTGATTATTGTTTGCGAGAAAATAGAAGTTATGCCATTCTCGGGTGTTTTAAAACAAATCGCAAACAAGCTAGGTGAAGGTTTACGCACCCGGTTTACCGATTTGGAGAAAAATGAATGTATTTCTTTGTGAACCTTTATGGATCCACGTTATTAGATTAATTATTACTCGAATCCTAACACTGCTACTATGGTTAAAAACATAGTTCGCGAAATTCTGATAAAAGGGGCTACCTCCTCCCTCGGAAGAACTAGACTTTTCGCAAGAGATTACTGAAAATCAAGCAGAATCGTCAGATGAACCACTATCATTTTGGAATGCCGTAAACTCAGTGGTCGAGGAAATTAAGCCAGTGAATGATCCAACGCACAAATTCCGCAAAGAACTGGACATGTATCTTGAAATGGATCTTCTTGATAGAAAGAGTTGTCCCCTGCAATGGTGGAAGGAACATGTAATATATTTTCCTAATTTGAAAAAAATCTTTATAGAACAATGCGGTATTGTTGCAACATCCGTTCCTTGTGAAAGAATTTTTTCTAAGACGAGACAGATTATATCCGACCGCATGTGCAGTCTTAAGGCAGGAAAAGTTAAATTCAAAAATAAAAACATATTTAAAAGAATGTGTAAATGACTTGTAAATATTGTACGTAAATAATTTTCTGTGTAAAAAGTTTGTTAAAAAAGTGTAACCCTAAATAGATTGAGCTTTGAGTCACCTATAAAATAATGTCAGTCGTAGTTTCCTTTTTCTTTAAAAAACATCTAATCTCATTGATTTTTCTTCAAACTCTTACAGATAACAACTAAACTACGTCAACATACTTGGACTGTATTTAAAACAAATAAACGCTTTATGATAATAATGTGCGAAGACGGATAGTACTATATCTAAAAAATATTACAAAATAGGTAATGCATGAGGATTCATCACGTACGGAGCAAAAAATAGTCATTTGAATTAAAAAATCACTAGAAATAATAAATTATGGTTATAAATATAAATTATAGATTATTTTAAACTTTAAATGTTTATATTTTCAAATTACGGTAAGGCGACATGACAAAAAATTGTTATTTGTTAATATCTGTAGCTTTGAAATGAGCCTTGAAACTTAGTATGCCATAACCCCGAGCAACGCCGGGTACACGTTAGCTTGTTTTTAAATATTTATTGTTTTTTATGACTACTTCCTTGTTCCTTCCCTGTAAACTCTTTAAAAATTTTAAGCTAAACCCTATCTCAGAAGCGGTTTACACCCCAGGTTCACATAATCGTGTCATTCTTCGGGCATCCCTGACTTCTTGCATCATCTACATTCGCGTCATGTATTCTCCGTTCACTCCTTTCTTCGTTCATTCGCTCTACATGCCCAAAACTGAGTATTAAAAATGCAGAATTACCTATTTTTATGAACGTGATGAATTCGCGAGTTAATTTATTTTATCTTAGATATTCTGTGCATATTTTGTTCTGTAAGAGATTTCGAATTATTGCTGATGGCTTATAAGCTTCTAAACGGTTTCTTCTTAATACCGGACATCCTAGTAGTGAAGTGGGATTCTGTCCCGGAAAATCTCACGCGAGGCCTCCAACGCAGGTTTCTGATTCTTCCCATGTGCATAACTAACTTACCTAAGCTGATACCTGTTCCAATATTTACAATCTTAATCAGCCTGGTAGGAATTATTCCTATTTGCCATATTTTCTTTTACAAATTTGAACAGGAAATATCCATTATTTATTAAATTTGTTATATTTATTTACGCCTATTAAGGCTTTTATATGTAAGAAATAACAATATTTAAGAAATTATACTTATAAATAGTGCAGGAAATGATTGTTTAAAACACATATTTAAAAAAAAAGTAGTTGTTGAATTTGATCCACACAGTATGTAGGTACAAAATATAAATATAAAAAATCCAAAATATTTTTTTTCTTTCAGCCGAAAAAATACTGTTAACTTGCAAAATACTGTACTACCTACTGTCAATTTAAATAGCTTTATCTAAATATTCTCCTCCTTGATGCAAAAATCTTCAATAAGGTATGCTTATATAATGAAATTGATGTACCTACTAAACATATCAACAACATGTTACTGTCTTGACCTGATCTTTACTAACATGCCTAGCGTTTGTGTTAGTGAAGCTTCTGACTCATTACTACCAATAGATAAATATCACCCACCACTCGATATCAACTTCACTAATCCTTTCAAAAATGTTACCTTAAAATCAACGGTTACATACCACTACAAATTTAACAAAGGTGACTATACTAGCATGAACAGATATCTCGCCCAAACTGACTGGACATTTCTTGAATCGAACATCAATATTAACGATGCTACATTTAAATTCAACGAATGTATAACTCATGCCATAGACTTATTTGTACCTAAGGGAACTTATTCCCATCCTAAGTTTCCCATTTGGTTCAACATGAAACTAAAGAAGTTGATAATCGAGAAAAAGAAAATACACAAATTATTCAAATGTACGAACAACTTAGCATATTATCAAAAATTTTCTCAGCTAAGAGAACAATCCAAAATCGAATCTGTTAGGTGCTACAAATCCTACATCGAACTCACCGAGACACAATTAGAGCTTAACCCTAAAAAATTCTGGAAATTTGTTAAACAAAAACGTACTGATGATAATGATCTCCCTCCAAGTATGTTCTTTAATGAAAAACATGCTACCAACGGTCTCGACATTGCTAACCTTTTCGCTGAACACTTCTCCACCGTCTACTCTGATACCTCGTGCACCATCCCTCCACTCAACTATACTAATACTATTGATTTAAATAATTGCCAAATCACACTCATAGATGTCTTTAACTCCTTAAAAAATCTCCCCAGCAAAACAAACACTGGTCCTGATGATATTCCAGAAATATTACTGAAGGAATGTAAATTAACTATATCTAAGCCGATTTGTTTGTTATATAACTTGTCAATATCATCTGCCACTTTTCCGGACTCCTGGAAAGTTTCTTATATCAGACCTATTTTCAAATCCGGCAATAAGTCGAACGTAGAAAACTATAGACCCATATCGATATTATCCCATATTCCTAAAATATTTGAGTCAATAATCACGAAGAAAATCACACCTATCTTTAAAAACGTACTGATCGAGGAACAGCATGGATTTAGATCTGCTAAATCTACTACTACTAATTTACTATCCTTTACCAATTCCATCGTCAATGGCCTAGAAGATAACCCACAAATAGATGTTCTATATACCGACTTTTCTAAAGCTTTTGACAAAGTAAACCACTCAATCCTTATGGCCAAACTATATGCTATCGGTATTAGAAACCCCTTGCTATCCTTCTTTAATTCTTACTTAAGCAATAGAAAACAACGAGTTAAATTAAACAACCTTGTGTCTAGTATTATTGAAGTAACGTCCGGCGTACCTCAAGGAGCACATCTAGCGCCTCTTCTTTTTAACTTATTTATAAACGACATTATAAGTATTTTCTCTCATACAAGCTTTTGGCTTTTTGCGGACGACAATAAGATTCTAAAAATAATAAAAAATCACAATGACTGCCTTCTTTTCCAATCGGATATCGACTCTTTCTATGATTGGTGTAAAATTAATTGTTTAAAACTAAATGTCGATAAATGCAAAATTATGTCCTTCTATAGATCAAAAAAACCGATTGTCTTCGAATACAAACTTAATAATATTTCCTTAGCAACTGTTACATCTATTAAAGACCTTGGTGTCTCTCTTGATAGCAAGCTTTCTTTTCGGGATCACATAAATGCAATCGTTAATAAATCCCTCAAACTACTTGGTTTCATCACTAGAATCACTTCGGACTTCAAAAACGTAAATACCCTTAGAACTCTTTACTGCTCTTTGGTTCGCCCCCATTTTGAATATGCTTGTGTAATCTGGTCTCCTTTTTATGCTGTCCACATTCGACGCATTGAATCTGTTCAACATCGGTTCTTAAGAGGGATTGCTAGGAGGCTAGGATTAGAAAAAGGCAAATACTCATATGATGAAATTGAACTAACTCTAAACCTCTCTCCTTTGGAAGTCCGTCGGGAAAGAAATGACCTCATTTGCATCTTCAAAATTATAAATGGTATTATTGATTCACCTACTCTACTGCAACTCATTCCCTTCAATATCCCCTCGCACAGACTCAGAAATAATGAACTGCTCTTCCTCAACCATCATTCGACAAATTTTGGATATTATTCACCATTGTCCAGAATGTGTAGACTGGTCAACTCAAGTCAAAACCTTAACTTCTTTGGAATAAGTCTGAATGATTTTTGCCGGTCGCTAAACAAGTGACGGAATATTATAAGTGTCCCGTGGTCCTGACCCACGGCGTAGTCTTGACTTGATTCGACTTGTCACTTTATTTTCTTATATTATATCTGCCTTATGTCTTTGCTTTCATGTACCTTTGTCTAATCCTGTATTTTTTCATTTTATTGTTTTCGTGTTATTATTTTGTAATTTGGACGATGTCCGTTAATAAATAAATAAATAAATAAATTTGTTTCCTAGCTGTTGAATCCGTCGCATAGGAGTGTGATATTGGGACGTTGATATAGAATTGGTACAACAATATGGTAGGTACTGTCTTGTAACCAACCTGCTTGGAGTATGAAAAGATATTACATATAATAAATCAGGGGTATCAAACATTGAATTAATGATTTTATACAAACAGGTTAAATCGGAAATGATTCTACGATCAGATAATTTTATTAAATTTAATGAACAAAGTACGTTTTCGTAATTTAGGTTTTCTCTATGAATGCCCATTTTAAAATTTATTTTGGATTCTTTCAATCGCATGTGAATGAACCTCATAATTTGGGGTCCAAACCGTGGAACTGTGTTCTACATGACTCCTTACTAGTGACATATATAATGGTTTTACAGTATTGACATTATGTTAAGTGGGTTTGACCCAGGGTACAAATAATAATAATTGTATAAACTTTGTTCGGTAGAACGCGCTAATCTAGGTTAGAATTAATCATCTCGAATGTTTATACTCAATAATCTCAGGTGTGAAAGTTCGCAACCAAGGTCGCGTGTCAGTATCATGATAGTTTCTTTTGTTTTAGGATGGTATCTCAATGTACATAAATAAAAGGCGGTGCATGGATTGATATTACATGTATTGGAAACCTTTTCG